>LR880970.1:863317586-863350611 GCA_904067115.1 Aegilops sharonensis | reverse complement strand
ATCATCACCTCATCCAGCTCAGGCAGACATGAATCTAGCGATTAATTTGGACGACGAGGATGAGCAGATGGTTGATCAGGAGCACTTGGAGGCTGATGGCGGCAATGATCTAGCGCTGGTCACCAAGGAGGCCAAGGCTGGCTGCAAGAATTCCCGGTAGTGGTGGAGTAGTACGAGGTCTCGGCGCAATTTGAGCAGAATTCTCAACGCTCTAACCGCCGCCTGGCTCACCATCTTAAGCGTCTCCAACCCCCTTCTAGGTAGTGCTGATGATCCGACATGTGGATGTCCTTTTAACTACAAACAGTATGTTATTTCAATGTGTTTAATTAGCACTTGTATGCTATGTTGTGGATTTCCTACGTTGATTGGATTTTGCATGTTCAAACATACTGCAACATGCAAAACTTGCCAAAAATAGCAACATGCAACAAATACCCAAAACAACATGATGCAAAACTTACTTAAAATGGTGTCAAACATGTAATGTTGACTTTTCAAAACTTGTGGTATTAAAAGTTTATGATTTTTCCCACCTGCTAGTTCAAACAATAGGGCATCATGCACAAGGATTTGAATTTTTTGGGCTTTTTCATTTTCTTTTTTTTTTGAAAATGGGGTAAAACTTGAAATGTAGAACTTTGGTATGAACTGGTTCAGAATTTTAATTTTGGTCGTCCCAAGTGGATGCACCATCAACATGGGAGCATAAAACCTCATAATTCATTGTTAATGCAGTAAATCTTGGAAATATAGCAATAATACTTTAAAATTCATGAAACTTGGTCAGTGTGCTTCCAATGTGGTCTACTTTACATGAAAAATGGTAAGACAAAGTTTTATAACATATTCCAGGTACTTCCTTAACAAAAAAACCATTTCTGGCGCTTGCAAATTTGAAATAATATCTTTTATTCCCCAAAAAATATTTTTCCTATGGCAACAATGTTTACAATGGTAAAGTCCATTGTTCTGCCAAATTTTAACTTTTCTTTGATTTTCTTGAAATTGAAAAATAATAGTGGTGTGTTTTAGTTTGATTAGATAAATTATGAAAATGATGCCACCTGTAAGAAAAATAAAAAAACTTTTATTGTAGTAAGATCATCTATGCGTACTCTGTGAAAGAGATTAAGAGATGATCCAATATCAAATCATCATCTACTTCGCAAAGCGAGCATTGATGCTCTTATTACAATAGTAGTTTGTTGCATATGGTCCTCTCTGCTATTTAAGGAGGTTGGCGAGTCTCTCGCGCGGCGATGTGGGACTAAACTACATCATTCAGTACGGTGTTGTGCTGATGGTGGGGGGGGAGGGGGGGGGGGGCTTGGGCGACGTTCGTGGGCCGGCACCTCAGTTATACCTACAGGCAAGCCCGTCTTCAACCTCGCGCCTAGTGGCTGTGGACGACGCGTCCAAGAGCTTCTGCTCCTGCTTCGCACCTTCGAGGCCGTCCTCGTCCCCAACTCTACACCAAGAGACAAGCAATATATCACTAGTTCGGACCTATCTACCATACATTCCTATCCCCTCATATTGCTTGCTCTCCAACCATGACCGAGAACGTCATGGCCGCGCCGACGTCAACCAACATAGCCATTCGATCTCCTCGCTTCAGCATCATGTCCTTTAGCTATGCCTCGCCACTATTAACCTATACGACGAAGATCGCTAGACCGGAAACCCTGAATCGCCTCCATCGCCGCCTTCTTCGCTGTGTGCAGCCTAGGACGCAGCCGTCGATTCGTCGCTTACAGCCCATCCTCGACCTAGTTAATGTGCTCCACAACCTTAGCGTGAGCTCCACAGCTTTCCCGCTCTCCTTGTTAACGTTTTCGTGTCATAGTGCCATTAACCGTGACCTCCCTCTGCTGATCCGGCATGAGCTCATGAAGACGCTCTGGTGACCATTTGGTCACGTGACCGTGTCAAACTGCATAGCCAGGAGCCGTAGAACAACACCAACAAAAAAAAATATTCGAATCCGTGTTGTAGCTTTGTTGCTTGCAAACATCGAACTCCGGCCACGATGGTACTCACCCACTGCCTTCCTTTCCGTCCAATCCCGGGCACCCTGATGCCGCCCCTTGACGCGCACGAGCACCAGCTACCTGTAGAGGCCAAGATATCGTCATGCCATAGCTGAAATTGTCCAGATGAGCAAACACGCACTGCCATGCTATGCACCGGCTACTAACCGCCGGCTGGCTGGCGTGGTCGTACTATCTAGTGGCCCACATGTCGTATTCTCTCAGTCATGCATTAACTGTCAAAGGGGTTGACCCAACGAAAATGCTGCATTTGGCCATACGTGAGGGTTGGGCAAAAGTGAGCATAAGTTAAATGGTTAAACAAAACTGAGTAGAACTAAGGAACGGAGGGCACCGAAATAGAAATCCCTTCCGAGAAATGGTTGGATCATACTATTTTCTTGATGTTGAGGCATGACATGTGTTCCATTGTAGTCGAAGTCATAGTTCTCTGCTTAACCTCCGCGGATTCTCTATGATCATATTGTGACAGATCACATGTGTTGTCATGATATTGTCACTCCCTCTGCCTTACTCTGATTCCTCCACTCCACTTTACCCTTTGTGTTTTCCGTGGGTTATCTTGTACCCCCTCCATGAAATGTATTGTTCGGGTGTCTGGTCCCTCGTTCCTAGTAGATTAATTAGGATGTTGACAAACTGATGCTCTGTCCAGAAAGGTGGCAGTTTGAACCATGGCTCATGGATAGACCAAATAATCATGGGATAAGCATAGGTGAAAATTTAGGTTCTTGGGCTGCTTGTGGATATATTATGGTCGGCAGGGATGTTGATGCGGATAAAAGTAAAGGAAAAGGACCTAGGCCAGGCGATGCTATATACTGTACATCTGAAGTAGACCACATCAGCAAAATATGTAGCACACGGTGGTATTTAGGTGCCCGAAATCTAGGTTTCTCGACTACAACAACCAAAGTGAACATGCAGCACATTTGCACATATTAAAAATTAAGGGGGATATACATGCTTTATTACATGTTGGATGCGTCATTAGAAACAATCTAGGACTAGGAGCAAGCAGGTATGCATGCATGCATGCTTACTCACATCGGTTGATCCGTACACACCGGCTGATTGCGTTCTAGTAGTAGTGGTGTCTAGCATACATGGCGCTTAACAAAGGAGTGAAGACCGACTCCTCTGCTTCAGAGGGTGGTGCGGTGGTAGCTGGGACAGATGACGGGACAGACGGGAGGATGGCGAAGTACCACCGGATGACGAGGCGGTCGTCGCCGACAAGTATGTCCATGAGCGACGTCGTGGCCATCGTGATCTGGGTCATGTGCTCACGGCTGGCACCGTCAAACACGTGCGTCGTTTCCGTGGACTCGTAGAACTTGCGGCCGTAGAGCCCCGCGTGCAGCTCGAAGCGGAACCTGAGTGTCGTCGCCGGCGACTCCTCTTGGTCAGAAAATCTCCTGCGGCGGGTGAGCGACAAGGTCGCCTGGTCCCAAACATGGAACCCGCTAGGGTAGAGCCGTACCTCCCATACGTTCCATCCTAGTACCAAGCTCGTGGAATGGGCGCACTCCCGAACCCGAGACGCCGCCCTGATCCTAGAGAAGTCATCGAGGGTGATCGTGCGGGACTCGGTTCGCACGACGTCGTCTTCCGGCTTGGACCCTCTGAGCTGCCGGTACCACCGCCTGATCTTGCTCTTGGGGAGCTTGTACGATATGGTGCACCTTAGGGTCAAGCTGCTGTTGTCGTGGATGCACGACGCAGACTCCAACTCTTTTTTTTTTATAAAGGACATTTCATTGAATAGATATATCAAGGTGATACAATCGCACCGAAAGAAAGCCCGGCCTCTACATAGCTAGATGCACATAGCCAAAAAAAGTCCAGAGTACCCTAAAAGCAAAAAATAATTCAATACAACGCCAATAAAAAAAACATGTCCAGCCTAAGGAGTGGCCGATCCTATCCGTAGGTCACACCGCCATCCATGAGGGTAGAAAACCTCCCTGACCGTACGCTCCAGCCGTGTAGACGCCATCATAAAAAGGTCTCTGTCCTCCGGCCTCTGCAGGATAGACCAAGTACGGAGCCATCGTGTACATACATGAATAACCTGCATAGCAGATGAGACACATTTGTTATTAAAAATCACATCATTCCTGGTAAGCCACAGTGCCCAGCATAAGGCCGCCGCTCCCACAAGAATATGTGCAGAAAATTGTTTATCAATACCCCGCAACCAGTCGCCGGACATATTCCGTGCACTACGTGGTTGGTATAGATTCGAAGCTACTTGAATTATGGCCTAAACTGCCCGAGCGAACTTGCACTCAAAAAATAAGTGTTTAATAGACTCGTCATGTTGGCAAAAGACACATGTCTTGGAACCATGCCAGTTTCGTAGTGCCAGATTGTCTCTAGTTAGGATGACTCCTCTGTTAAGAAACCAGAGGAAAATCTTCACTCTTAGAGGGATTTTGAGCTTCCACAATTTCCTGACGTAGAGGGGTTCGAGCACAGAGTGGACGTCTGATACCATCTCCCCCCTGTGGAAGGCGACACGCTCTCCGCTCCGATCCAGGATTTCCAGGATGACGTGGGCACAGTCTCGGAATAGGTATGGAGGCTCATCCTTTAGGTCGACATGGAAATCGAAATAGCGGGACTACATGTGGGAAATACCCAATGGTTCCTGGTTGTATATGCACCCTATATGGGGATTTTTTAAAATATTTTTATAAAAAGTCAAAATAGGTAAGAACTATTTTGACAAAACACATGCCTTACTTTTTCACTGGTATATAAATTTCACGAAAAAAACACAAAAGTTGACCTCACAGCAAAAAAGACAAAATTTATTTGCTATTATAGGTTACTATTCACACTATTTTAGCCAAAAATTTATCTTTTTTGAAAACAAGTCAAAGGGATATTTTCTTTTTGTGGATTTTTTTCTCACGGGTACAACAGAAGGTCAAGAATATTTCAAAAAAAAAATCAGAAATTTTTGACTTTTTATTGAACCTAAAATCTAAAAAGTGCATACGCACTATTTGGTTGAATGGAGCAGCCGCGTCTCGCATGCATGTGGCTGTTAATTTTTTTCTCTTCTAATGCATGTAGCTGTTAGCATTAAATGCGTTTACACTCATTACTCCATTCCCAACAGAACAGGTCCACTCATATTCATTTCGGAGTTTTAAGTTTTAAAAAGTCATATCTTTCAAACCGTGCGTCGGAATTCAAATTCGTTTTCACTGCTGGAACTCTTGCAACGAGATCTTTGAAACTAGATCCCGCATGAGTATGTTTCGACGAAATTTTTTTGATGCCAACTTTGATGCTATATGGTGCAACTTTAGTACTGTATTGTGCAATTTTAATACTACATCGTGCAACTTTTTGCAAAACCAATTTTTGGATCTGCATGATCCAACTTCCTATGAGATTGCAGTCTAGCAACCATGACAACTTTGATGTTTAGTTGGCAGGACTATTGACACACACATATGCTCAGTTGGCGTGATAATATAGTCTAGTTGCACACACATTAATATTTAGTTGGCAGGACTAGTTACACACACATATGCTCAGTTGGCGCGGCAATGTAGTCTAGTTGCACACATATTGATGTTTAGTTGGCAAGACTATTTATTACACACATATGCTCAGTTGACGCGGCAATGTAGTCTAGTTGCACACACATTGATGTTTAATTGGCAGGAATATTTGGCACACACATATGCTCAGTTGGCGCGACAATGTAATCTAGTTGCACATATATTGATGTTTAGTTGGCAGGAAGACTAGTTCGTCGAAACATCCCCATGCGGGATCTACTTTTGAAGATCACGTCGCGAGGGTTTCAACATGAAAACGGATCTGAATTTCCACGCGCGGTTTAGAAGATATGTCTTTTATAATTTTGAAAACCAAAAATTGATGCACAAAGGATGAACATAAGGAAAATTAATACAGTGACATGCAGGCATCCCTCACATGAAAAAGACCACACAGAATAATTAATTAACAGTGTCCTTTTTAGCATTTTTGGATTATAGTAATTTTGCCTTTTTAGTATGCGATTGTCTAACCAAGGACAGGCACTTACTTTATTTTGCCGGCTGCTAGCGAACGCTAGCTAGCGCCCGGCCGCCAGCTAGACCCGTCCTTGATTGAATTACTAATTTTTTCCCATATAAGGTATATATATCCGCGTAGACCAAAAATCCTCCTCCGACTGCATGTACACTTTGATGAACCAGTTGTGGCCGAGGGCATAGAACCAGGACACCTCGAGGCATGTCGGTGAGGAGGAGGACCACGGCGGTAACTCGATTGTGGAGGTCTTGGTGACCGTTGAGGACATGGCTTCATTCAATTCGGTGCAAAGCCGCCGATGTAGCTATATTTATGGTTAGACAAAGTTTGCCGTGGCAGGGTGCGTGTGTGTCGTTTTATCTTGTGTGTATATATAGGATAAAGTTGGAGTACCAAAGGGAAGAGGGGAACCTAGATCGGATGCATGCAGACGTTCCCAATTTGTAGTCCCCCGTTTTTCTTTACTTCGCATATTAAATTTGTCTAGCTCTATATAAAGTTAAATTTTATATACTTCTATCTAGTTTATAGAAAAATATACTAACATATACACCATCAAATCAATACGATTTGATTCATCATTGTATATGTTTTCACATCATATAGATTTGTTATTGTAAAAAATTAATGATTTAGGGAAAAGGGAATATGAGTCCGATATACGTATTATTTTGTACACATATATAAAACTGGGATCGATACATGCTTCCCTACAAGCTAGCTAGCTAGAACTAGGAGAAGGCATGCATGTGTATTCACATCGGCCGTTTCCGTTTAGCAGTAGTAATCTCCAACATACATGGCGTTCAGTAGTGGAGTGAGGACGGACTCTTGTGCTTCAGCGGCTGGCGCAATGGGCACAGTGGTGGTAGCAGGGACAGCCGGGAGGATGGCGAACCACCAGCGGATGATGAGGCGGTCACCGCCACCTAGTTTGGCCATGAGCGACGTGATGGGCATCTTGAACGAGGTCATATGCGGGTTGCCACGGCTAAAACCATGCGTCACCTCCACGGACTCGTCGAACTTGCGTCCATGGACACCGGCGTGCAGCTCGAATCGGAACCTGAGCATGACCGCCGACTCATCATGGTTGTCAGCAAATGGCGCGTGGCGGGCGAGCGACAAGGTCACCTGGTCCCAGGCGTCGTACCCATTAGGGCAGAGCCGCAGCTCCCATAGATCCTTTCCTAGCATCAAACGTGTGGAGTGGGCATAGAACTCCCGGACCTGGGATGCGGCCCTGATCTTGGAGAAGCTGCCGATGGTGATGGTACGGGACTCGGACAAGACGACGACGTCGTCCGGCTTGGAGCCCCTGAGCCGTCGGTACCACCGCATGATCTTGCCGTCGGCGGGCTTGGGCAACGACATGGTGCACCTGAGGGTGAAGGTGTTGTTGCAGCGGATGCACGACGCCCCCTCGAGCTCGTCCCGGTCGACCGTGAGTGGGTTGTAGGGGGAACGATAATGATGCACCATTTGCGCCCTGCGGAAGAGCACGTGCTCCCCCGCCTGGTCCAGGATCTCGAAGGTGACGTGGGTGCTCCGGGGCAGGTTTGCAAGATGGTAGTACGGAGGCCCGCAGTTGAGGTCGGCATGGAAGGAGAAGCTCTTATCCGTGGTGAAAACGCACACGATCCAGCTGTTGCCCACATGGAGACGTATCGGCGAGGAGGAGGAGGACGGCCGCGAATAGACGGCGAAGGTCTCGGTGACCGTCGACGGCATCGCTAAGCAGCTGCCTCTATGCAAGCAAGCAGCCGAGGTAGGTTGAGTACGTGCTTGTGTGTTGTACCGTGAAGCATATACATAGTCTCGTGCATACAAGGAAGGAAGGGAATCGATTGAGGGAGACTGTTGGAAAAGGGTACCTAATCGTTACGTTACGGATTAGTATGAAGAGATAGCATGCTCTACGACTTCAAGATCGTACCGGTCAAAACGACCACGACACGTCCTTCAGTGCTAGGAATAAGCCGCCTCTCTAGCCGCTTGATTCGCATGATCCTGACCGTTACTTTCAACTCGTTTTTTCCCTCCCACGCCTCACAGCCACACGCGCACTCGCATTCTATGGCGATTTCCGGCCATACTTGTAAGTCAAAATTGACAACCGTCGTTCCAGCAACAGAGCTACTTCAAAGGTCATCAGTGGAGTGGCTGTTGCGTACGAGGGCTGACGCATTGCAAGTCAAGACAACGATGCTGTGACGGTGGTCCGGCTCTACGGGTGTAACTTTGAGGCCGCGGGCAGTGGTGCGACCCTGGATGGCGGTCTCTACGGCACCCGATGTTGAATATGTGAGCAAATTACTACGAGATTTAATCCGAACAAACAATAAACAAATCATGATAACGAAAATAGAGATTAAACTAATCATGCAGACTAGCATAGTAGATGAACAGATCAAATCTAGGACACAGACTAGAACTAAGAATTCTCGCGGTGCACGCCGAAAGGAGGGATGGGGAGGACTTGCTGGCGGCGCAATGATCTGGAATGATGGTGCGAAACCATGCGATACGGTGGCGGCTAGGGTAGACGTCTGCCTGACTATATAGTGCGGGTCGGGTAGGTCGTGGGAGTAAGTCCCACGTCCGAGTCGTCGTGATCCAAAAGAATCGGAAACGGTTCAGTAACTAATGCATCCGTTCATTATTAATTAATGACTCATTAATTCTTCCCGAGCAGCAAATATATAGACAATGTGCATAGCTCTGTCCTCGGCTCGGCTCACTCCTGCAACCCGTGGTGCGGCGCGGCGTGACGAGGCGAGCGAGGAGGAGGAGCGCGCGTGTAGGTCTCCTCTTCGCATGCTTTGACGTGTGATGTGACGGCCACGGCGATGACACGATGACGTGTTTCTAACGCCCGTGGGGTACTTTCACTAGTAGAAAAACACCTATTAGTCCCGGTTCAATCCAGAACCGGGACTAAAGGCCGCGGCCACGTGGAGCTCCACCTTTAGTCCCGGTTGGTAACACCAACCGGGACTAAAGGAAATTTTATGATTCTTTTTTTGAAATTTTTTTTGTTTTTTTTTCATTTTCAAATTTCTGAATTATTTTAACCTCTAATCTCTAATCAGAACCCCTTATCACTGCATTACTGCTCAATTTATCCTCTAATCTCAAATCACCCTCATCATTCCAAATCATCTAACTTCCCGAACGGTCATCCATCCTCCCACTCCCCCAGCCTGAGCACGCTTAACTTTCGGGTTCTATTCTCCCTCGTTTCCAAGTCTACACTTGTTGTTTTCCTGACAATAGTAAGATGTCAATCCTATTAACCCTCAGGAATTTTGCTTGAGTTTCAAACTATTGAATTAAAAAGTAATAATTATTTAGAAAACAATAGTTATTTTGAATAAACAGTTTGACCAGATTTGACCAAAATTCAAAATAACAAAACAAATTATTTAGTAACACTAATATTCTAGAATAATTAGTTTGACCATTGTTTGACCATAGTTAGACCATAGTTTGAATTTTTTTTAAATTTTTTTGCCTCTCCAGATCTTAAAAGCCCCGTAACTTTTTTTCTGTTAGGTTTTTGAGGATTTTGAAAATGTTTAACGGGTTTCCCCCTGTTAAATTTGGATGTAACTTTTCGAGTAGATGATTTTTCATATAAAAAACTTTTGCATCCGAGTTAGTATGCAAAAGTTATGCCCATTTTTATAAATTCTCGAGAGATTTTGCAAATAAAGTCGAAATTCATATTTGCAAATTTTCCCAACAACTAGACCACATATAACATGGGAAACTTATTTTCTTTTATTTTTTTGACATTTTCATCATTTTCTTTTATTTTTTTTTAAACTGAAAAGGCGATCCACAGGGAGGGGGGGGTAGAGTTTGAAAATTGGACCTTTATTACCGGTTCGTGGCATGAACCGGTACTAATGCCTCAAACGCCATTAGTACCGGTTGGTGGCTCGAACCGGGACTAAAGGTCTAACCCTTTAGTCCTGGTTGGTGCCACGAACCGGGACTAATGGGCATCGCACCCTTTAATCCCGGTTCGTGGCACCAACCGGGACTAAAAGGTCCAGACGAGCCGGGACAAATGGCCCACGTGGTCCCTGGACGCACAAACCGGGACTAATGCCCCCATTAGTCCCGGTTCTAGACTGAACCGGAACTAAAGCCCTCTTTTCTACTAGTGTTTGGCCGCAATGATGCTGCGATGGCATGCTTTGACGGCCATGGCGATGGCGCAATGACATGCTTCTAGCGCCCGTAGGGTGTTTCGACGGTCGTGGCAATGCCATGATGGCGTGCCTCAAACAATCATGGCGATGCAACGACGTTGTGCTTCAACAACTGCGGCAGTGCTACCATGGAGGTCCGACTGCTTGGATGATGCTGCGACATTGTGTTTCAAGCTCATGGCAGTGTTTGAGACGGCGGGCATGGCTGCTTCGATGATGTTGCGACATCATGTTATTTGTAGCGCTACATCCAAGCAACATTGGCTCCATCAGCTTTCTAAGTACCAAGATGAAACCAACACCAACGATCAATCATCCAGAAGATAGAGTTCTAGTGTTTGTACCATCGCATTGCGTGCGAAGTATGCCTTCGCCTGGGGACACAAGCGCTCGCGCCACACAATTGCATAGGATCGGACGGTGCCGGACACGGCTGACAAAGCCAATAAAGCATCCGACTGGTTTTAAACGCTTTCCTCGGGCAATTCAGCATGATCACATGCAGGGGTGGATACGTGGAGGCTTGGACGCGTCCGGGCGCACCCGCCATGTCGGACTGACATGTGGGACCCACATAGATACCCGTCGAAACCCGGTGATCCGGTGAGAATCTCGCTTCGACGCGCTCCCCGAGGTTTTAATTCCGTCTATTTAAGTTGTACTTTGACATAGCTACACTTGATTCCGTGGGAAGAAGACCACACCCCAACCAAAATCACGCCCAACATATCCAAATCCATCATCGAGGACGCCGCGAGTAAACAAGAGAGTGCCTTCATAAAGGGAAACGATGCTGAGATGCCGTCGTGGTTCGATCCGAATAATTGGACCTATGGTTTCCAGTGATGCTCAAAGAGAGGCACAGATAGGAGCCATGGTACCACCTCCAAGAAGGGGATGTCACCACCTCTATAATACCGCACCCTGGTCGCCTGGGCACCGACACACGCGCCGGCTCCTCCTCGTGCCTGTGCTATTATGCTGGCATAGGTTGCATTGTGTGTCTTCCTCGCTATATACGTAGGTACAAGATAGAATCTGGATGCCCATCTTACGAAGTTTGCAGAATGCACCCCATATAAGTACAGAATAACGGTAATGTTCCAATAACCTAGCTCCAAGAGATGGGCCACCCCAGTTTCGGAACAGAAAGTAACGCACATCATGTACCGTCAGTTAAAAAGAAGGTAGCTGATCGTTTCAAGCTGCTTTCAACTGCACCAAACAAATATGACAGCAAACTCCATAGTACAGTTAGGACCATGTATTTTCCAAGATGACATAACAAAATAAACACAACACAAGCATTCAGCAAACAGATTTAGCAAGGTAAAGGTAATTCAAACAAAATGAAAAATTAGCAAGTCCATAAACCAAAGTCTAAACTTATAAAATCTGCACTAGAAATGTGAACACGACAACATCAAGTGTATTAACCATCTTTGTCAAATTAGAAGGCAGCGCATCAACAAACACCTCAACATTTTATAGTTCATAGTATGACGGTAATATCATGAATACTTTGTGACCAGCACTCATGGCAATACACATAAATCGACATGAAGCACATAACTAGAGTTGCAACCCAAATATTATTTACAGCCCAAGGTACAGCTGATTAGCAGGTCCTAATACATATTCAACTAGGTGCACAAGTTGTAGCAGAAGTCTACACCAATGGAAATAGGTTCACATATCACATGAACGAAGGCATTTCTCATCCAATCTCCAATGCAGAGTAAATGATGTCATCCCCATGGGTTGGGTTGTGCTGCAAAATATCAACCAAAGAAAACTTGGAATACATGTATAAGTTGAAGAAAATGAAGTACAAAGACATCTTTGTTTTAGCAGCTGACAAACAAGTCACTTCCCTATTAGAAGCAGAGGCTATGGCCCTTCAGGTTGCTGCAGAATTTTTTTTCTTTTCTTTTTGAACGATAAAATGAGAGCTGTTATATTCATTGTAGAGAAGAAGATGATACAAGGACCCAAATTGCTCTATTTATTAAAGGGAAACCAGGAGAAAACCTGAACAACGGCAAGCCACACCTAGTAACCTAGGCTTAAATCACCACAATACATACAAGACCAAGGCAAGCAGGTCATTTTTCTGGTGGATAATCTGACTCTGGCCAAGGCAACAGCGTCAAGAAACATTATTCTTTCCACTGGGCATCGGGAGATCAGAAACCAGCTAGCAATTTTCTTTGCTACAACAGAAAACACGCAAATACAAATTTATCACATACCAAGGAACTTTAACTCTGTGGCTTACAACCGTGCTTCAGAAATAAGTAGATTAGATGAGGTAGTGAGAAAATATATGGAATGTTGTAGGTTCACACATATAGGTGATCGGTGTCCATGCTTTCAAAGCTAGGCAATATAGATGTTAAGATTGCCGAAAAAGGGTTTCCCCCCGCTTTGTATACAAAGCAACCAAACGAACATCCAACGATAGGTGCTGGGGCGGAAGCAGCACATTCACGCTCAAAAAAATAAAGAGAAAATACAAGAGAAACTAATGCCAACAACGGCGGTTCGAAAAAAAAACGAAGAAGCCTCGTGGCCGCTGCACCCACCGGAGATCGCCCACCAAGCACCGAGCTTCCGAAGCGCCGGTACCAATCAGCACCTCCAAGAAGGGACGCGACGATGACGACGCTGCTGCCAAGGGTTTCCCCCGGTACGCTGTGAGGAGAGAGGAAGGGTAGCCCCGACGCCCTTCAGGAAGGTCAGGCGGTACCCACAAGCGCCATTGCATCAGTGTCGGCCAAGCCAACAGGGATTTCTCCCGATCCCAACCACCACCTCAGGCACTCCAAAGCTCGCCACCAAACAGACCCTCACCCTGCGCCAACCCGGTCACGAAGCTTCTCACGCCGTCTCACCACGGCACCGTGAAGCATGGTCTGCACAAAGAAGGAGAGGAGTCGGGACTAGGGAAGCAACACCTTCGGCACGCGGGAGGGCCCCACCTCCACCGTCTCGACGGTAGCTGACCGAACGCAATAGCAGGAACATACCAGGCCCGGCCGGGACCTCCGAGGCCCGTAAAGTTCCCGCCTTCACGCTGCAGCTGGCACGCCGTCGACGCCGCCGCCCCTGTCCAAGCCACTCCCCTACCTCCCCGCACAGAGAGCCGCCAAGTGGAAGCACCACCACCACGCGCGCCGCCGGCCACCACCACCAGGTCGCCGGACCGCCACCGGCCGAGCCGCACCACCACCGCACGCCCGCGACAGAGGGGAACCAACGCAGCCGTCGGGGGCCCGAAGCCGGACCCCAGCCGCCGCCCACGCCGCCCGCAGCCCGCGCCGCCTGCCGGACGGAACCGGCCGCCACGGCGAGGCGCACACCACCGCGCAGCCGGCCACGCCGCGCCACGCCCACCAGGAGGCGCGCGCCGCCACGCCGCGGTGCCCCGCGTCTGCACCCGAAGGAGCGGCCCGCACCGCCCCATCGCGCCGGGGGAAGACCAGGCCCCGCCGGCACCGGAGTCGGTCGGGCTTCGCCCGGCCGCGCCCCCTGGCGGCGGCGAGGGAGGAGGGAGGAGGAGGGGAGGCGTGCGGCAAGCGGATCTGGGGGCCCTCGCCGGCCGCTTCGCGGGTGGCGGCGCGAGGAGGGAAACCTAGCGCGCGCGGCTCTTCCCCCATGTGCTCTTTCCTTTCGCTTTGAGCATCTAGATGTTAAGATTGTCAAATCCGGAATGCAAAATGTGCTTCATAATGAATATAAGGCGTCGTTGGTGCTGCCTCTTGTCCAAAACAAAAGGAAGATCAAAGAGCTAACATTTATTTCACTAAACAAAAACGTTGCTGTATTAGTTTTAATACAAATATTGAACAAACAAAGATGGAACTATAAGAAATTAGTGAGGCACATATTTCTACTGTTAATGGATCTCGGTCTTGTGTCAATAAGCACTTCAACGGGTACTTGAACATGTAGATAAAATTACTTTGTACTCATCTCAGGCATAGGTCGTTGACATTTTATATACCTAATTGCTCGATATGTAGTCTAAGAAAATACAACAAGTTTTTTAAGTGACTACTTTTCTTGCACCTTCATACAGAGAGATATCAACACTTTTTACTCACATAGGATGAGCTACATCTCACACAATCAGCATAAAGGGGGCGATGGATTAGAACTGAAATACACTATAAAACACACAAGGTAATAACATTCAAAAGGATACCTAAAGGCTGGAGTTCTCTTCTTTGTCGTCGGCAGATGGTGGAGATAGGCGTCAACGGGCGGATAAGGCGCCGGGTGTGGGGAGTGGGTGGCGCAAAGGTGCAGAATGGCGTCGTTGGGATGGGGCAGGCTGTCCGCTGTACGTCGGAACAGTGAGATGTCGCAGCAGAGCAGCCGGTGAGGTCGCGGCGCAACACACGGCGAGGTCCGCCGCCGGAGCCCCGTATCCTTATCTGTCCGTGTTCGTTCAAGCTTGGGGCAGCACAGGTTGGAGAAACGTCACGGCTATTATGTACATATCTAAGGTGTTTTTTGCAAAACCATTGAAGGCTGGGTCGTTTCGGTTCCATCCCGTCCCTACAATCTGTATCCAGCGTTTGGGATGTGCTGGGTGCAGCCGGAGCACCGAACCCTCTGGAGCATAGGATATTTTCCCTTACCACTTCCTCGTGTGGAAGCTGTCTTCCTGGCACCATTTTTCGACCGACTTTTTTGACCTCTCGGCCACTTGCATGGCCGTCAGTGCCTCTGCATGGAGCAATAATTGATGCATGCGCACCGTATGGCTGCTTTTAGCTTAACAAAACGTGGATTAGTAGGTTGATGCCAACTCCGGTGATGAAGTACTAGGATTTCTCGTCCTCCGCAGCCTAAATTCACACAGTCCACCCGCCTTCCAAAAATAGCACGCATATCAAGTACCCCCTCCTTTCCAGTTTATAGAGCTTATTTTAAAAAATTTGGTTTTTCATTTTATAAGTCTCAATTTGGTTGTTTCCCATCACATGTTCAGATTTCAATATGCATTAATTCATTACATGCAAGGATTATGAGAAACTTAATCAATGCATTGCAATTAATGCATGAAGCATTGGAAGAACTCTGGGACATGTCCAAACAGCTCTAATTAATGAGAAAACGGTCAGCGACAGTGCGACACGGTCAAGGCTGTCTAACGACGTGTGCGTGTGATCAATCCCTCCCGCCTGATCCACCTTGTGTGTCAGGTAAGCTGTCAGACTGGTCCGATTGAGTACGTTGCAAACCGACAGCCAACGCCCCACTATACTCTAACTACTCCTGATGCAAATTATTTAGGAACGGAGGGAGTAGCACGCTACCTTGATGTAAATTATTTAGGAACGGAGGGAGTATTTAGGAACGGAGGGAGTAGCACGCTACCCTGATGCAAATCACGAAGGACGGTGCACCGTGGATGCCGCGCGTTCAGATGCCGCTGCGTCTAGCGATGCACTTCTCCACTGCCACCAGCTACACACACGCGCTCCCCAGAGGCCTCGCCTGATCGGCCTGCCCCATTGATCAATCAACCGTCAGAACCGAACCAAAATTAATTGAAGAATCCGAGAACCTCTGGTTAATCAACAAACCGCGATGAACATCCGCGGCACGGGCTAGCCGCAAATCAGGGCCTCGCAGACGGATAATAGGATTTGGCCGAATGACACGAGTAACAACGCGTAGTCGGCGTGGATGAGAATATCGCCGAGAGCAACGCGATCCAGGAGAGGGATGGAGGGGATCGTCGCGGGGTTTCGATTATTGGTGTCTCCGCGTGACCTAGGGAATGTCGCGCACGAACCGTCGCCTTCCATTTTTCCCTTCTTATATCTTGAGAACGCCCGAAACCGTCGCCTGCCTACGGAGGGCCAGTCCCTTCGGCCCAACAGCCGAATCAACCAGGACAGCCGGCCCACGAGACGGAAAACGTGCCGCACAGATCATATCCAACGGCCAGAAATGGTCTGATCAACGGCCCAGACATCTAATAGCATGAGAGGGCTGGGATTAGGTGCGGTTATATTGTCCTAATAATAAAATGACTCTGTGACGAAGATATCATGCAAGGATTTTATTCTTAAAAGGTATCTTTATCTTCCAGATCTTCTTGTTATTATCAACTGGCACATCAGACTGGATTAACAGTCTATACGTGGACTCTACTGAGAATTGTCCATTCCCACGGAGGTTCCATCGGAATACATCATACCCATGTGACAATTGCACCGTGCACAACTGTAGGAGCAGGGTGTTCCACGACTGGAGTATGGGTCCAATTAAATCTCTTCTGAACATCACATTTGGCGGAAATGATTCCATTACCATGGCGATAGTATCACCCTTGTGGCGCACAATGTTAGCCGGATATTGTTCTCGGAGTGTGGCATTTCCTAGCCACTGTCCCCCAGAATCTAATTTTCAAGCCGTCCTTAATCGAGAAGGATCCATAGCAGAAGAAATATTTCTTCGTAGCCATTAGACCCGCCCAAAAGTGGGAATCCCCAGGCTTCCAGTATACTTGGGATACTGCCTTGGAACCCACATATGTATTTGGAAATTTCGGTAGCGTATTTATAAAAATATTCAACATGTATTTTTTTGGGTAAATGATCATAATTTAGAAATGGGCCAAATACATTCTTGCCCTTAGTTGGTTTCTGCCCTTAAGTTTTACACCTAAATTTTGCATTTCCTCGGTTTTACCCCTATAATTGCAGTTTAGGCCGTATGAATAACCTTTTGTTATCCTTCCATTCGTTCATAGGTTTTTTATTGTTATTTTTGACCAAAATATCCCTAGGAAGCACGAAATGGGTCATATCACTTAGGTGTGAGACCCGCCCGGAAAAAGAAAAAAGAAATAAATATACCCCATCTCTCAGTTACATGTGGACCCACACCATACAGGGAAAAAGTCAGTCTCCAAATCAATCAATCTCTTTCTCTGTCCTCCATTAAGTTTTTCAGGTGGGTCTCACACAAGTGACATAACCCATCTGGCACTTGCCGGGGGAATTTTTGGTCCAAAATAACACTCAAACACCTTCAACTGGGACAGAAGGCTATTTGCGCGACCTAGAGTGCAATTATAGGCACAAACCTGAGGAGAGGCAAAATTTAGGGGTACAACCTACCGGTTGGAACCCACTAAGGGTAAAAATGTATTTGCCCCATTTAAATATGGTCAACATCTCTTTTACATTTTTAAACTATTCTATATGTAACTGGAAAATATTAAGGGAAAAGCTTCCGTCCGACCAGCTGATCCAACCGATGCATCTGCCTGTTGCCCAGCCGTCGGATTGCCCAGCCGTCTTGTGCTCTTCGGGTCCCACCTTTCTCTAGAAATATCCAGCTCCAACCAGAGCATCCTTCTTCTTTCTTGAGTCAACGCCACCACACCGTTATCCATCCAAAATTCTCCACCGCTTCTTTCTCAAGCTCCTGGTCATGGCTCTGCAACTCTGTAGCCTCGTCGCCCCGCCCGTTGCTTTTACTCCTACTGCCGCACTGCGTCGCTACCAACGCTGCTACGAGGGAAGCGGTCGATGATGCAGGCAAGTCATCGCGTCCCTGGTATTGCAACATCCTCTTTGTTGCAAGAAAAGTTTATGCAACATTAAGTATGTTTCAAATCTCTCTTCCGTTGAAAAAAGGAAATCTGCAACATTAGCTTTGTTCCAGAAAAAATTCTGCAGCATTAGCTTTGTTGCAGAAAAAAATTCTGCAATTTTTTTCTGCAACTTCACCATAGTTGCAAAGTTTTCTGCAACAATACCATTGTTGCAAAAGTTACATCATGTCTCCGCACAAAGTCTCTGTTTCAACAACAACCAACTTGTTGCAATTTTATGACGCTCACGCGGGGAGAGCTAACGGCGTGGGAGGTGGGCTTGTTTCTGCAACACCGCGCTTGTTGCAGAAGGGAGGTGGGGAACGTGGGTTGTACATTGGACGACCAGTAGCGCGTCCATCCAACGGCCAGCCAGGCGGCGGATGTTTCCAATTCATCCACCGGCGGATGCCTAGCAGCCCCCCAAATATTAACATGCTTTTTAAGAATATTGAAAAATGTCCAACTTGTATTTAGGAAAGACTAGCAAATATGTCTGAGCCACTATTTTCATTTCTATTCAATTTCGATTTTGACTCGTCGTATTGATGGCATGCACCTATGGCCATACTCAGGCAACATCTAAACTAAACCTGGGCAAACGTCGGGCCGGGCCGGGTTTCGGGTCGGGCTTGTAAAAGCCCGACCTTCATTTCTCAAGCCCGAGCCCGGCCCGAAGCCCAAAATACTCCATATTTTCAAGCCCGAGCCCGGCCCGAAATCAAGCCCGAAGCCCGAATGCTGTTTTTTAGTACGCGCACGTGCAAGCCCGGCCCGAAGCCCGAAAGCCTGGCCCGAAATACGGAAAAATTGAAGCCCGAGCCAGGCCCGAACTATTTTCGGGCTCCAAAACAAAGCCCGAGCCCGACCCGAATGTCAAGCCCGGCCCGGCCCGGGTCATCGGGCCGGGCTGCCCATGCCCGGGTTTAATCTAAACGGTGCCGCTCGACACTGAGAAAGCTGCGTCTATGAATCAAGTCTATTTATGAAAACCTATATGTGTCACCGTCACGTGCAGCGGATGGAACAGAAATTGATATCCTACGAATTGGTCCCAAAGGACTATTAAAATAATTGTTCAGATATTTTGAAAATAAATCTTCATGTACTTCCGATGTTCATGAATTTTATAAATGTATGTACGTCCCACAAAAAGTGTTTGTGTATTCAGTACAAAAAGAAATCCTATAGTCTGTTGGTAAGTACGTGCGCGGATTAAGTTTGTGTCCTAAATAGTATTTTATAAATATTTAATAGGTAAAATAACATCGTATTCAGATTCTACACATTTTTCTAATCAAAAATTCATATATAACATGTTAAATTTAAAGTTGGGGTTTAAAAGATATGATTATTTTAAAAACATTTATTTTAGATGGACTGTGGGTTGATTAAAACAAATATCAAGTGGTTTTTTGTAAAAAAAGGTAAAAACGATTCGGTCTGTGGATTGCTGGTTAATTAGCAGAAAAGACGGGGTTTTTGTCCAAATGCAAAAAAAGGGGTTCGTCCCTGTAACTTAAAGATGGACTGTGGGTTAATCACTAAAAAAGGCAGGGAATTTTCTGCAAAAAGTGTGATGGACTCGCAGCAGCAGTCCTCCCTTTATTAGAAGTTGGATAGATATAGATAAAAAGAAATGAAAAATAATAAAGAAGAAGAAAAAAGAAAAATATGCAAAAAGTAAAGGAGAGAAAAAAAGATAAAGATAGAAAAAATAGAAAAGAAAAAAATGAAGGGAAAATTAAGTTAGCAGCCACGACGGTGTGGGTGCTTGAAAAGAATATCCATGCCTTAGCAACCAAGGCAACAGGAAACAGGAGAGGAATAAACATGTTGTTGTTTGAAACGGACCAGGGTACTCTTCGTTTGACTAAGTTGTCCATCAAATCAGATACTAGTACTATAACTAAATAATCCAAACAGTCATCAGGAACCAAAGCCAATGCAGCTAATGAGATCGAGCGCTCTGCTCGCGAGAAGAAGAAGAAAAAAAAACATCCATCATAAACACACGGATCAAGCTGACTGAAGTTTTTCAGTGTATATGCATCACCAGGCTGAAGTAAACTCATGCCAAAAGATGTCAATCGAGTGATCTCTGTACTGATTTTACTTACATACAGTACATACACTAGAGTTAGCCTGGTTTACCAAAGGAGAAACAAAAATGTGAAGTCTTCTACTGTATATATGATCATCTCTATGGGTGTTTCATCTTCTTTTTTCTGAATATGTGTGTGTGTAAATATAGACCTGAAAGAATGAATCTTCTTGTATTGGCATTGCATTGCCTGTGTACTGGTATATGGTTATGTGCATGGGGCCCGGTAGCTTTCTTCTTCCAACCTCCTCTGTTTGTTTGATTATATAAGAACAGATGTGTATGGCTCTCTCCAAAGAATGATGAAGCAACAAGCCAAGGTAGTAACTTGCAGCCACCATGGTGTGGGTGTTCGAAGAGGATGTGCATGCCCTAGCACCCCAGACAAAAGGGAAACAGGAGAGGAATAAATATGCTGCTATTTGAACTGACTAGACAATTATAATTTGTAATTGTTTCTTCCCAGTATTGGAAATATTACTATGCCAAAGCTTGTTCTGTAATTTTTTACAATTTCCAATATTTCTACATAAATCTAAAGAATGTCTCTCAATGAAACACGAGCTCGATAAACTTAGTAGATAGCTTCTATATTTTCTAACAGATTCAGTCACACATATTATTTCTTTTGACGATATAAATATGCACTTTGACATAGTTCTAGTTGGATACCAGGCGTTCCCAACTGTTGCAGCTAATGGCGGGACATCGTTCATGCGCACTGAATTTTCTCGACGCGCTATCTCAAATTCAGTTCCACTCCACGTGCTAGATCATTTTTCTTCTTATGCCTCCAGCCTTTGCAATGCACAATCACCAGCATGCTATAATTCAAAAAACACAATTGGCAAAAGGGAGCAGCTTCCATTATGGAGCTCCAGGACTCCGGTGGTTCTCCATACTCATTGATCATGAAGAACTTGTACTGAATTACATTGGCATATTTATACCAATCAAATTCAAGAATTTTAAGAATGGTGGTGCCAGCGAAGAGTTCAGAGAGGAAATTAACCAAAGTAGAGAGCAAATAAATTATGGATCCCTTTAGAGCTACCGGGAGAACTAGTGTTTGAATGTACCATAAGTCAAATAGGACTGAGCCAGCATATGTCCCAGCTGGACCTGAGCCTGGGTGTTAAGATGCAGATGGCCGTCTTGGAACGGCAACCCCATCGCATCGACAAACCTCACGTTCCGAAGTTTTAATCCCTTCTGAGCTTCCCTTACGACTTCGGTATACTGCCCAAGCCCTGATGCCAGCCCAACCTGAAACGCCAATAGATCGATAAAATCTATGAGAAATGAGCACATCGACATCGCTGCTGTCCAAAGCTAGTACTTTATGTATGCAGCTGCATCTAATTGCTGGAGTAGAGACAAAAGACAATGCACCAAATTTAGATGTTTCCATGTATAAACCTTGCTGCTCTGCATTTGAGATGCTCGGTTAAACTCGGCGTACCCAATTTGGGAGATGCAAGCTGCAACCAAAACAGGACTTCACTACATTTGTCCAATTCTTTGATAAACATGCCCAGTAGCTAGTACCCATGGCGTATTACTACTCCAGTTCACTAGGACCAGGTGCACATATAGTGTGGCTTCAGCTGTACTACGTCCTCTGTCTACCCAAATGAATGTTAGGCCAACGACTACTGCCAACTCTGCTCTGTCTCTGTGTGTACGCCCACTAACAAAAAAGAGGAGTGGAATGTTCTTTGCTTCTCATGGTCATGGAAAGGAAGATCACCACCAACCATGCCCAAGTGCCAAGTAAAGCTGCTAGCTTTACAGTCCCTCCACTGACACTAGGAATCATTCGATCTCAAGTAAATCATGCAGATCTAGCATATTAAATGAGTAAATCAAGAATGAAGCCATGGATCGAGATGGCGGTGGACGGACCTGGATGAGGAGGAGGTGGGGCATGGCGAGGTCCTGGCGGAGGTCGCGGACGAGGGCGCCCATCCGGCGCGCGTACTCGCTGGCGTCGGCCCAGCGCACGGTGTCGCTCTCGCCCTGGTACCACAGCACGGCCCCGATCCGGCCGCCGGTCTCCACGGCGACCCGGGCGCGCCGCACCATGTCGTCGTACAGCTCCGACCCCTTGCCCCACTCGGCCATCCGCGTGCCCCCGACGGCGCAGGGCACGAGGGCGACGGCGGCGCCGCGCGCGCCGCCGGAGCGGAGCACGGCGTTGGCGAAGGACATCCCGGGGCCGACCCCGCAGGTGCGGTTGCCGTCGATGCCCTGGTGCAGCGGCTCGCGCGCCTGCTCCCAGCGCAGCGAGGGGGAGAGGCGGAGGACGGCGGCCGAGGGCGCGCAGTCCGGCGGCACCACGCCGTCCCAGTGCGTGCCCGTCACCCCGCCGCGGCCGGCCATGTTGGACTGGCCGGCGAGGATGAAGATGAGCTTGTTGGACGGGGGCACGTCGGCCGCCGCGTGGTGGTGCCGCAGCGCGGCGGCGGAGGCGACGAGGAAGCAGAGGAAAGGGAGCATCTTGGTCGCGGACTGCGGTCGGTCGGTGCCAACGTTCCTTCGGGCGGAGGGGTTTGAATAAGCGGCGCGGTTGGTGTCGCTGGTTGGTGGCCCCGGGTCGGACCGGAGTCAACCGGAGTGGGATACTGCTGCTATTTAATTCAGGCGTGCTGATCGATGCAGCTGATCTCGGCCCTCCGATCCAGATCCGGTGAACACTGCCAGATCCAAGCACATGCACATTGTTCCCTCTTGGAAAGTACTTTTAAAAGGCATTTACCTCAAAATTCTACACCCTCCGTCCGGAAATACTTGTCATCAAAATGAATAAAAAGGATGTATCTAGATGTATTTTAATTCTAGATACACCTCTTTTTATCCATTTTGATGACAAGTATTTCAGACGGAGGGAGTATAAACTTTGTACTACTTTAGTAAAAATTGTACATACTAAGTAACCAACATTTAAGTTCAAAAAAAAAAGTAACCAACATTTACTTCAAGACAGAGAGAGTATTTAACACACTAGCGCACCCAAGATGACATATTGGGCTCTTCATGCAAGACACTTATTTCGGGACGGAGAGAGTATAAGAATATATATTACATTTGTTGGTCCCATGTGCCATAGTGAGGAGGAAAATATATTGAGATATCAAAGTGGCCTTAATGTATAGGCAAAAAGATCTAAATTTTGCGGAGGCTGATTGTGTGGATCTAGGATGATGGCGGGAATTGTTTCCCCTTACAACATCTATACTTGGAATGGGCAAATCCGCCGGCCAAACGTTCGCGGATGCATTTGGACGTCCTCTCAGAAGTCCTGTCATGCAATCATCCTCCACTTTTAAATTCTTAAATTCATGCAAATACATGCTCGTAGATCATACACATGAATACTACACAGAAATAATATTTGTTCATAGAAAAAAATACATATTTCAAAAATAAAATTTATTTGAGTGCATAATTCAAACATTAAAATTCTTGGCTTTCTAGTGATGTTATATTGCTGAGATTATGTTTATTGCTCCAATATGCTGACATATGAATCTAGTAATTGTTTCATTGAAACGGTGATGTTTTATTGCTTGAATTGTCAGTGAAGTGTAGACATGTTGTTCGAAATTGTATTAGCACCAAAACTTCATTGATGCAGCCTACCTCAGATACAGGCTACCAAACACAGTCTCGACAGAGCATGTCTCAACACATACATCACTACCAAACAACTGCACATGCATGTACCCAACATGTCTAGACTTAGCATGTCTCAAAGAGGAACAACTATGCTAGGGTGGGAACAGCCGCCAAACACACCCAGTTGCACGTGCACATTTTGGTTTTGAAGATTTCAATGCATCTCCAGAAAGTTTACAATATGCTCGGCATCTTGTTTCGACACACGGGCCTGTACTCCGAACTTCTCAAAATTATGTGTTCGGACTGCCCCTTCACCCTCATCTTCGACAATCATGATGTACAAAATCACACAACATGTCATTAGCTGCGTCTCTAATTTTCATATCATTGCAGCTCCACGAACAATGCCCCAACGGGCTTGGATCACTTCGAATGCTCTCTCAACATCCTTCCAGCTCCTTCTTGCATTGTTGCAAAATGGCATGTTTATTGCCATGGGGATCGAATATGGTATTTACAGACGCCGCTCACTGAGGATACATAGCATCGGGAAGGTAGTACGCCATGTTGTAGTTGTGTCAATTAACGGTGTAGTTGCATGCGGAAGCATCCCATCACAAAGTTTTTTGAAGAGCAGATATCGCTGGAGCACATTGATGTTGTTGTGAGAACAAGCTTGCCAAAGAAAGCATGCCAAATCCGGAAGTCCCTAGATGTCACTATTTCGAGTAAGATGGTGGTCTCTTTGGTATAACCTTGGTACATCCCGTGCAAATCTTTGGGGCAGTTCTTCCATCGCCAATGCGTGCAATCAACTTAGCACATCATAGCTGGAAAACTCTTGTAACTCCAATTGTCATCAGGCTTTTTGTATCTTCGATAGTTGGTTCTCCCATGTACTCCGATAAAAACACCTTTACCATGGATTGGGCAAACTTGACATCGAATATCAAGACATGTGCTCTCCCCCATCCGAACCATCTCACCAACGACATCTTACCATGGCTTGTTCCAAAACTCCTCGTCATGATCTCATCATCCAACGAATCCATCATTTTACCTACAAAAGAACAAAAAACAGCTCGTACATTTTGTCAAACACATAAAGGGCAAGGTGTATGACTGGAGGAGCAGGACGTACCATGGCAGCGTCCAGGGCGATGACCTTGTCAGGGGAGGTGAGGATGGCTGGGAGAGATTTTGTGTCNTTGTAGTTGTGTCAATTAACGGTGTAGTTGCATGCGGAAGCATCCCATCACAAAGTTTTTTGAAGAGCAGATATCGCTGGAGCACATTGATGTTGTTGTGAGAACAAGCTTGCCAAAGAAAGCATGCCAAATCCGGAAGTCCCTAGATGTCACTATTTCGAGTAAGATGGTGGTCTCTTTGGTATAACCTTGGTACATCCCGTGCAAATCTTTGGGGCAGTTCTTCCATCGCCAATGCGTGCAATCAACTTAGCACATCATAGCTGGAAAACTCTTGTAACTCCAATTGTCATCAGGCTTTTTGTATCTTCGATAGTTGGTTCTCCCATGTACTCCGATAAAAACACCTTTACCATGGATTGGGCAAACTTGACATCGAATATCAAGACATGTGCTCTCCCCCATCCGAACCATCTCACCAACGACATCTTACCATGGCTTGTTCCAAAACTCCTCGTCATGATCTCATCATCCAACGAATCCATCATTTTACCTACAAAAGAACAAAAAACAGCTCGTACATTTTGTCAAACACATAAAGGGCAAGGTGTATGACTGGAGGAGCAGGACGTACCATGGCAGCGTCCAGGGCGATGACCTTGTCAGGGGAGGTGAGGATGGCTGGGAGAGATTTTGTGTCGGTGGTTGTGGCGATGTGGGCTCAGGGCGACAGTGGAGCTAGGGTGGCGGTGAATCTAGGGCAGGGTCTATGCGGATGGGTAGGGGAGAGAGAGAGAGAGAGAGAGAGAGAGAGAGAGAGAGATAGAGAGAAGAAGAGGGAAGACCAGGCTAGGTTGGGAACAATTTGGAAGGATTTGGTGTGGGTACGGTCTGTTGGATCTGATGTGGTGGACGTGTCCGGGCACCCCCGGGTGATGATGTCCTACATAGGGTGTGCTAACCACATCGGCCCCCAAGCGTGGGTTAGGCCAAGGAACCCCAAATTATCAACCACTGGTCCACACTTGCCAGGCCCCATGAAGTGCTTAAGATGGGATCTTCTGACGACTTGGCACATAGTCCAAGACATAATGTAATCTTTGACATATTTATCCCCCGATGTAATCGACCTAGGTGTAACCCTAGGTACCCCCGGTATCTGTATAAGCCGAGGGGTTTTAGACCATAGAGTTAGATTCATTCACACATACGATCTTGAGGTAGTTAAACATATACTTTGTAGTCCATCCACAGTCAATACAATACAAGCCGGACGCATGGTTTTCCCTCTTCTGGAGGGCCCGAACCTGGGTAAACATTGTATCTCTTCTTTGTCCTGTTACCATCGAGCCGACATCACCAGCTCGGGGCCTCCTACCTGAGATCTGCCAGGTTTAGCTCTGTAACCATGCCTCCCTATTTCTGCCATTGATATTGGCTAAGTTTGAGGAGTGCCGAACAGCCGAGACGTATAGAGCCAGTTTGATGAGGACGGTTAGGTTGCATTTTCGAAACCACTCACTGACTGGATCGTCCGCATGGATGTAATGGGGGGGTGTTGAGGGGTCCGACTGTAGATGCTCTTACCCAAGAGCTTTTGGCGACGATAAATGGGACACTCATCAATCTCTTTACCTACGAGCTTTTCATAAAAACAAATGCAACACTCGTCAATCTCTTTACCCACAAGCTTTCATTGAACCTATCTTAATGGTACAACATATCCCTATGGCGCAATGTGAAACATGTCACCAAAACTATAGAGAAATATAATTATTTTATTGTACAAGTCATCATTTTCTATTTTGTGGGTCGGTAATCGTATACCTTCCACGATTATAGGGTATATTCACTACACAAATATCTTGATACAAACTTTACCCTTAACTGTATGGCACAAATGTAAAGAAAAAAACTTACGAGGCAAAGTGAACTTTCACTCTTGCATTCTCTTTTCACGTTTATGGTATTCGGGGGCAAGTCACTTGTTGACACCTCTTACACTATAGAATATTCTAGCAGTTATAGCTAGATAGAAAATCATATTCTACTGAAATATATAGAGATATTTGTTATATCGATAAGTTGCAAAACCTTCTCTATCAAGAGTAAAGATGCTAAATAGAAACATAAACTATTATGTACATGAATGTGGCTTGTTATTTCTTATTTTATTTGAAATTGTAAAATTTCATTCAATGCTTTTAATAATAGTTATTTAACTATACTTATAACCACAATCCTGGATCGTGTCATTGAATACGACAAGGAAAAAATGGTTCACATAATAACATAATATGAATGAAATTAATAATACCAAAAGTCATACGACAAAATGAGTTATAAAAGTAAAAATGTTTAGTATAAATTGAAAACATTGCATAAGTCAACTTGAAGTCCTCAGATATGCATGATTCTGGTTCATTTTAGTAAAATATTTTCCCGGACTAGTGATGATGTGGTCAAGGTTTCCAATGCTATAAAACCAAAAAATGATTAGCTAACTTTATGTTTTGATTTGTGTTGTAAGATATTGTGTAATATGCTAGTCATGTAATTTTTGTTTAAAATAGGTGTATTTTATTTTTAATAAATTTTGAATTGATATGTCAAATTATGATGCCTGGGATTTGATGAACTATTTGCAATATTCTTCGACACAACAAAAATTTTCTGTTAAATGTTGTCCATGGTCACCACGCATTGGTCAAATCCTAGACTCGTCGTTTCACAATCACCAATTTTATGCTACATGGCTTATAAGAATGCCCACACACACCCACTAGTTAGCTAATACAATCAAGCACTAGACCCGCTCATAGGAACATAACTCTCACGTTGTACTTGAAGTCAAGATACTATTTTCTCTTTTTCTTCATGTATCTCCTTATCAGGCGGTCCAGCCTCGTCCACCACTATAACATTGCTGCTTGCTTGAGTGTCGGCTTGTCCCCAAGATGGTGACGCTGGATAGCGTTTGCGCATAACATTGTAGTATTCCTAGGTAGTCATTATTGTTGGCAAGGAACTCCACTGAATTAGAACTTGCAAATGTGCCGCATTACCCTTCTTAACAAGGCGATGATCCAACATAGCATATGGTTCCATCATGACAGTATCAATCTCCAATGGTTTAGGTAATGGAGTGTACACTAGAGTACAATCTAGTGTATGATGCTTTAGTTGCAACACATGGATAATAGGATGGATTTGAATGCCCTCTGGCAAGTCTAACTTTTATGCCAAACGTTCAATTCGAGCCAACACTTTATAGGGGAAAATAACTTGTAGTCTATTTTTTGACATGGTCTTTCGACTACTGAGTTTTGCCCTTATGATTGAAGGTTTAGATACACTTGCTCTCTAGCTGAAAATTCTGTGTGGCTTCTTTCAGCATGAGCTAGAAGTTTCATCCGACTCTGAGCTTTGGCCAACTGTATTTTCAGAAATTTGGAGTTTTCATGTCTCTGTTTAAAACTTTCAATGTTGCCGGTACACTAGGATAAATGTGTGTAGTCAGATCAAGCAACATCCCATGATTAGGCTTAATCTGGTAAAGGGCTTGCAAGGAGAGCATCCAATTGCACTTGTAGGGAATGTGTTATGCTAATGTAGGGAATGTGACACGCAAAAACAATCCTAACATGATCACACCCAAGATCACTATGAAGGAATGGGTAACGTTCAATATCACCAAAGAAACACAGTGGAAGCAGACTAATTGTTGGTGAAGCATGTTATTCCCATAGCTAGGTTAAACCTCTATACCGCGCGAGAATTTCTATGAACGATCGTCGATCTAAGTAGACAACTACTTCAAGGTATATGTGCATAGCGATCTAGTGGTTCGGCATCACTTTCTCTAACAATAATTGTCCGGAGAACTAGAGGGAGGGTATACAACATAGTGGTGTACCCGTATAGTTCAACTAGATGAGATAAAGAACTGGGCATGCACTGATACATCTCCAATGTATCTATAATTTTTTATTGTTCCATCCTATTATATTATCCATCTAGGATGTTTTATATGCATTTATATGCTATTTTATATAATTTTTGGGACTAACCTATTAACCTAGAGCCCAGTGCCAGTTTCTATTTTTTCCTTGTTTTTGAGTTTTACAGAAAAGAAATACCAAACGGAGTCCAATTGAGGTGCCAATTTTTAATGATATTTTATGGACCAAAAGAAGCCCAGGTAGTAAAAGAGTTGGGCCAGAAGAGTCTCGGGCTGCCCATGAGGGTGGGGGCGTGCCCTACCCACCTGGGCGCGCCCCCCCCTATCTCGTGGACGGCTCGGAGACCCCCCCCCCCCCCTAACGTGAGACCTACGCCAAAAATTCCTATAAATACTGAAACCTCCAGAAAATAACCTAGATCACGAGTTCCGCCGTCGCAAGCCTATGTAGCCACCAAAAACCAATCGGGACCCTGTTCCCGCACCCTTTCGGAGGGGGGATCCCTCGCCGGTGGCCATCTTCCTCATCCCGGCGCTCTCCATGACGAGGAGGGAGTAGTTTGTTGGGGAACGTTGCAGGAAATTAAAATTTTTCCTACGGTTTCACCAAGATCCATCTATGAGTTCATCTAAGCAACGAGTCATGGGAGAGTGATTGCATCTACATACCACTTGTAGATCGCGTGCGGAAGCGTTCAATGGAACGGGGATGATGGAGTCGTACTCGCCGTGATTCAGATCACCGATGACCTAGTGCTGAACGGACAGCACCTCCGCGTTCAACACACGTACAGAGCGGATGACGTCTCCTCCTTCTTGATCCAGCAAGGGGGAAGGAGAGGTTGATGATGATCCAGCAGCACGACAGCATGGTGGTGGATGCAGCAGAACTCCGACAGGGCTTCGCTAAGCAACTACGGGAGGAGGAGGAGGGAGGCGCCAGGGCTTATCGGTGCGGCCACCCCTCCCTCCCCTCCCTTTATATAGGTGCTAGAGAGGGAGGGGCGAGGGCGCAGCCTTGCCCCTTCCTCCAAGGAAGGGGTGCGGCCAAGAGGGGGGGAGGAGTCCATCCTCCCCAAGGCACCTCGGAGGTGCCTTCCCCCTTTAGGACTCTCCCCTTTTTCTTATATCTTGGCGCATGGGCCTCTTGGGGCTGGTGCCCTTGGCCCATATAGGCCAAGGCGTACCCCCTACAGCCCATGTGCCCCCCCCCCCCGGGGCAGGTGGACCCCCCCGGTGGACCCCCGGACCCCTTTCGGCACTCCCGGTACAATACTGATAACGCGCGAAACTTTTCCGGCGACCAAAATAAGACTTCCTATATATAAATCTTTACCTCCGGACCATTCCAGAACTCCTCGTGACGTCCGGGATCTCATCCGGGACTCCGAACAACATTCGGTTTGCTGAATACTCATATTCATACAACCCTAGCGTCACCGAACCTTAAGTGTGTAGACCCTACGGGTTCGGGAGACATGCAGACATGACCGAGACGGCTCTCGGGCAATAACCAACAGCGGGATCTGGATACCCATGTTGTCTCCCACATGCTCCTCGATGATATCATCGGATGAACCACGATGTCGAGGATTCAATCAACCCCGTATAATATTCCCTTTGTCAATCGGAATTTTACTTGCCCGAGATTCGATCGTCGGTATCCCAATACCTCGTTCAATCTCGTTACCGGCAAGTCACTTTACTCGAACCGTAATGCATGATCCCGTGACCAGACACTTGGTCACTTTGAGCTCATTATGATGATGCATTACCGAGTGGGCCCAGAGATACCTCTCCGTCATACGGAGTGACAAATCCCAGTCTCGATCCGTGTCAACCCAACAGATACTTTCGGAGATACCTGTAGTGCACCTTTATAGTCACCCAGTTACGTTGTGACGTTTGGTACACCCAAAGAACTCTTACGGTATCCGGGAGTTACACGATCTCATGGTCAAAGGAAAAGATACTTGACATTGGAAAAGCTCTAGCAAAACGAACTACACGATCTTGTGCTATGCTTAGGATTGGGTCTTGTCCATCACATCATTCTCCTAATGATGTGATCGCGTTATCAATGACATCCAATGTCCATAGTCAGGAAACCATGACTATCTATTGATTAACGAGCTAGTCAACTAGAGGCTCACTAGGGACATCTTGTGGTCTATGTATTCACACGAGTATTACGATTTCCGGATAATACAATTATAGCATGAATAAAAGACAATTATCACGAACAAGGAAATATAATAAAAATCCTTTTATTATTGCCTCTAGGGCATATTTCCAACAGTCTCCCACTTGCACTAGAGTTAATAATCTAGTTACATTGTGATGAATCGAACACCCATAGAGTTCTGGTGTTGATCATGTTTTGCCCGCGGAAGAGGTTTAGTCAACGGATCTGCGACATTCAGATCTGTATGCACTTTGCAAATTTCTATGTCTCCATCTTGAACATTTTCACGAATGGAGTTGAAGCGATGCTTGATGTGCCTGGTCTTCTTGTGAAACCTGGGCTCCTTGGCAAGTGCAATGGCTCCAGTGTTATCACAGAAGAGTTTGATTGGCCCCGACGCATTGGGTATGACTCCTAGGTCAGTGATGAACTCCTTCACCCAAATTGCTTCATGCGCTGCCTCCGAGGCTGCCATGTACTCCGCTTCACACGTAGATCCCGCCACGACGCTCTGCTTGCAGCTGCACCAGCTTACTGCTCCACCATTCAGCATATACACGTATCTGGTTTGTGACTTAGAGTCATCCATATCTGTGTCGAAGCTAGCGTCGACGTAACCCTTTACGACGAGCTCTTCGTCACCTCCATAAACGAGAAACATGTCCTTAGTCCTTTTCAGGTACTTCAGGATATTCTTGACCGCTGTCCAGTGTTTCTTGCCGGGATTACTTTGGTACCTTCCTACCAAACTTACGGCAAGGTTTACATCAGGTCTGGTACACAGCATGGCATACATAATAGAACCTATGGCTGATGCATAGGGGATGACACTCATCTCTTCTATATCTTCTGCCGTGGTCGGACATTGAGCCGAGCTCAATCTCACACCTTGCAGTACAGGCAAGAACCCTTTCTTGGACTGATCCATTTTAAACTTTTTCAAAATCTTATCAAGGTATGTGCTTTGTGAAAGACCTATGAGGCGTCTTGATCTATCCCTATAGATTTTAATGCCTAATATGTAAGCAGCTTCTCCAAGGTCCTTCATTGAAAAACTCTTATTCAAGTAGGCCTTAATGTTGTCCAAGAATTCTATATCATTTCCCATCAAAAGTATGTCATCTACATATAATATGAGAAATGCTACAGAGCTCCCACTCACTTTCTTGTAAACGCAGGCTTCTCCATAAGTCTGCATAAACCCAAACGCTTTGATCATCTCATCAAAGCGAATGTTCCAACTCCGAGATGCTTGCACCAGCCCATAAATGGATCGCTGGAGCTTGCATACCTTGTTAGCATTCTTAGGATCGACAAAACCTTCCGGCTGCATCATATACAGCTCTTCCTTAAGGTAACCGTTAAGGAATGCCGTTTTGACGTCCATCTGCCATATCTCATAATCATAGTATGCGGCAATTGCTAACATGATTCGGACGGACTTAAGCTTCGCTACGGGAGAGAAAGTCTCATCGTAGTTAATCTCTTGAACTTGTCGATAACCCTTAGCGACAAGTCGAGCTTTATAGATGGTAACATTACCATCCGCGTCCGTCTTCTTCTTAAAGATCCATTTGTTTTCTATCGCTCGCCGATCATCGGGCAAGTCTGTCGGGGAAGCTGATCGTGTCCCACGTACACCTATGGGACCGGGTCCCTTGTGGTTCGGAGGGGGGCGGAGAATGCACAAAGAGCGGATCAAGGCGATGCACACGAGCAGATTTACCCAGCTTCGGAGCTCTCCGGAGAGATAATACTCCTACTGCTGCTTGGTGGATTGTATTGTGTTCTTGCTAGGGAGCAATGAGAGCTTACAAAACCTAGCCTGAGTGTGGTCTCGAATGGGTCGAATGAACTAAGCCGGAGCCGAACCGAACCCTTTCTACGTTGCACTTGGGCCTCCTTTTATAGGTTCAAGGGGTCACCACAGGTGGCAAGTAGAAAAGGGTAAAATAGGAAAAGCAGAGGTTGGTACACCGCTTTGTACAGTGTACAGTGATCTATACCTAACTCTGACGGCAAGGGACAAGAGTCATAAATGCCCGTCTC
>LR880970.1:863258698-863291357 GCA_904067115.1 Aegilops sharonensis | reverse complement strand
TGTGTGTTGTGTGTGTGTGTGTGTGTGTGTTTTACTTTTTTTGTAGTTGAAATTTGACGAGTTTTTGCTAGGTGGACTTGCAGAAGTTTTGCGTCGGATTTTAGACTCTATACGTTGGCCACGGCTAAGTTCAGCTCCTAGATCCGTCACTGTTTGTTTTGGCGCACCAATGGGCAACGGTTTTTTTTGTTGGATGTGGCTAGGTCTTAGCCGACCGAGACTTAACCAAGTCTATATCAAGTGACATGACATGCAAGAAAGAAAATTTTGCAATCTTTATTTAGAGCAACTCTAACGGGGCGACCCATTTCGTCAACTGGCGTTCATTTGGGTCGGCGCGGACACAAAAGTCGGTCCAACGCGCCGACCCAAACGGACGCGCGTCCGCTTGGCGTCCGCTTGCCGACCCATTCCCGACCCATTTTTGAGCCGGATTTGCGTCGGTGCGGGCACGAGGCGGACGCGGGCTTGCTGGTCGGTGGCAGCCTCCATTATTTCCCTTCATTCCCCCCAAAAACCCACCCGCCCGCGCGCGCTCCCGCCCCAACCCCGCCATGGACGACGACCTCGACGCCGCCGCCGGCCTCGCCTCCCTCGCCTCATCCGGCATGCCGGCCGCCCCCTCCGGCAAAGGCAAGCCTCACGCCCCCCGCAAGACCGCCGCGCCCAAGCCGAAGAAGGTGCTGACGCCCGAACAACGGGCAAAAGAGTCGGCAAAGAGGAAGGACCGGAGGCACGCGGCGGACGCGGGGGATGAAGCCATCGTGGCGGCCGCCGTCGCCGCCGCTGCGCAGTAGGAGGTCACATCGCCCGCATCGTGGTGGCAACGATGGAGGCGCTCTATATGCTAGGGTTAAACCCTGGCCAGCATGGCCTCGTCAACGCCGTCGTGGCCGCGGCCAGCACCGGCTCATCCGCCTTCCCTCGGACAGCACTGCCTGACTCGCCCCGCGCATCGGCTTGCAACCCGGTACCCGGCTTCCACGTCTACCCACAGGCCTCCCGCCTCTCTGGGAGTGCTCACCCGAGGTGAGCGTGGTCGCGCCTTTCACGCCCGCGCCCGCACCCATCGACCTCAACGCCACACTGGTGGCCGGTGGCTCGTCAACCGGAGGCGCGACGAAACGCACGCGACAGATGCCAGCCAACGTGCTGCCGGGCGCACGCAACCTGTTCGACGGAATGCCGGCCGCCGGCGACGAGGACTACATGCAGAACATGATCTTCAAGGGTGGTGCGCAGGCTGCTGGCTTCGATCCCGACGAGACACAAAGCCAGGATGTCCGGGGCGTTCACGCCGTCCGCTGGCTACAATGGAGATCAGGCGGCCTTCATGCGTGATCAGGTCGGCCTGGACCTGGACGGCTTCCCTCTCGACCATGAGTTTCCGGAGGACTACGGGCTAGAGGAAGAGGACGAGTGCGACATCGAAGGGGAGACTTTGTTCGAGGACGAGCTCGCCAACCAAGCCACCGGGCCGAAGCCGAAGCGCAAGAGCAAGTGGACCAAGGCATACATGGCGGCCGAGGACAAGCTTCTTTGCGAGTGTTGGAGAGACATTAGGCAAGACCCCAAGACGGGAGCCGAACAAAAGCATTCAAGTTTTTGGATTCATGTCCGCCGTGAGTTCCATGAACGCAAGAAGTTTCTGCCGTACCAAATAGTAAGCGCGCGCGGGTGGGTGTCCATTTCGAAGCGATGGAGGGTGATCCAACAAGAGTGCAACAAGTTTTGTGCCACTCTTGAGAGCATCAAGGCCCGCCCCGTGAGCGACATTGGCATGCAAGATATTGTATGCTAGAAAGCCGCCCTCTTTTGTGTCATCAAGTTTATGCTTGCGTGTTCGTTTGCATACCATTTTGCCAATATGCTTACATGAAATAAATTTGTAGGCATTTCAAGCTTTGGAGGCATTCAAGGTCCAACACAATGGCAAGTGCTTCAACCTCTCCCATTGCTTTAGGGTGATCAAAGACGAGGAGAAGTTCAAGGCGCAATATGCTGCCCTCAAGTCGCGTGGTGGGAAGCAAGCAGTGGAGGAGGTTGGGGACGGCGAGAAGGCTCGGACGCGGGGGAATACCAACTTCAAGAAGGAGGACAAGCGGGATGCGGCATCGATCGCCTTGATCGCAACCGTGGAGGGCATGACCACCAAGAAGGACTCGAGAGAGGAGAAGCACCGGCAAGAAAGGAAAGAGCAAATGAACGCCTTAATGGAGATCCAAAGGAGGAGGCTTGAGATGGACGCGGAGAAGCAAGCGCGGATGCTTGAATGGGTGCGGAGAAGCAAGCCAAGATGCTAGAGATCGAGGCCGCCAACGTCAAGACCAAGGCGAAAGAAGTGGTTCTCGCGAGCATGATGACCGGGATGGAGATCATGAAGGTGGATCTCAACACCGTGTCGCCAAGGAAGATGTCGTGGTTCAAGAAGATGCATGCCGACATACTCAAGTTCGACGACGAGTGATTTATGGCGGCGAGCGCCATCTTTTGTGTATGCCGGCAGGTGTGCTGGCATGACCATGGGGGCCGCGATGGCGTGGTCGAACTCAAGTCCCACCATTTTTTTGTGTGTTGGCATCTGTGCCAGCCGGCTGGCGAGTGCGTTTAGCATGAACTATGGTGATATTTTTTGAAGCCGACATGGCTGCTGGCATGATTGATCGCGGGCCTTTTTTATAAAAAATTGAGTGCGGACATGAAATGGGTTAGCGTGTTGGACGCACCGCCGACCAAATCTAAAACAAGGCGGACATCGGGCGGGCGGCCGATCCAAACGGACAAAAAGAGGACAAATTCGCCGTCGGTCGAGTCGTTGAAGTTGCTCTTAGGCCATCTCCACCGCGCGACCCCATCTTGTCCGGGTGCGTCTGTTTGGGTAGAACGGACGAATGGCGCGGCCCAACGCGCGACCCTAAACGGACAAATGTCCGGAATCCGTCCGTTTTCGACCCATCCCCGGCCCAAACTTGCGCCGAGTTTGGGGTGAAACGGACATCACGCGGACGGGCTCACTGCACGCCCTTGTCCCCCCGTGACCCGCCTGTCGGGGACACAAGTAGTCCCATTCGATTCCAACGCCTCCATCCCCTCCCTTGCCCCGCCCCGCGGACGGCGCCACCCCTATTTCTCCGACCGCCTTCTCCACGCAGCCCCCGGCCATCCTTAGCCAACCACGCCTCGCCATGGCCGCCACCATGCCTGCGCTTTCACCGTAGTTTTAGGCCGTCGATCGGAGGAGTTTTGGCCGTCGCCGTCGTAGCAGGCGACAGAGGGGATACGACCGCAGGCGACGTACCACGATGGCCACGGCAGCTTCCGACGAGTGGTCCAGAGCGGCCAGTTGCCGGCCGCCGACCACACCTGCGTCGAGGTGATCATCGCGGCCACTTTGCCACCATGACCGCAAGGTGTTCGACACTTTGCCCACATAGGTATGGACAGTGGTGATGAGTTTTTCTTCCACCACTTCATTTGTTCATCGGACAATTCGCCGTCGGATGATGAAGATCTTGTGGTGGCTGCACTGGTGGTTCACGACCAAATTCAACGGCAGCTTCCTCGGCACAGGGGGTCAGTCCCTGGCCGTGCTCCCAACCTGAACCGCAATAGGGAGAGAGGCCACGCCCTACTCTATGTTGATTACTTTGCGAACACCCCGCTCTTCAAGCCGGATAAATTCCGTCGCCGTTTTCGTATGGCAAGGCATGTGTTCAATCGTATCCGAGAGGGTGTGGTTGCTCATGACCCATACTACGATTGCAAGACGGATGCCCTTGTCAAGCTTGGATTCTCCTCTTACCAGAAATGCACTGCGGCCATCCGCATGCTTGCATATGGAATTCCAGGTGATCTGGTGGATGAGTATGTGCGTATGAGTGAGACAACATGTCTGATGTCAATGTACAAGTTCTGCCAGGCTGTGATCGAGGTGTTTGGCCCTGAGTACTTGAGGCAGTCAACTGTCGCTGATACAGAGAGATTGTTGGCGACCAACGCAGCTAGAGGCTTTCCAGGCATGCTTGGCAGCATAGATTGTATGCATTGGGAGTGGAAGAACTGTCCATTTGCTTGGCAGGGCCAGTACAAGGGGCATGTCAAAACTTGCACTATCATATTAGAAGCGGTGGCTTCGCAAGATCTTTGGATATGGCATTCTTTCTTCGGCATGGCAGGTTCTCACAATGATATCAACGTGCTGCAACGTTCTCCAGTCTTTGCAAGGCTTGCGGAAGGCCACTCCCACCTGTCAACTTTGAGATCAAAAGCCACCAATACAACAAGGGATACTATCTAGCTGATGGTATATATCCTCAGTGGTCAACTTTTGTGAAGACAATCTCGAAGCCCCAAGGTGAGAAGAGAAAGAGATTTGCCCAAATGCAAAAGAGTGCTAAAAAGGATGTGGAACGTGCTTTTGGTGTGCTTAAATCCTGATGGGGTATCGTTCTATACCCTGCACTTGCATGGGATGAAAGTAAGCTTTGGGAGGTGATGACTGCTTGTGTGATCGTGCACAACATGATCGTCGAGGACGAGCGTGATAACAACATTTTCGACCAAGGATTTGATTTTCAAGGTGAAAATGTGGAGCCCCTGCACCAAGAACAGACCACGTTTGAACAGTTTGCCCAATTTTATCGTGAACTGCGTGATTGGCACACTCATTTGGATTTTCAAAATGACTTGGTGGAGCACGTGTGGACTCACATTGGCAACCAATGGATGTATCGGTTCATTATATTCATTTAAGACAATTTCGATTTGGTTGCAAAACTATTTTATTAGAGACAATTTTGATTGGGTTGTAAAACTATTTTTATCTTCAGACAATTAAGATTTAGACGTGCAAACTAGTTTTGAACATTGAAATATGAATATATGGACATTTTTGGCCGTGGCGGACATAATGAAGCCAAAGGATGCGTCCGCGCGTTGGGCGCCGACAACCACATCCCCAGACAGGCCCGGACACGACCCTATTATCCTACCCAAACAGACAGAATCTGGGGGCCAAACGGACGTCCGTTTTGGGGTCGTGTCGCTGGAGTTGGCCTTATAGGTAACACCAATGTGTGTGTTTGTACTGGCACACCAATGGGCAGCCGCTTTTTGTTTGGCTGGCACCGGCAGCGTACACACCATGGATCCATCGATGAAGCGGAGGAGGGAGCTTTCGTCCAATCCGATGCTACAAACGAGACGACAGACCTTTCGGCGGGCGCCGTTGCCTTTTGGTTCCTCCTCCCACACGTCTTCCCACAGCAGCACTGCACTGCGGGGGAGAGTAAACATCCAAACACCGACAGCTCATTCCACGCCCGCTTCCACGCGCATCGTCAGACAAGAAACCAAAAAGGGCAGGGCAGCACGCCATGCCCAGCGTCCCTCCCTCGCTCTTTCACTGTAGCAGTAGCAGTACGTCGTGCACCGCATCGCCATAACTTTTCCTCCAACAAACCCGACGCGCCGAATTTATTACCACCATATCGTACACCAATATCCTCTCCAACGGTGCGATCCCTCCCGTGCTATCATCGCTGCCAATCCGTGACCAGTGAGTGCGTACTGCCTCCTCACTCTGCTCACTCCGGCGGCGCCAACAATGGTGCCCAAAGTCCTGCCCGTCCTGCTGCTCGCCCTGCTCGCGGCCACGGCCGTGGGCGCCGGAGCTGGGAGGACGCCGACGCTGGTGTTCATCCTGGCGGGCCAGTCCAACATGGGCGGCCGCGGCGGGGCGACGCTCAACAACCGCTGGGACGGCGTGGTGCCGCGGGAGTGCGCGCCCTCGCCGCGCACGCTCCGCCTCTCGCCGGCCCTGCGCTGGGAGGAGGCCCGCGAGCCGCTGCACTCCGGCATCGACGTGGGCAACGTGCTCGGGGTCGGCCCGGGCATGCCGTTCGCGCACGCGCTGCTGCGCGCCCCGGCCTGCCCCAAGGGCGCCGTCGTCGGCCTCGTCCCCTGCGCGCAGGGCGGCACCCCCATCGCCAACTGGTCCCGCGGCTCCCACCTCTACGACCGGATGCTCACCCGCGCCCGCGCCGCCGTCGCCGGGACCAATGGGAAGGGGAGGATCGCGGCCATGCTCTGGTTCCAGGGCGAGACCGACACCATCCGGCGCGAGGACGCGCTGGCGTACACGGGCAGGATGGAGGCGCTTATCCGGGACGTCCGGCGAGACCTCGGCATCCCCAACCTCCTCGTCATCCAGGTCTGTCGCTGCACCCATGGCATGGATCCCCTGCTCCGGCCAACTCCATTAATCTGCTCACCGCTCACTCACGCCATGATGTTCTTGGTGCAGGTCGGGATCGCGACGGGGCAGGGCAAGTTCGTGGATCTGGTGCGGAAGGCGCAGCGTGCGGTGCGGGCGCCGAACCTGAGGTACGTGGACGCCATGGGGCTCCCCGTCGCCAACGACTTCACGCACCTCACCACGCCGGCGCAGGTCCGGCTGGGCAAGATGCTCGCCGACGCCTACGTCGCCACGCTCCACTGATTGATAATCCAGTAACCATGATTAACTGCTAAGCACCTGGTCTATTTGTTTAGTTCGATATTACTGAAGGTCACTATCATTGCGTGACACCATTGAAGGGACTGGTGATGATTAGTTGTGGTGGATGATAGATTAAGTGGCTGATCAACGATTCTGCTGAATTAGTCAGTCTATAGCAGCAGCGGCAGTATAGCTCCCAAAGGATGCAACTGATTACTAGATTATTGCTGCCATTAGTAAGCATGATTTATGCATTTATGTATGTACTGTGCCGAAGTTACTACGTATAGTAGATTATTTTTCTTCCGTCTTACTCTTGGCTCTCACTGTAATGTAATGTAAAGCCAGCTGGGCTGCATTGTTCGACACCAACATTATCAGATTTTATCTATGCAGTGCGGTGCAGGCAATTTAGTGCGTACATTATGCCGACACCAACATTATGCCGACTGCGAGGCGCATTGCACGTCCAATTGGAATTGCTGTTGCAGACTGATAGTAATGTCATGGCAAGGCTGGCATGTGCGGGTGTAATGATTTCCGCAGCACGCAGTGATGGACGGAGCAGTGGTCTCCTCCTCCTCCTCCTGCAGTCCTCATGTGCTCTGCTTTTACTCATTGCTCTGCTTTGCCGTGTTGCCGTAACAGCAGGAGGACCCCAACATTCAGATTCCATTCATTGGTTCATTCATCAAGTAGCGCGTGGAACGGAAAGTGCAATTTTTCTTTCTTTTGATTTTGAGGCAAGGAAACGTGCATACTTAGGGCATCCATAGTCGCTCATGTTAGTTAAATTTATGATCAAACTTAAATATCAAAATATGCGAGAAATGGAGGAAGTATCATTTACCCCACAATGAGTGTAGCGGGCCCCAATGCTGAATGTAACCAAAAATCTGCCCATCTCTACACAACTGCATGCATGTTGTACAAGAGCAGTAGCTAGCTTGGCCAAAAGAAACACTGTTTATTGGGTGCGGCTACACGTAAGTGAATTTGGGTCAGTCGACTATTTCTGGTCGTTGGATGCGGATTAAACAATGGGCATGCCTTCTTCTTCCTCGAGCTTCTTCTTTCTTTGGCCGCCGCACGGGTCGCCGGACAAACCGCGCACGAACACCACCCATGGTCGGGCGCAGCCTTGCCTCCCCGCCCTCCCCGGGCCCTCCCCGGAACCGCTCCCCATGCTGCCGCCCCCGGCCGTCCATCTAGCCCGCCCACGTACTGTTTTTTTTTTCTCTCCAGCAAAGTTGTATCACCGCCCCACCCTAAACACTAAGGTAGATAATGAGGTAGCCCTCCGGCGAGCCCCTTCCTTTTCCTTCCTTCCCTCGGCTCACGGTGAACTCTCAAAATTGACTGACCCCGAATTCTATTTTCAATCGAGTGACATTTGGCTAAGCTGTTGTTTATTACCAGTGTCCCTCATATTTTGGGAAGCAGGGAGTACTGAGCATAGTTTGGCTTGGCCGTTCCTACAAGCTTCGGTTCTAGAATCTCTAATTTGGCACTAGGTTGCACAATGATGTAAAGCAGTTCTAAATGCCAAAAGACAATTTGGCACCCCTATTTGGCATACATTGTGGATGTCCTTAATTGACTCATGATGCACGTGCCACATGTTAGGGTGTTTGGTAGCATTCTCAACCTAACATGGCTGTTCACCTCTAATATATGTTGAGTATATACATGCTGAGTACATGCATTTGGTGTTGTTTGTTAGCGGCGTATGTGCTAAGACATGCTAAGCTGAGACTCTGTTTGGCAGCTTGTATCTGTTTAGACATGCCAGTCCGTACTGTAGCAACTGGTATTTCTAAAGGAGTGGGAATACAAAATCAAAAAAATGAACACAAGTTCAATTTAAACATTTTTCGAATTTTTAAATTAAAATTTTGAACATTTTTAGAAAATTATTTGTTGGAATTTTGAACATTTTGTGAATTTTTTTTGGAATTTATGTTCATTATTAAAAATTCAAAAAATTTATAAAAACATATAGTTTAAACTAATTTTGAAATTCTGAACATTTTTTGAAAATTTAACTACATTTTGAAAATCTAACATTTTTCAATTGTGAACTTTTTTAAAAGAAATTGAACCAATTTGAAAATTCTAAATTTATTTAAACACGTTGTCGCTCGCTTTGCTCGTGCATGCTGACCAGCAATCGTCTACTCGTGTGTTCTATCTTCATGCATACTACGAGGGTATTTGTGCTGAACTCGTGCATGCTGAGGAGACCCCGTCTAGACTACCAAACACCCAAAAGTGAATTTAGTAGGGAACGTTTGAGCTCATGCACTCTACCAAATACATCCTTAGTTACCCCATACACGCAGTAAAAATGACCCAAAACATGCTTTTTGTAGAACCTTGAAGCCCATTGGCCCACCAAAATGGCAGCTCAAGCTTCGCCACTGTGTGTTGGGTTTGTGGTTGTATGTGCGAGTTTTTTCCCGTTTGTGGTTGTATAATTTTTGTTCCCGCCATAGTCATCCATATTAATTAAATTTATGAATCATACATAAATCTCTAATGTGGGCGCACTACATTATAAAATGGAGGAGGTATCATTTACCCCACAATGAGTGTGGTTCCAAATTTCTGTATAGCGGGCGCCGCTGCTGAATGTACCAAAAATCTTCCCTTCTCTACACAACTGCATGCAGGTTGTACAAGAGCGGCAGCTAGCTTGGCCAAAAGAAACATTGTTTATTTGCTACACGCCAGTCGACTGTTTTCTGGCCGTTGGATGCAGATCAAACGATGAGCATGCCTTCTTCTTCCTTTGGCCGCCGCACGAGCCGCTAACCAAATCGGCTGCAACCACAACCCGCAATCGGCGCAGCCTCGCCGCCCCCGCCCTCCCCAGAACTGCTCCCCACCGCCGGTCTTGCCGCCGCCCTTGGCCGTCCCTCTAGCCCCGTTGCGTACTTCTTTTCTCCAGCGAAGCTGCACCACCGCCCAACCCTGAACCCTAAGATAGATAATGAGGTAGCCCTCGGCGAGCCCCTTCCTTCTCCTTCCTTCCCTCCGGCTCACTCCGGCGAACTCTCAAAATTAACTGACCCCAAATTCTATTTTCAGTCAAGTGACATTTGGCTAAGCTGTTGTTTATTACCAACGCCCCTCATATTTTGGGAAGCAGTGAAAAAAATGTGAATACAAATTTTGAAATTCCAAACATTTTTTGATTTTTTAAAATTAAAATTTTGGAAAAAATAAAACTTATTTTTTGGAATTTTGAACATTTTTTGAAAGTTTGTTTTTTGAAAATTCTGAACATTTTTCAAAATACAAATAAATTCTAAAAATCTAAATTTTTTTTAATTACTTTTGAAATGCTTAACATTTTTTGAAATACTAAACAAATTTGAAAATCTAACATTTTTAAAATGTGAACTTTTATAAAAGAAATTGAACCAATTTGAAAATTCTGAATACTTTTTAAATACGTTGTCGCTCGCTTCGCTCGTGCATGCTGACAAGCAAACGTCTACTCGTGTGTTTTATCTTCGTGCATGCTACGGAGGTATTTGTGCTGAGCTCGTGGATACTGAGGAAGCCCCGTCTAGGCTACCAAACACCCAAAGTGGGTTTAGCAGGCTAGGTTTGAGCTCTTGCATCCCCATGCATTCTACCAAACACACCCTTAATTACCCCATACACAGAGTAAAAACAACCCAAACATGCTTTTTGTAGAACCCTGAAGCCCATTGACCCACCAAAGCGACAGCTCAAGCTTCGCCACTGTGTGTTGGGTTTGTGGTTGTATGTGGGAGTGTTTTTCGTTTGTGTCTCTTCTCTCTGGTATTTCCTGTATCCTTTGTATTACTTGAGCCTATATTGTCGGGGCCGCAAGGCTTTATATGCAAATAAATAAATAAGTGAAAAATATGTAGGTGGGCATTCACTCCCACATCAACCATTCGAAAAAAGACATTCACTTCTTACTCCAGCCAAACTTTGGAATTGATCTTTGGGCATAGCGAGTGCTGAAGCATCCGCGTGGGATAACCTAGTAGTTGGAACGAAGGTCGAGAGCAGAATGTAGTCCTGGGCATGGACAACCCGGGCCGTGCTTGGCAATATATGGCTCATGTCTCATTATCTAGTCCAAAAAGGTGCTCGTAGTTGGCTCGGGCTTGTGCTTTTCACGATTTTGGACCAGGCTTGAACGCGGAGATGACAAAAATTGTCGTTTGGGCCAGGGTTCTCGGCTGGCAAAGGAGTTATTTTTAGGCTTCAGGTTGGGCTGGAGCTTGGAGTTTGAAGGTTGGGCTTTTGCTGGCCCAACCCAACTAATGATCAGGTTTAGTAGGAGGCATTGCGTGAAAGAAGTAACCCACCCTAATGCGACCCTTTCCTCGCTGCCATACACGAAGTAGCTGCTGTGGTGCTTCCCTAATATTGCAGCTTTGACGAGTACCGATGGCTGGCTTCTCGCGAAGCTGGCTATTCCATAAAGCTGGAGAAGATCCGAACGAGCCCTGAATTACTCAAGGGGAGCTCCTATTCCGCGCTTTCAATGTCGGAAAGGAGGGCTGGCGATCACATGAGCCCCAAGCGGGCCGCGGCCCAGCAACACGAGTTCACTCGCCTATCCCCTCTCGCTCCAGTTCAATTGGTTGATCGGTAGACCAATTTGATTGGTTGATTTGTTTGTGGACCATTAATCATGGAATTTGGAATTTAAAAAGTTCACAAAAAATAAAAAAAATTGGGAATTGGAAAAAAGTTTGTGAATCTAAAAAACTTCACCAAATTCCAAGAAAAAGTTCATGATTTTTTTAAAGTTCATAAAATCTGAAAAACATCTATTTTGATAAAGAGTACCACAAATTTTAAAGAAGTTCGTCAATTTTGGAAAAGAGTCATTAATTTGAAAAAACTTCATGTATTTTGAAAAAGTTAACGAATATGAAAATAGTTGAAATTAAAAAAAACATTGATTTTGACAAAAAAATCACGTGTTTGAAATAGGTTCATCGATTTTGATAAACAGTTCATGAATTTGAAAAGTTCACTAATTTTGAAAAAATGGAACACATTGAAAAGAGTTCGTGGACTTAAGAATAATTCATGCATTAAATTGCTTAGAAAAACTGAAAAGGTTCACAGATTTGAAATAAAATAATGAAAATTTTAAAAAGCCGCGAGGTTGGAAAAAGTTAACAAATTCGAGAAAATTTAATGAATTTTGAGAAATAATAATCGATTTTTGAAAAAGTTCATGCATTTGAAGAAAAATAAATAAAGAACTAGATAAAAAATAACAAAATTTGGTTAAACAAAACCAGAAACAAAAGGAAAAAAAAACCAGCTGCTACCTGCCTTACATGGGACACACAACAAGAAAGAACAAGGAAGTAAGAATGCACAACATGTTAATAAGTTTCCAAGTTGGTTACTGTAGGTCATGCTAAACCGTGAGGTCAAGAGTTCAAGGCTCACGTTGCGCGCACCAAGTTTTTGAAGGTTAAAAAAGGGAGTAAATGGGCCGCGCATATAGGGTGGAGGGGGTGTGCACCGGTTAGCGAAATAGCCTATGACTGGCGCTTAAGGCGGAATAGGGTCTGGGTCACTTCCATGTTCCTTTGTTTCATTTCTTTTTCTACGAAAAGCACCCGAATTTATTATTAAATTCCATTAGAAGCATACAACATCTCAAACATAATACAAATTACATCAAGATCTTTGGGGTATCAAATGACCACTACTGCCACCAGAACATGCTTCATCACATCGTTATCATCGTTCCCTAACTAGCCTGGCCATGTCTTGTGCTGTCCTGAGTTCGTCTCCACGTTTAGATGTTCCGTGAGAAAACACAGGCATTCGACTAATTCTTGTAAAATAGCAGTTAACTATAACCATATTTTTATTCAAATAGGGCAATTCTAGATCTAGCGCCGGCCGGTTGAGGCTCCCTAGCTAGCACTTGGGGTGGCACGCCGGGCAGTTTGCTTGACACTCGTGTGGCTTATGCCAACATGGCATATCGGACAGCACAAGGCAGCAGAAGCATGCCTCAGCCCAGGTCTCAGCTTTGGTCTTACAATCCCTAACCAGACAAAATCTCACGCTAATCTTGCTCTCATCTAATGACGAGTGTAATGCAGGAGCGTTAGCACTTGCGCTGGCACGGCCGTCGTCGTGGCTCCTTTCACCCTCAAGGTCCCCTGTATATTATTTGCAAACAATCAGTATGTGCTTGTCAGTGCAACCTGATGTATAAATGTGTGCAAATATAAAATGGGGCTGGGGAAAACCCTTTCAATCAAAAATAAGTAAACAAAAATGCGCTTAAAGAGCTGTAGTTTCTTACGCCGTCCGGTCGCTGCAAGATAGCCGATGGACAAAAGAGTAACCATGAACACCAAGCGGCTCCCCTTCATATTTGAGCCTTGCTTCTTGCTGGATCAAATGTTCTATATGAGAGTGAAATGGAAGTGTGAGGCAATGAGCACGACCTCCTCTCGCCTCATTGTAAATATAGACGGAGTTGTGCGAGATATATATCTTAATTAATGTAATAATTACAGTAGTTTCTAAGAAAAAATATATGCATCAATTAGTGAGATCGTAATCATTAATCGTGAAGAACTTATGCGAACACATTAACGTCGTATTCCCGAAATATGTGAATCTTCCTTGTTTTTCAGAAGATATCTCAGTCTATCAAACAAGGAAGATTCACTCGCTGAGTACAAGATTATTATCATAAATGTAAAAATAATTGTAATTAGATTGTATATCGATGTACATTTATTTTGAAAATATTTCTCCCACCAAAATAAATCTTGTACTCCCTTCGTCTAGGTGCATTAGGCATCTTAGAAAGTGCACCGCAACCTAGGCGCGAAGAGATTGGGCTAGAAAAAAAATTTGTACTATCACAAAGGAAGCCAATCCACCATTCCTTTCTCAAATAAAAAACGTGTTATTAATTAAGAGACACCTTTAAATATCAATGGTGTGCCGCAGAAATTGCATGCATTGGTCCTCCAGTTAATAGATGAGGTCTAATTAATATGCATGCAACTGGTACTAATATTTCGCGCCTTAGCGTTTTAAGATTATTTGATTTCCGTTAGATGCCTAATCCACCGAGACGGAGGGGTAGAGTACTCCTTGCCTAGGTGCATATATAAGATCTTTCCCAAAATCAGTTATTTCTAGAGTATTAGGGGTCATTCTCAATTAGAGCGACGTCTGCATAGCACATGAACACACGCCTGCATGCACACGAGGTGCTCAATACACATAGACAAAGGGATTAAATTAAATCTTGTGTGCTGATTATGTGGGGCCTTGTCATGATGACTTTCTCGACTATCTACTACAATAAGATTTTTTCAGCTCTAACGAGAGAGGGGTGATGATGACGGAGTGCTCCAGGTGGACCGTGTGACCGAGCCGCAAGATCCCGGTGGAGCCGCGAGGCCAGGAGGTTGGACGTGGCGCTGTGGAGGCGTTCACCGAGGCTTTTTGACGAGGTGCTTGTTCACAACCAAGCTTCAGGTGAGCCATTTCTTCCTCGAGCAACACCGTGTGGGCTTTCTTATTGTCGCCATACTTCTTGATGGCATCGGAGGTCCTGGTGGCGTCGTGGAGGCCAAGAGGATCTTGGTGTGGACGTGGATGCAGGTGCGGGTGTGCTGTGCGAGGTCGTGGATGGGCGTGTTGCAGGTTGTCGAGGATGTCGTAAAAGTAGCTCGCCTGAGGAGCTGGCGGGCGGGTTGTTGCCCATTGCAAACGTGTACGTGTTGGAGAAGTCGATGTCCCCGTCGTGTGCATGTTCTTTTATAACTCAGTCGTGTGCATGTGTGCTGCTTCTTGCTTTGCCTTTCCTTCTTCTTTGGCGGGCGGGTCTACACGGCATTCAAGGCCCATTAGAGCATCTCCAGCCGCGTCCCCAGGAAGGTCTTCTCAGGCGGTTTTTTTCGCGCCGACGTTGAAAAAACGGACCAGTCGCGCCCTCAGGAGCCCGATTTTCGCCGGCCTGGCCCGAAATCAGCGCCGGCGGACCCAGACCGGACCCGGCACGCTAGGGGGCGCCTGGGGGCGCCGGGGCGAGTGGTTTTGGCGCGAAAAAGCCACGGGCCAGCTGAGGGAGTCCTGGATTAGGGGGTATCCGGACAGCCGGACTATATACATCGTCCGGACTATTGAAGCGTGAAGATACAAGACTCAAGACTTCGTCCCGTGTCCGGATGGGACTTTCCTCGGCGTGGAAGGCAAGCTTGGCGATCCGGATATTATATTTCCTTCCTTGTAACCGACTCCATGTAAACCCTAGCCCTCTCCGGTGTCTATATAAACCGGAGAGGTTGGTCCTTAGAAGGCCGATCACAATTACAATCATACCATCATAGGCTAGCTTCTCGGGTTTAGCCTCTACGATCTCGTGGTAGATCTACTCTTGTACTACCCATATCTTCAATATTAATCAAGCAGGAAGTAGGGTTTTACCTCCATCGAGAGGGCCTGAACCTGGGTAAACATCTGTGTCCCTTGCTTCCTGTTACCATCAGCCTAGACGCACAGATCGGGACCCCCTACCCGAGATCCGCTGGTTTTGACACCGACATTGGTGCTTTCATTGAGAGTTCCTCTGTGTCGTCGCTGCAAGGCTCGATGGCTCGTCTCGTTGTCAGGGACAACATTAACGTAGGGGGAGCTCTGGCTGTAGGCCAAACTCTGCGACTAGGCGGCTTCGTCATGGCCGCCCCATCGGCTGTCGCGCCGACGATGGCCTCTCGGGTCATCACGCATAAACTTCACATCAATTCGGAACTCGCCAAACAGATGGATCCGATAGAGCTCTCTTCTCTTAATGAGCTCTTGGACCGCATCGCCGCTTTGGGAGTCGCAACGGACTATGACCGGATCGGGCTTAAACCCGACCAAAGGGACATTAAATCCCCGCCGGCCACCCATGAGATAGCGGTATTGGAGGAACCACACAAGGAGTATCCCTCTATTTTGAGGACGAATTATGTCCGGATCGCCGAGCTCCCGGAGCCGGACACCCGCCCGGGGGATGATATGACCCGGGTCCCGGACTTAGAACCGGGCACGGGGCCGGAAAAATTGGGCAACGTCCCAAATCCCGAGCTGTTGAACTCGGAAGCTTCCATACCCCGGGGTGCTAGATCGGATCTGAATCCGGATTCAGCTATAACCACCCACGCAGACTTACATCGCCTCTCCCATATCAGGCAAGAGCCCCAGGAGACAGTACATCATTACTGGGCCAGATTCCTCCTTGCGCTAAACAAAGTCGAGGACTGCCACGAGGAGGACGTAGTCTCGCTCTTTTGCAAAAACTGCACGGACAAAGGAATCCTTAATGTTATAAGTCGCCGTGACATGGTACGCTTTGCGGACTTAGCAATCATAGTACGCTTTGCGGACTTAGCAATCATAGTACAGAAGTACTGTACTCTGGATACCATCAAATAAAGATGGCAGAGTCTGACCAAGCTGCAACAGCTTTCATAACGCCATATGGCCCTTTCTGCTTCAACACTATACCTTTCGGGCTCAAGAACGCCGGTGCAACCTACCAACGCATGATTCAAACATGCCTGGAAAAGCAATCGACAAAACAGTGGAGGCATACGTGGATGACGTGGTCATAAAAACAAGACACGTCAAAACCCTAATAGATGACTTGAGGCTTACATTCGACAATCTCTGGACATACGACATCAATCTGAATCCGGAAAAATGTGTTTTTGGCGTCCCCTCGGGGAAGCTACTCGGCTTCATCGTTTCCAACAGAGGAATTGAAGCGAATCCGGCAAAGATCCGAGCTCTGTCATAGTTGGCTATACCAACAGACCTCAAGCACATCCAAAAACTAGCCGAATGCGTGGCTGCTCTCAGCCGCTTTATCTCCAGGTTAGGAGAAAAGGCATTACCTCTTTACCGCCTTCTTCGACGCACCGAACACTTCGTGTGGACGGATGCAGCCACGGCCGGACTGGATGAAATAAAGACCTTATTGGCCAGTAATCCAGTACTAACAGAGCCGAATATCGACGAACCTATGCTGTTGTACATAGCTGCAACGCATCAAGTTGTAAGCGCAGTGCTCGTCGTTGAATGAGAGGCCGACGGATACAAATACCCGCTCCAGAAACTGGTTTACTACGTGTCCACGGTCCTAACCCCATGCAAATCCCGATACCCACACTATCAAAAAATAGCATACACGGTGTTCATGGCATCCCGGAAGCTACGACACTACTTTCAAGAGTGTTCGATTACGGTGGCCTCCGAAGTACCACTCAATGACATAATAAATAACCATGATGCTACGACCGGATTGCCAAATGGGCCATTGAGCTCCTTCCGTTCGACATAACGTACAAACCACGGCGGGCCATCAAGTCGCAAGTATTGGCTGACTTCGTCGCCGAATGGACAGAAGTCGAACTCCCTAAAGAGTACGGCGCATACTCAAACTGGATCATGCACTTCGACGGTTCTAAAATGCTGGCCGGATTGGGAGCAGGTGTAGTCCTGCGTCTCCCACCAGAGACACGGTCTAGTACGTCCTCCAAATATTATACACAGACTCCAACAATGCAGCCGAATACGAGGCTCTGTTGCACGGTCCTCGGATGGCAATCTCTATGGGCATTCAACGCCTAGAAGTGCGCGGGGATTCAAACCTCGCAATATCACAAATAAATGGAGATTTTGATGCCAAGGACCCGGAAATGGCGGCCTACCGTAATGCCGTCCTCAAAATGTTAGCTCGGTTCGAGGGCTCGAATTCCACCATGTGGCTCGAGAAAACAATCAAGCGGCGGATGTCCTCGCTCTCATCGGCGCTAAACGCGACCCTGTCCCACCTAACATATTCTTGGAACGGCTGTTCAAGCCATCCGTAGTATGGGAAGGGGAGTCCGGCAATACTAGCGCGGATCCGAATACACCCCCAGATTCCGAACCATCAGACATAGTCGTAGGTTCTACCACCGAAATAACGTCCTCGGCCCACGAAATCATGGCTGTAATCGCCCCGTGGACCGAGCCTTTCTTGGCCTACCTAAATAGGCAGGAGCTCCCCGAAGACCAAAATGAAGCACGTTGCATTGTCTGGCGCTCTAAAGCTTACAAAGTCTACGAAGGGGAACTCTACAAGAAAAGCGCTACCGGAGTACTCCAAAGATGCATTTCCGAAGAGGAAGGGCGACAGCTCTTGGCTGAAATCCATGCCGTCCTGGGCGGGCACCACGCTGCGGCTCGGGCATTAGTCAGCAAGGCCTTCCGTACAGGCTTCTATTGGCCGACTGCCCGAGCAGACGCACAAGACCTTGTCCAACATTGCGTTGGTTGCCAGCTCTTTGCCAATCAGAGTCATATGCCCCCTACCGCTCTCCAAACAATCCCCATAACTTGGCCCTTTGCGGTCTGGGGGCTGGTCGGACCTCTTAAAGAGGGAAGCCATAAGAAAAAATACTTATTGGTCATGGTGGACAAATTCACCAAATGGATAGAAGCTAAACCAGTCAAAACGGCTGAATCCGAACCAGTAATAGACTTCATATCCGGGGTCGTACACCGATACGGTGTCCCCCACAGCATCATCACCGATAATGGCTCAAATTTCACAGCTAACGAAGTGAAAACTTGGTGCGCAAAAATGGGCATTAAGCTCGATTACACTTCCGTCTACCATCCCCAAACAAACGGCCAGGTAGAGCGGGCAAACGGTCTCATCATGAGCGGCATCAAACCCAGACTAGTGCGATCCTTGACAGAGTCGGATACGCACTGGGTAGAAGAGCCCGACTCCGTACTCTGGGGGCTGCGGACCACGCCAAATCGCACCACCGGATATACACCATTTTTTATGGTGTACGGCGTGGAAGCAGTATTACCTTGCGACATAATACATGATTCGCCACGCGTACGCATGTACGAAGAGAAGGAAGCCGAGTTAGATCGGCAGGATAACTTAGATGCCCTGGAGGAGGAGCGTGACGTCGCAAAGGCCCGCTCCGCATTCTATCAGCAACAGGCTCGACGATATCAAAGCAGAGAAGTGCGGGCCAAAACCTACAATATTGGCGAGCTCGTTCTACGCCTACCGGGGAAGAAGAAGGACAAGCTCAAACCCAAGTGGGAGGGTCCCTTTGTCATTGACAAAGTTCTCACCGGAGGAGCGTACCGCTTACGTAATGCATCCGATAACAGACTCGAGCCGAACCCATGGAACGCGGCCAGACTCCGGAGATCCTACGCCTAGCGCCGAACTCAGTGTTCGTCTCCTAACCCCTCCTTTTTAATTATGCTCCATCCTTTTTTCCTTTCTCGACCTTTTTCTCTCTTCATACAAAGTATTCAATACAGTGCGGATTTCCGGATCACTCTGGCCGCACTAAGTGTGTAAGCAATACCTGGAGGCTTCCTATACGGAAGCTAAAAATAATTACTCACATGGCTTTCTGCCCATCACATATGCTTTCTTTTTCCATATGTGCCTTTTCTTCACCATCATATGCATCGATATGACTTAAGATGTTGCCAAGCTGGATTGCCTGGCTCTTGTGTTTATGCCCTACGTTCCCGTTAATTCGGCTAGGGCATAAGGGGAGCACCTCTGCGATTGTTACTGCCGGTTCAGCCGGATGTGTACCTCAGAATGGCTGAAGCCGAAAGCTAGCTTCCTTAAGAGAATATTCGGTCGGTGAACAAAAGATGTATTCGTTTATTATAACGCAAATCCCCAGAAGTTCTGTATCCTGCGCAATCGTTCGCAGTCCGGACATGCGCATTGTCGCATGCTTACCCAGGGAAAGGAACCCCTAACGGAACTATTCTCCCTGGAAGATGTTTCTTACTATCCATGTAATATAACATAACTAGTTGGGTACTTGTCTGTTCAAGCACTTATGACCCCTACACCTGGTGTCCACGCATACCCCAATTTTGTATAACCGAGTGGGTATTTGGACACACCCCGGACTATAGGATCCGGGGGCTGAAGCGAAAAGGTCCGCCATGACAAATGATTTTAATCCGGCTAGGGACTACTTATGTCCATTGAATTACACAGTCACTTGGACTGACTATATTCCTCCTCTATAACGTCCAACAGGCTATCTAGCTTACAATCCTATTGAGAATACTTAGCGGCTAACGCTACCTGGTCATATACCAGACTCACGGGAATTTCTTGCCCATCGGGCCCCGCCGGTCCTACTTCGGCCATATGGTTCGAGTCCAGCTTGGTGTAGCGCGTCTTCACCATAGCCCAGGCTTCTCTTGCGCCTTGCCGGCAAGCGGACACCTTCCACGGTCGGAAGCGCCACCACGCTCCTTGAAGCATATCCACAAGCTCCTCCATGCCATTCGGCAGCAAGCTTGATGGCCACAAAGCCTGAGCAACACCCTGCACCACTTGCTGAGATCGCTCGTGCAGTTGCGAAAGGTCTTGCAGTAAATCACTTGCAGATGAGGGCATCTCCTCCTCAGGGCAACCCGTTAACATTCCTGCAAGCAAAATTCTTTCAATATACTTCCTCGCCGAACTATACTACAGTTCGTCTAGGCACTTACCGTAAATGCCGCGTCGAAGCCTTTTGTTCTCCTTCACGGAGTCCGCCAGCTGAGCGCGGAGATCTGTTAACTCCACGTCCAGCTGGACTTTGGCATCTTGAAGATCGTTCTTCTTCTGCCTAACTCGCGTAAGAATGCGCTCGCCAGCCTCCAGCTGCCTTTTGAGATGCGATGCGTCCTCTCTTACGCCCTCCGGATTCACCCCGGGATTGTCTGCAGAATTTTCTGTTAGACTTGTTATATCAGCCATTTACTAACTGGTGCATCTTCGTACAATTGTGACAATTGTTACCAGATGAGGGCTTTTGGGGTTCCTCTAACTTGGCAACTGCGGCCCTCAGTTCGGCCTTGCATTCCTCCAGCTCCCGAGACAATTGCTCATTCTTATCTACAAGGACGTACGCATAAATTGATCCTTAAAATAGTTGTTCCAACCGTTTCAAGTCTCAGGGGCTACTGCTACACATGCTTATCAAATTTTCTTACCCGTATATCTTTGGTATACTGGTCCGTCGCTCGGGCAAACCCGCCTTGAGCAGCTCGGATGTATGCGTCTTCCGAATTGAAGGTGTTAAATTCCTCTTCAGAAAAGATGTTGTTCCGAAGTACGGCCCATCGGCGCCGGTGATTCATGGCGCTCTCTACTTCGGAATTCGTGGCTGAGAGCATATCCGCACTCTCTGTTGGAGAACTATGCGGCATCGGCCCCGCTCCCGCCTCCGCTCTCGAAGCTGGTTCTGGAATCCGGCTGGTGGAGGCGTGGTTGGCAGGATCCCCGAATATAGTCCGGCTGCTCCTCTTCCTGCCAGAACACAAAGGGTGCTGTCATACTTGAAAATACCATAATCACAGCACAAGTTTTTGTCTTACCTCTGTAGCGTTGAGTCGACCCTTACCGCCTTCCTCTTGAGCCTGCCCGATCCAGACGCCCATGGCCGATGAGTCCCTAGGGGCTCGGCCCCACGCTCCGATCATCGTCTCTGCAAAAACACGACACTTCAAGGGTAAGGCATGACATCTGAAGGGAGTCCTCTTCGGAGGATAGGGTTTTTCGACTTGGCTTACGCGCGATGTAGGAAGCGGTCCGGGATAGTCGGCAGTAATGGCCACTGAGGCGCCATCACAGCTCGCTTGATAAAATATCCCGTTGACGAGCTCCACGGTAATATCCGGATCTTCTTCGAGACCCAGATCTAGGGCCCTTCCGGGGTCCTCCGGTTGCGGGGAGGGGCTGGAGATTCCTTCTACGACCCTCCTCAGTTCCTGCTCGGGAATATCGAGGCAGATGATCTTAGCAAAGAACGCCACAATAAGTGACGTAGGGAAAGGAACGACAACTTACCCAGTTTGGGGGGTTGTACATGGAGAATCCCTCTCGCGGTTTGATGTGAAGGAATTCCTCCTCTTCCCCTTTGTACAAATCGGACAATATCCTTGCTAGAGCAGTGGCGGAGTCCGGACCCTTACGGCCTCAGCGGGTGGCATCATCTTCCCCGTTGAAGTGCCACATAGGCTTCCCCCGATATTGAAGTGGTTGCACTCCCCGTATTATGCATATTGCCATAACCTCGACTATCGTCAGTCCGGAGTTGGCCAGTAACTTTATCCTGCTCATCAGGTAATGTATTTCCCTGGTATCCTCCTCTTGGGGGCCTCGGGGGCGCCAGCTTAGACGTGCCCTCGGCGGGGCGTTACTGAACTGGGGGAGACCTGTCTAGACTGGATCCGGAAGGGGAACGTCGTCAATGTAGAACCACTCTGAAGGCCAGTTCTCTGGTACCTTCTTGGGAGTGCCGGATAGGTATCCAGTCTCGGCAATGCACCATACTTCGGCCCCGCCCACCTGACATAGGGATTCTCCCTGGTTGCGGGGGACAAGGCAGAACAGCTTCTTCCATAACCCGAAGTGAGGCTCGCAGCCTAAAAATAGCTCGCAAAGGGCAACGTACCCTGCTATGTGTAGTATAGAGGCAGGGGTGAGATTGTGTAACTGGAGGCCGTAGAACTCGAGGAGCCCGCGAAGGAACGGGTGGATAGGAAACCCGACGCCCCTTAACAGATGCGGGATGAGGCATATTCGCTCCTCTGGAGACGGATTCAGAGACCTCTCCGCTTGCTCCCCGCCATTATAGGTGGCTATTCCGGCTCGGACAGGGACCATGAATGCTGGTGGAAGAAACACTTGGATTTTTAACTTGATCAAACGGCTATGGGGAACTGAACACTCTTCCCAGTCCCCCGGCTTAGGGCGAGGAGAGCGAGTAGAAGAGCTGTGATGACCGGCCATGTTGGAATGGTTTTTCCGGAGCGCTCTGTTGGATGCTTGCTCGAGGGGGAGGAGTGAGGTTTGGGTCTGAGAATCCCCGTCTCTTCAAATAGGCGGTCAACCCAAAAGATTGAGGGTGGTAAATGCGAAAAACACCTCGGCTCCTCGTATTCGCTCGACACGTGAAGATGGTCATTATTGAGGCACCGAAGCCAAGGAGTACAACATTGATGGAGTTCCGGACACTATTCATCGTAACAAGTACTTTGGAGTATTCGGAGATGGAACCCGCCCTGCAATGCCGAAGACAAGATTGCGCCGGACTCATCGTCATTGAAGCCTGGTTCAGGGGCTACTGAGGGAGTCCTGGATTAGGGGGTATCCGGACAGCCGGACTATATACATCATCCGGACTATTGAAGTGTGAAGATACAAGACTCAAGACTTCGTCCCGTGTCCGGATGGGACATTCCTTGGCGTGGAAGGCAAGCTTGGCGATCCGGATATTATATTTCCTTCCTTGTAACCGACTCCATGTAAACCCTAGCCCTCTCCGATGTCTATATAAACCGGAGAGGTTGGTCCTTAGAAGGCCGATCACAATTACAATCATACCATCATAGGCTAGCTTCTAGGGTTTAGCCTCTACGATCTCATGGTAGATCTACTCTTGCACTACCCATATCTTCAATATTAATCAAGCAGAAGTAGGGTTTTACCTCCATCGAGAGGGCCTGAACCTGGGTAAACATCTGTGTCCCTTGCTTCTTGTTACCATCAGCCTAGATGCACAGATCGGGACCCCCTACCCGAGATCCGCCGGTTTTGACACCGACACCAGCCGCGTCAGCGACATAGCGCCTCGTCTTCACCAGACGCCTCGGTTCCCGCGGGAATCAATGGCAAGGCTGCCGCCGCCGGTCATCCTTGCCATTGATTCCTCACGGGCGGCGCGTCACGGGACGGCGCACCGACGCCTCCCCTCTCTCACGCGCGTACACACGGGCGCGACGCGGCTATATAAGCCGATGGCCTCGCCCGCCTGTGGCCACACCAGCCCAGCCCTCACCGCCGAGCTATACCTCTCCCGAGCGCCGCCGCCCAGCCCCTCCCTCTCCCTCCCCTCCCTGATGGCCGAGCGTTACCCCGGAGACGAGGCGGCGGCCAACGGCTTCGGCCGCCGTTCGCTTCGCGAACAGGAGTCTTGGCTCCTGTTCCAGGCGAACATCCCGGCGCCGCCGGACATGCGCGCCGGGCCGACCGGCTGGAGGCTCAGCAATGGGGAGTGCACATTCCCCCGTTGTCCGACGCCGTCACCAAGCCATCGTACTTCGCCGACGAGGTTGAGATCGCGCGCGCCTCCCTCACCGACGCCGAGCTCTCCCTCCCCCAGTACGCCGCCGACAACACCGCGGCTTGGGCGGCGTACTTCGAGCGCCGCCAGCAGCAGCGGCTGGCGTCCACCAATGGGGCGCCGGTGGTCGGCGGCCTGAAGAACAACGAGGGGTGCCACCTCTGGTGGGGCGTCCCCGGCCGCACCCTCGACGGCGTGCTGACGCACATCGAGGGCGGCAACAACCCACCGTTGGCGTACCCCCCCGGCGAGGACGGCCGCCCCGGCGCACCGCCGACGCGACGCGCAATGGGCGCCAAGGAGGTTCGGCTCCTCCTCCTCTTCTTCCTCGTCGCGTTCTTCCTCCCAATCCTCCGGCACTCCATCGCTGCTCGGCGTCAAGGCCGAGCCCGTTGCGGAGACGCTGCTCGGCCGGCGTACACGCAGTGCCGGCATCGTCATCAGCGAGGGCGGCCGGCGCGCCTCCTCGTCGGCTCCTCCCCCGCGCTTCGTCAAGCCGAAGACGGAGCCGGGTCTCGCGCTGGTGAAGACGGAGCCGGGGCTGCTGGCGCCGGTGAAGACGGAGCACGGCTAGGTCGAGCTTGACGACGACGCGGCCCTTGAATGGGCACGCCAAGACTCCCTGAAGATGGCGAGGGAGCGCCAGTGCGCCGCCGAGGCCGTGACGAAGGCGGCGTCGTTATCATCGACGACAGCGACGACGACGCCGCCACCAGTCGGGGAGGGCTCCAGCAGGGGCGCCCGAGTCAAGGAGGAGAAGCCGACGATGGCGGCGACGACAACGACTTCTCGGCCTTCAGCAAGTTTTTTTTGACTAGTTTTTATATGTAATGGCGTGTTTTAGCCCAAGTTTGCGAATATAAAAGCCCAAGTTTGCCGAAAATTGACGTGTTTCAGCCCAAGTTTGTCTACTTTTTTTCCCCACGCCTGGGGCCGGCCCTGGGGGCGGCGGCTGGGGGCCAACTCGCCCCCAGGCCCACTTTTTGCGTCGGGTCACCCCCAGGCGGCGATTTTAGGCGCCCCCTGAGGGGCCAACGGCTGGAGATGCTCTTACAGTCACATTCGGGGGCCCCTCCACTGGAGCCCCTCCACTTTGCTTGACATTTTTTTAGGACAATTCATGCAGTCACATGTCTTTTTTTGCGAGAAAAGTGGGTATTTATTCCTCACAAATAGCGTTACAATCAACTAATACAAGCTCTATGACACTGTCTGGAACACGATGCAACCAAAAAGCGGTGCAATCTCTAGTTCTTTCTACATTAGTTAGACTACGAGTAACACTATTTTGATTCGATAACGATATATTTTCAGCGGAACAAACCCACAAAGCTGCAGAAGCTTCTTAATTTCCGTCATTAAATGACCATAGTTATAGTACAAGGCTAACATGAAACACGGCTTTGCATTTTTAAGAATACCTTGTGATATAGCCTACTTCCTCTGTAGGCCATTATTTCACTGTTCATCTTAAGGGCCCCCGCTTTTCAGTTTCGCCCCGGGCCCCCGAATTCTCAGGACCGGCCCTGGTTCGGCAGCTCAAGGCAGCAGTAGCATGGCTCGGTCCAGACCACCTCTTTAGTCTTACAATCCCTAACCAGACAAAATTTCATGATAACCTGGCTCTCATCTAATGACGAGCCTAATGCAGGAGCATTAGCACTTGCGTTGGCACGACCGTCTCCGTGGCTCCTTTCTTCCATGAGGTGACCTGTATATTATTTGCAAAATCATACGTTTGTCAGCGCACAGTGTACAAAATAATAAAAGTAAAAAATGTGCACAAGAATTTTAGTTTCTTACACCGTCCAGTGGCTGCAAAATAGCCGATGTACAAAAGAGCAACCATGAACACCCAGCTGCTCCCCTTCATATTTGATCTTTGCCTTTTGCTAGATCAGATGTTCTATATACTCCCTCCGTTCCTAAATATAAGTCTTTAAAGAGATTCTACTATGAACCACATACGGATGTATGTAGATGCATTTTAGAGTGTGGATTCACTCATTTTGTCCCGTATGTAGTCCATAGTAAAATCTCTATAAAGACTTGTATTTAGGAACGAAGGGAGTATATGGGAGTTAAAGGGCACAGAAGTGCACAAGGCAATGGTCATGGCCTCCTCTCGCCTCAGTATAATTTTTTTTTAGAACGAAGACGTTAGGAGCGTCCGGCTTTAAATTAATAAAGCCCCCAACATAGGCAGCGTTAACAGGACTGAAAACATAAAAACGTAGCGGAACGAGCACGGAGGCTCAGGAGCACGGAGGCACAGGAGTAGCGGCAGGCCAAAAGGCACGTGCGGTCACAGTGAGTGTAATACAGGCTACAAGCCAAAAGCTTAGAGCACGCAGGCTCGCTCGCTAGACAAAAAGCCACTTCACGACGAAGGAGTGGCGGTTGGCTCCCTAGCCAAAAGGTAGACTTGACGAAGACGATCTTGAGATAGCTTCATTTTCTTCGCATCCTTAGACCTCGCCAACGGACTCCACTGCTGCAGAAAGATGTTGCATTTGTACAAAATGTTAGCAGGGTGAGAAGGGAAAACTCCCTCGATAGCTAGTTTGTTCCTGGTGAGCCACATCGCCCAAGCCAAGGCACCTAGGCAACTCCAGAGCACGCGCTTATTGCCACCATTCATCGTTGCAATTATGGCCGCTAGGTCCCTAGCCGAGTGCGGGTCCCAGGTGGAGTTGGTGGCCTCACGGACAGCACTCCAAGCAAAACGCGCGAGAGGGCAACGGAAGAACACGTGATTCGCATCCTCCGCGGTGTTGCAAATGGCGCAAAGGCCGGAAGACGGACCATTGCGTTTGGCAATATTGGCCGAAGTGGGAAGTCTATCTCGAAAAAGTTGCCAGAAAAACACCTTGATCTTAAGCGGCATACGTGCAGCCCACAGACCCGACGGCATCGGGAAGGCTGGGCCCTGACCCTGGCANAACGTAGCGGAACGAGCACGGAGGCTCAGGAGAGACGTGCACGGAGGCACAGGAGTAGCGGCAGGCCAAAAGGCACGTGCGGTCACAGTGAGTGTAATACAGGCTACAAGCCAAGAGCTTAGAGCACGCAGGCTCGCTCGCTAGACAAAAAGCCACTTCACGACGAAGGAGTGGCGGTTGGCTCCCTAGCCAAAAGGTAGACTTGACGAAGACGATCTTGAGCTAGCTTCATTTTCTCCGCATCCTTAGACCTCGCCAACGGACTCCACTGCTGCAGAAAGATGTTGCATTTGTACAAAATGTTAGCAGGGTGAGAAGGGAAAACTCCCTCGATTGCTAGTTTGTTCCTGGTGAGCCACATCGCCCAAGCCAAGGCACCTAGGCAACTCCAGAGCACGCGCTTATTGCCACCATTCATCGTTGCAATTATGGCCGCTAGGTCCCTAGCCGAGTGCGGGTCCCAGGTGGAGTTGGTGGCCTCACGGACAGCACTCCAAGCAAAACGCGCGAGAGGGCAACGGAAGAACACGTGATTCGCATCCTCCGCGGTGTTGCAAATGGCGCAAAGGCCGGAAGACGGACCATTGCGTTTGGCAATATTGGCCGAAGTGGGAAGTCTATCTCGAAAAAGTTGCCAGAAAAACACCTTGATCTTAAGCGGCATACGTGCAGCCCACAGACCCGACGGCATCGGGAAGGCTGGGCCCTGACCCTGGCACAACCTGCGGTAGAGGGATCTAACCGTAAATTTGCCGGACGAGGTGAGAGTCCAGGTGACCGTGTCAGCAGAAGTGGACAGGTTCACCGGAAGAATGAGGGCTAGCAGCTCTTCTAAGAGGGCTTGTTCAGGCACCGTTAACTCCCGACGGAAGTGGATCTCCGGCGGGTTAGAGGCGAGTGCCGAGGCAACCATCTGTTCCGGATTGACAGCCAGGACATATAAGTCCTGGAATTGTTCCCAGAGGGGCGCCCCACCCACCCACCTGTCTAGCCAAAAGCGGGCCGAGCGGCCATTCCCAATTCCGAATTTAGCGCCAAGCGCAAAAGCCGGACGGACGGCCTGAAGGTCATTCCAGAAGGAAGAGCCCCGCGCCCTGCCTTCGAAGAAATTGCCGCTCGGGAAATACTTAGCGCGTAGTAGATCTGCCCACAGGCCCGTCGCTCCCTGCGACAGTTTCCAAATCCACTTGCACATTAAAGCAATGTTAAGGATCTGAGTGTTAGTGATCCCTAACCCCCCAAGGTCTTTGGGACGACACACCGCATCCCAACGGACCATGTGGTACTTGCGTTTTGGTCCCGTCCCTTCCCAAAAGAAACGAGACCTGGGCGTGTCCATCTTGACATGAACGCCTTCTGCCAGTAGGAACAGTCCCATCGCAAATTGCGGCAGCGAGGATAGGCTCGCATTCGTTAGGATTAGCCTGGCTGCGGAGGACATGAACTTCCCTCTCCACGGACACACCCGCCCACCTACCTTAGTCCAAAGCGGGGCCCAACCATCTATCGAGATACGCTTGGCATCCAGTGGTAAGCCCAGGTAGGTAAACGGGAGGTTGCCAAGTTTGCAGTTTAGCTGGTCCGCGATACGCTTGCTCTCAGACGAACTTAACCCTATGGGCATCACTTCACATTTGTGGAAGTTGATCTTGAGGCCCGACATGAGTTCAAAACTGATCAATAGAGCTTTGATCGTGGTCACGCTGTGTATGTCCGGTTGGAACAACAGAAGCGTGTCATCCGCGTACTGTAAGTGCGAGACCCCCCCTGGGATGAGGTGCCCCAACACCCCTTTGATGTGGCCTGCCTCCGTTGCTTTGCGCAGCAAGGCCGCAAGCGCATCAACCACGAAGTGGAACAGAAGCGGTGACATGGGGTCACCCTGGCATAAGCCACACTTGTTTCTGAAGAACTTCCCTACTTCTCCGTTCACGGAGACCGCAGTATGGCCCCCCGAGACCAACTGCATTACTCTGTGAACCCATGTCGACGAGAAACCTCGGCTGATTAGGATTTGTCTAAGGAAATCCCAGTTAACGCGGTCGTAGGCCTTTTCGAAGTCTAGTTTGAGTAAAATCGCCGGTTCGTGCGTGCGTCTAAGTTCGTGCAGGGTCTCTTGAAGCGCGAGCGGGCCTTCCAAGATGTTTCTACCACGAATGAAGGTAGATTGGGTTCGGCTAATGGTGTGGTGAGCTATCGGAGATAACCTAGTGGCACACCCTTTGGCGCAGATTTTGAAAGGAACATTAATAAGCGCAATTGGCCTGTATTGGCGAATATTGTCCGCACCAGGCACTTTCGGGATTAACGATAGCACACCGTAGTTGAGCCTAGCTATATCCACTAATCCACGCATGAAGCCATTGCACACCGCAAAGATGGGTTCACGCAATAGTGGCCAGAAATGTTTGAACATCGCCACCGGCCACCCGTCGGGCCCCGGTGCCGTGTCAGTTTTCATATTTTGGATAGCATAGTCGATTTCCTTGGGGAGGAACGCGAGCCCCAGCTCTTCATTCTCGGTATCTAAGACTTTCTGTGCCGGAAGCCACACATCCTCTCGCAACCGCGCACGTTGAGGTTCATCAGTCCCCATCAAGCTGATGTAAAAGTCATAGATATGTTTGCTGATCTCCGATTGCTGAAGAAGGAGCCCCTGCTCCGTCTGCAGTCTAAGGATTAGGCTTTTCTGCGGCGACCATTCGCGTATGCGTGAAAATAGCCAGTGTTCAAGTCACCCTTGAGCGTCCACTTGAGGCCTCCCCTACGCCTCCAATATTCCTCCTCCGAACGAAGCAACGCTTCGACTTGCCCTTCTAAGTCGTATCGGTGCGCCCATTCTTGCTCCGAGAAAGGGCGCGCGTCAGCTTGTGTATCAAGCGTCGCAATCTCGGCGAGAAGCCGCGCCCTTAGAACTTTGTCATCCCGTCCCTGGTTCGCACCCCATCCCTTGAGGCTTGCGCGCAGGCGTCCCCCTACCGCGTTCGAGAACTCCAAAGGGCCGTGCTGCTGGCCCGTGGCTTGGACACTTCTTATCCATCTTTCCCTAAAGATAGCGTCAAAATCAGGTACTTCGAACCACGCTGTTTCGAAGAAGAAGCGTGGGCTACGACGAATCTTATCTTCTCCTGAAGCTAAGATCAGAGGAGCATGATCCGAGCCGATCCGTGTTTCTGCCAGGAGCGAGCTAAGTGGGAACACCACTTCCCATTCCGGAGACATGAACACACGATCTAAAACGGATCGAACCGGGGCTAATTGCTTGTTAGTCCAAGTATATCTTGCCCCCGTCCTTGTCACTTCCCTAAGTGACATTGACGCAATTGCGTTATTAAACATGGCCACCCTTGGCCAGTTAATATTAGCATTGCTTTTATCCGCATCGGAGCGGATAAGGTTGAAATCGCCACCAACCATAAGAGGTACATGGGTTGCGGCAACTGCCAACACCTTGGCTTCGAGTTCTCCCAGAAACTCAGCCGAGCGCGAGTGGTCAGCTGGGCCGTAAACTTGCACGACCACGAGTTCGCAAAGCGAGGCTCTCACGCGTATATTGGCAGCGAGGAAGAAGGTGCCTGCCCCCCAGGACAGCACCTCATAAGTGGCACCACAGAAGCCCAGCAACATGCCACCCGAATGGCCGTTTGCCGGACTATGGCGCCAGGAAAAACGCTCAAGGGGATCTATGGCTAAGACATCCTGGTGTCGAAAATCAGATTTGATGGTTTCCTGGAGCCCTACGATATCTATCCCTTCCTTGCGGATGTAATCTCTAAGTTGGGTACGCCTCCCCGCGTGGCCGTAGCCACGAATGTTCCAAAACAACGCCCGCATCTAAATAACGCGGTTGCGCAGGCGCACACCTCTGGAGGTGATCGCCTTGGCCACACGCCTCACCTTGCCGCAGCGAGGCGAGGGGGGAGCAGCAACCCCTGTTGCTGTCTCCCCTTCGGGCTGGAGCAATGGCGCTGTCGAGGTCTCACCCTCGATAGCCAAGTGCTCCGCGTGTTGGGCAGCCGCCGCTGCAAGTGCCGCCTGTGCCATCTCCTTGGCGCGCACCAGCGAGATGAGCTCGCAAACCCCACCCTCGCCCATCGGGGCAACCCCACTCTCCGTCAGCACCTCGCCTAGATGATCGTCCGAAAAAGCGTCCAAGATTGCAAAACGGGGAAGTGGGTTACCTGATGTTTCCAGATTCTTCTGCGCTTGAAGGAGTTGGGCGCGTTGGAGCGAAGGCATGTTCCCCTTGGCACCCTTGGCCCGCGTGCTGGCACGCACAGGGGCCACCTGCCCCTCCACGACGGCCTTGGATCGCTTGGCCTTCGGGAAAGACGCCATCTTGGACGTCTCCAGCGCGGTCGGGACCGGGCTGGGCACCGCCAGCGCCATCACCGCCTGATCGGGCGTCTCCGGCGCACCCAGGAGGTCAGCGGCGCGCGCGGCCTCCGCGCTGACCTTGCGCACGGCCACCTTCTTGAGCTGCTGCGACGCGCCGAGCTTGTTGGAGCTGCGGCCTCCTTGGGACGGGGAGAGCGAAGCAAGAGGCAGCGAGTCCACGGACACCGCGATTGGAGTGTAGGCGTCTCCCAGCGGTTCCTCCAGATGGCCCGCATCAGCCTCCGCCACCGCCCGCACCGGGGGGGACGTGACCGAGCCGAGGTTAGAGCCATACTGGTTTGGGATTGAGAGCGCCAGTTCCATGGACCTCCCTTCGAGCGGTGACTCCAACGGGAGCAGCGCCGCCCGGTTCGTCGCGCCGCCCTTGTCTGTGATGCCCAACTTCTCCCAGGCCACCGTGTCGATGGAATCGTCCCCCATGCTTTCATCAGCCGCCTTATCTTCGTCCCTGGGATCGTCGCGCCCCGCCCCATCCGGGCCCTTGCCGTGCGGAGGAGGTGGGACTGGCAAGGCGTGCGCCGTGAGTTGCTCCGGGGGGAGCTCGGGCTCGATGTGGATGTTGAAGCCCTCGCCATTGAACCAGATCTGCACCAGTCCATGCAGCTTGCGGGGGCTGCGGCATGCGAAGCGCATGCGCACAGGGCCAGGGCGGGTGAGGGTCTCCTCGTCAATCCGTAGGGGGCGGCCGATCATAGTGGTAGCCGCCATGAGCAGGTCGGAGCGCCGCAGCTTTGGTGGGACTCCGCCCAGTTTGACCCACACCTCGGGCATCTCCAGGGCTTTGGGAGCTTCGAGAACCGCATCACGGATATCCACCATTAAATTGTTGAGAGAGAGGAAAAGTTTGCCGCTTCGTGTTGCCATCCTGAGCATTGCCGGATCCGGGAAAACCACCGAGAAAGCCCCGCCCTCCATTGGTGAGATCTGCCAATCCCACGCACCCTCAAACAGATGAGGCAGCTCCACTTGAAGGATCTCGGATGTGAGCGCGCCGGACGGAGAGGAGAGCACCGCCGCGTTGGCCCCCAGCTGGATCTGAGGCTCCTCCCGCGAATCTTCCGGGTACTGGAGGCAGTAGAAGCCTTCGCCAGCGATGGCGTGGCCCATAGTGAGGAGAAGCAGGGGCTTGCCGCGGGTCGGGCACTGCGCCGACGTGTGCCCCTCCTTGGTGCACACCACGCACAGGGGCTTGAAGGTGCACAGGGTCTGGTAGTGACCTGTGCGCCCGCATCTGAAGCACTCCGGGCCATCAGCTTCCTCAATGGGGATGGGTTCCTCCTCCGTGCCCTTGGACGAGCCAGGCGCCTCAGATCTGGGCGGGAGGGGCGGCTTGGAGGCCGCCGCCCCCGCAGGCTTGGGTTTCTTCCTTGCTTGATCTTCGCCGCCCCGCTCGCCGCCCGCCGCAGACTGCAGGCCCTTGCGCTTGAGCTCGAGGCCACGCTGCTTGTACTCCGCCTTCCGCTTCTTCTTGCGCTCCTGCTCCTTGAGCCACCAGGCTGGCGGCGGCCCCCAGCCACCTTCGTCGTCGGCCCGGCCACGGTTGCGGTCCCGCGGCGGATCCATGGGGGGCTTTTCCCCACGGCGGTCTTGCTTGGAGCCCATCGACACAACTTCCG
>LR880970.1:863247365-863258670 GCA_904067115.1 Aegilops sharonensis | reverse complement strand
AGGGGCTTGCCGCGGGTCGGGCACTGCGCCGACGTGTGCCCCTCCTTGGTGCACACCACGCACAGGGGCTTGAAGGTGCACAGGGTCTGGTAGTGACCTGTGCGCCCGCATCTGAAGCACTCCGGGCCATCAGCTTCCTCAATGGGGATGGGTTCCTCCTCCGTGCCCTTGGACGAGCCAGGCGCCTCAGATCTGGGCGGGAGGGGCGGCTTGGAGGCCGCCGCCCCCGCAGGCTTGGGTTTCTTCTTTGCTTGATCTTCGCCGCTCCGCTTGCCGCCCGCCGCAGGCTGCAGGCCCTTGCGCTTGAGCTCGAGGCCGCGCTGCTTGTACTCCGCCTTCCGCTTCTTCTTGCGCTCCTGCTCCTTGAGCCACCAGGCAGGCGGCGGCCCCCAACTACCTTCGTCGTCGGCCCGGCCACGGTTGCGGTCCCGTGGCGGATCCATGGGGGGCTTTTCCCCACGGCGGTCTTGCTTGGAGCCCATCGACACAACTTCCGCGAAGGAGCGCCACAGTGGGGAAGGGGGGGTGGGTGAGAGGAAGCGTGCGGAATGGCCGAAACGTCGCACCTCCGCGGCGGAAGCAGGGAAACCTAGCGAGGGGGATAGGGTTCCGCGAGGGATCCAGAGCCATTTATATGGCCGCGCTGGGTCGGGCTGGATTGCCTCCTGTGGGCCGGGCTGGCCCCGGACTGCCACGCTTCCCCGCACCCCAGGCCCGTCCGGAGACTGGGCGCCAGCCCACTGCTGTCCCGGGGATGGGCCGGGCGCCATCCCAGCGGGCCGGCCCACCCAAGACACAGGCGCAGCCGCCGCAACCCTAGGGCGCTCCTCTGCCAGCACCGGCTGCGCCGCCGCCGCCGCCACAGGAAGCTCCGTCGCCGGGCGTGGGGGATCCAGCGCGTGCTGCAGGAGCAGCCCTGCATCGGCCACCGCAAGGGAGCCCCGTCCCTCGCGACCCCACGAAGAACCCAGCGCCAAGCGCACGGCCACCGCGGCCCGGCGCGGGCCACGGCCACCCGGCGCGGGCCACGGCCACCCGGCGCAAAGGCACGCCGACGTCCGGCCTTGAGAGAGCCCCCAAGCTCCTCGGCCCGCGACACGAAGTCGCCAATGGTGCAGGCCGCACGGCCGCCCGCCTCTGGCAACCCGTCGCCGTCAATCGCCGCCTCCTCCTCGCCAACCGACTCCTCCTCCGCCAGAGCCCAAAAACGGCTCCCCGACCACGTAACCTCGCCCGTGGGGGGCTCGGCCGTCCGCCTGGGAGCAGGGGAGCGCGCCGTCGACCATCCCCCCGCCTGGCCCCCCGCCGAGACCAGAGCGACGGCGCCGTGGTCAGCGTGGATGAGGTCCTGCGCAACGCCGTCGCCACCATCGCCCGAGACGACCGCGTCGCCAGTCCGTACAGGAGCCGTTGGGTCTCCCATCTCGAGTCCCGGTTCTTCTCTTGGTCGGTACTAGTGGAACGGTCTACCGGCGATGCGAGTTCCGTCGCCGCGGCGGCGGAGGCGGAGGTGTGGTCTTGTCTGATCCTCAGTATAAATATAGACGAACAGATGACAAAATCATAACTACGACATATACTTAATTAATGTCATATAATTAGTTTCCAGGAAAAAGATATACTTCAATTAGTAAGATCATAATCATTGATCATGACGAAGTTATGCTGGTACATTAAGGTCATATTCCTAAAATACGCGAGTCTTCCTTGTTTCTTGGAAGATCCCCAATGAATTACTGTACAACATTTTTAGCATAGATGTACGTTGACATATTAAGGTATGTTTATGCTCAAAAATCTTGTAGTTAGACCGCATATCTAGTTGAATTGATGTTGAAATCTTTTTTCGGGAGCATATGGCTCATTACCAAAACTATATATATTTCTATAGTAATAGCCGGTAAGTTTATGGTGAAAATTTTGTGATTAAATTGCATAACAAGGATTTATTTACAAAATGCACCTTGGTATGCAATGTGTAGTGCTGTGATTTATATACACGTCTTCTTTTGTACTATATCACGCACAAAATTAAGCACCAAGAAATACCTGCTGATGCTGATGCTGGTGCATTGACATTTCTCTTTCTAACATGAATGAATGTACCCCAGAAGGAAAATCAGAATGCGATTTGAGCGTTTCCGCGGTTCAACTCAATGCAACTCATCAGGCTTCTCAGTTCTCAGCAATATGGCCTCTTGTCTCTGTTCAATGTCCACACATCATGTCAAAGAGATAAAAGGTGCAAACATCATTCAGAAAATGCACACGCATGTGCAATCAGTGTAACCTCAAGCTGCCTGCGGTGCAGCTCACAAGTGTGACCGACTGCAAGATGTATTGCACATCCCTGTGCTCATAAGTCATGGTGGGTGTTTGTAACATCAGATGATCCAATTGTGTGCAATTAGCCAGCAAATCAGTGCGGTGCGGGTGATTACTAGAGCAGAACAGTTGACTGACTGGCTGGTTGCAAGATGCACTGCAGACCATGTGCAGTTATCGAGTGATGTCTTCCTCGTTTCATACATGTTTATGAATTTTTGGGAATTGTTTCATTGGCGCTGCACAATCGGGATCACTGAACCACAAAAGGTGTGTGCTCGACAACAATTGTTTTGGCTCATTCTGCATAACTGAAGACTACTCAAGCGAGTACTAAATACTCCCTCCGTTCCTAAATATTTGTCTTTTTAGAGATATCAAATGGACTACCACATACGGATGTATATAGACATATTTTAGAGTGTAGATTCACTCATTTTGCTCCGTATGTAGTCACTTGTTGTAATCTCTAGAAAGACAAATATTTAGGAACGGAGGGAGTAGTAAGTATAACTATACTCAACATGCAGACACAATTTCTTTCTGCACTGTACTTTAGGAGGTAGAGGCCCTGTCAATTGATGTCTCGATCGTTTGGAACTCCAGCCCGTTCATCAGACCCAATTCGTCGTCTTCGTCGTCGCCGTGCCATCAGCCAGTTAGTGTTCTCATGGTGGATGTCCCAGTCGTTTGGATATGCTTGATGACAACATTCTGCATCTGCTTGGACACTACAGGCTATCCGTCTTGGGAAAGGAAAAAGAAGAGGAGACTTGGTGGACATGGACCAAACCCGGTTTTTTGAATGCCCGCCAGTCTCCTTTTTACCTGTAGAGATTTTCATTTCCTCTCCACCTTCAGTCACATTATAACAGGCAGGTCAGTGTTGCGGAGATCTTGTTCAGTAAAATATGTAAACTTGGTGAACATGGACCAAATTTGGAGTTTTTTATTTGTTTTCATGAGAACCGTTGGATAACTTAGACTATAATATATATCATACCAAGGCATAGGTATCTGATCTGACAACAACAAGAAGACAGATCCACGGAAAGAGCCCCAATGGAGAAACATCTACTCTCCAACATTCTCATAGTTATTATATGTGTCCTTCTCTTGTTCACCCAAGCCAAGATCTTTGTAGAATCATCCTCATACTCTTCCCATCAGAACGATACAGCCACTAGCTGTATCAGCAGAGAGAGGTCTGCTCTTGTCGGCTTCAAAGCAGGCCTCTCGGACCCTACAAACCTCCTTTCATCATGGAAGGGTGATGACTGCTGCAAATGGAAGGGCGTCCAGTGCAGCAGCAGAAATAACCATGTCGTCAAGCTCGATCTTCGGGGCCGTGGTTGTGCCATTACCGACGACGAGACCACACAGCTGCTTGGAGGAAACATTAGCTCCTCGTTGCTTGGTCTACAACACCTACAGTATCTCAACCTCAGCTGCAATGAGTTCTATGAGGTGCAAATACCGGAGTTCCTGGGTTCTCTCCACAAGTTGAGATACATCGACCTATCGAGGTCAACCTTCACTGGAAGGATTCCACCACACTTAGGTAACCTCTCCAAGTTAAGATACTTAAATCTCGCCTCTGACACATACTCCATGGATATCACCTGGTTGTCACAGTTAACTTCCCTTCAGCACTTGGACCTGAGTGGCACGAACCTCAGTACAATTGTTCGCTGGCTTCCGGTGGTGAGCATTCTTCCATCTCTAAAAGTTCTTCGTCTCCGCGATTGCAATCTTAGAACTAGCTCTGCTTCACTCCAGCTTTCAAATCTGACTTCTCTTGAAACACTTGACCTTTCAAGCAATAGCTTCCATACACGTATCACACCCAACTGGTTTTGGGGCTTGACTAGCCTCAAGCATCTAGATATCTCATGGAATGGTTTCCATGGCCAATTCCCGAATGAGATGGGTAATATGACCTCCATAGTAAAGCTTGTTTTATCATCGAATAACCTTGTGGGCATGATACCATCAAACCTGGAGAACCTATGCAGCTTGGAATTATTTGGTGTAGGTGGAAACAACATCAATGGGAGAATAACAGAATTGTTCCCACGCTTGCCTTGTTGTTCATTGGATAAGTTGAGAAACCTGGATCTATCTTCCAGCAATTTGACAGGAGGCCTACCAGCCAACCTACCCTCTGTAAATCTGTTCGGCCTTGATCTCAGTTGTAATATGCTCAGGAGTGAAGTACCGCTATGGATAGAAGAGCTCACTGTATTGGACGTAGGCTTCATTAACCTGGTTGGTTTCATATACATGAAGGTCATTTATCAGGCCTAAAAAGCCTGGACAGGTTGTGGTTGTCTAATAATTCCATAGCCCTCATAGGGAATTCGATGTGGGTCCCTCCTTTCAATCTGCTAACGGATATTGGATTCCGTTCATGCCTTCTCAGGCCTAAATTTTCATCTTGGCTTAGATGGTTGACACGTCTACATTATCTTGGTATCTCGGACACAAGCATATCTGACACAGTGCCGGATTGGTTTTGGATAACGACATCCATGGTGGAAATTCTGCATATGTGACAGAACAAGACTAAGCCGGTTGAACCAGTCCACCGTGGAAACACTTGAGGACCCATATGTTAAACATATGCGTATACTTGAAGCACAAGTCTACATGGAGTTAGTTGCGTAGGATATAGATAGGTTGTTTGAGTTGATCTTATCTCTGTAACTAAACCTTTCTTTCTTGTATCTTACGTTTGTAATCTCAACTATCATGTACGCATATCCTAGGGATCAGCTCCTGGCTATTTAACACGAAACCGTCGCCCTCGGTAGGGTAAGACGTTCTCGCAGTTTTCCACATGGTATCAGAGCCATCCTTTTCCATCTCATCTAGCCCGCATCCACCACTACACCGCCATGTCCTCCTCCTCCTCAAGCTTCTCCCAGACCAGCCTTAGCGGTCAGATCACCGAGAAGCTTACCCGCACAAATTATGTGCTCTGGTGGACGCAGATCACGCCATAGCTCCGAGGTGCGAGGTTCTTCGGCTATGTCGATGGAACCATGAAGGAGCCCGCACAGACTGTCACCACCAAGGCAGCAGACGGGAAGGAAGAGACGTCGCCGAACCCCCTGCACCCCATCTGGGTCAGGGAGGATCAACAGGTATTGGGCTATCTGCTGAATAATTTGTCGAAGGAAGTGCTTGTGCAGGTCACCTCCATTGTCCACGCGCATGATCTTTGGAAAACGCTGGCCAACATGTTCTCCTCGACCTCTCTGTCCCGCATCAACAACATACGCATAGCTTTTGCTAATGCGCAGAAGGGGCAGCAGTCTGTGGCGACGTACTTCGCACAGATGCGATCGCTGGCGGACGAGCTCGCGGCGGCAGGAAAGCCGCTGGACGACGACCAGCTGATCTCGCACATCCTCGTCGGCCTCGACATGGAGTATCAACCGCTGGTCTTGGCGCTCGATGCTCGCACCATCCCTGTCACGCTGGATGAGCTCTTTGCTCAGATGAGCAATTTTGACCAGAGGGTGGCGCTCTACCAGGGCACGGGCACCGGCTTCAAGTCCTCTGCAAACGGTGCATCACGTGGTTGCGGGGGTGGTGGATCCTCTCGCTACCGCGGGCCGCCACGCAGAGGGAGGAACGCCGCCAACACCAACTCGTGTGGCGGCCACAACACCAGCGGCGGCCACAACGGCGGGCGGCCCTCCTACAACAGCACCAAGGGTCGCCGCACCGGCAACAACACCAAGTCACGCCCTGATGCTGTCAAGTGCCAGATCTGTGCCAAACTAGGCCACTCAGCGAAGGACTGCTGGTACCGGTTTGAGGAAGATGAAGATTCCTCCCATGATGAAAAGGTAGCCGGCGGCGCTGAGGGCTCGTACGACATTGACACAAACTGGTACATGGATAGTGGTGCTACAAACCACATCATGGGTGAGCTTGAGAAAGTCACCATGAGGGAGAAGTACCGCAGATCCGACCAGATTCACGCTGCAAATGGAGAAGGTATGAGGATCCGTCACGTTGGTTATTCAATTATTAAAACCCCTCACAGAAAAATTCATCTTCGAAAAATCTTGCATGTCCCTAAAGCCTCCATGAATCTACTTTCTGCTCATCGTATAGCCCTTGATAATCATGTCTTTATTGAATTTCACCCGTTCTTCTTTTTTATCAAGGAACATGCCACGAGGAAAATCCTGTATCGAGGTATATGTGTTCGAGGGCTCTATCCGTTGATTCCTGAGCTTAGGAGGAAAAATAAACAAGCTTGTGGTGCTATCAAGCTTTCATCATCTCGGTGGCATCATCGTTTAGGGCATGCATCTTTTTGTTTAGTTGAGAAATTACTTAGGAAAAATAAGCTCTCATATGAAGAGGGTGACAATGAAACAATTTGTGATTCATGTCAAAAGGCTAAAAGCCATCAATTGCCTTATCCAATTTCTACAAGTATTTCTACCAACTTGTCTTTTATGATGTGTGGGGTCCGGCCCCTTCCTCTGTTGGTAGACATACTTATTACATCAGTTTCATTGATGACTATAGCAAATATTTGTGGATCTATCTTCTTAAGAAAAGATCCGAAGTTTTCCAAGTTTTCAAAACTTCCAAGCTCTAGTTGAACCCAAGTTTGATAGTAAAATAAATGCATTTCAATCAGATTGGGGAGGGGAGTATGAAAAATTAAACTCCTTCTTCCAAACACTTGGCGTATCTCACCAAGTCTCTTGCCCACATGCCCACCAACAAAATGGGTCGGCTGAACGCAAGCACTGTCACATTGTTGAAGTTGGGCTTGCCCTTCTTGCACGTGCATCTATGCCTCTTAAATTATGGGATGAGGCCTTTCTTACTGCTGTGCATCTCATAAACATGTTACCTAGTCGAGTTCTTAACTATGAAACTCCTCTTGAAAAACTCTTTTCACACCAAACCAGAGTACAACTCCCTTCGTGTGTTTGGGTGTGCGTGTTGGCCCAATCTACGACCTTACAACAACCGTAAGCTCATGTTCAGGTCCAAACAATGCGTTTTTATTGGGTATAGTGCCCAACACAAAGGCGTAAAATGCCTCGATGTGTCCACCGGTCGCGTCTACATATCTCGTGACGTCGTCTTCAATGAAACTCATTTTCCCTTTCGTGATCTCCACCCAAATGCTGGAGCACTTCTTCGTCAAGAAATCCTTCTTCTGCCCTCACATTTTATCAATGGTGATCACGGGGAAAATAATTGCAATGCACCACTGTTGACTAACCCTCATCATCGTATGCATGAGTTCTCTGGTGATGCATGTGAAAATTCTAAAGAAAATGCTGAAGAAATTGTGCAAAACAGTGCAACACATGAGGCACATTTTATGTGTCCATTCCCGGGGAGCAAATCCCCCTCGGGATCGGCGATGCAACACCCTGGCAGCGAATCTGTTGCGGGATTCGAGCCGCTGGCGCGATGCAGCGCGTCGGAATCTGCGGCCCGTGACAGCGACGGCCCCAGCCTCTCAGGCACGGACGCGCGGTCGCCTGTGATCCGCCTAGCGGGGCCACGCGCGCCTGGCGAGTCACCATCCGACATGTGCCCTCCTCCGATTCGGTGGCCAACCGACGCGAGCCGGTGTTACACCCGGCGACAGGCGCGCTGCCCGACCGACTCTGCCCAGGCTGCGGGGTCCGGGGCCCCTGGCTCATCATTGCGGCATGATGCCTTGTCGGGGGGATCCGACCATGGATCGTCTGCGCCCGCTTCTTCACCTGTGCGTCGACCCGCAGCCGCAGAGGATCCCAGCATGCCGCCATCTCCTGTAGCTCGATCCCCCTCGGGATCTGGCGCTGCAGGGGGAGAATCTGGATCCTCTATGCCGGACGTTGCCGTTGTGTCTCCTATGCCATGACGGACACGACTTCAACAAGGGGTAACCAAACCTATTAATTATAAAACCATCACAAAATTTGGTTTGGCATGCTCTACAGGTGAACCTGGTACACTCCAAGAAGCATTAGGAAATACAACATGGAAAAAGGCCATGGATGAAGAATTCATTGCTCTTCAAAAAAAAATATGGCACCTAGGTCCCCCAAAGCAAGGTAAAAATTTAATTGATTGTAAATGGGTCTTCAGGATAAAACAAAACTCGGATGGAACTATAGATCATTACAAGGCTAGACTCGTTGCAAAAGGATTCAAGCAACGTTATGGTATAGACTATGAGGATACCTTTAGTCCAGTAGTAAAAGCTGCCACGATTCGTCTTGTTTTGTCTATTGCTATGCCCAAGGGATGGATTGTCCGTCAGCTAGATGTCAAGAATGCGTTCCTCCATGGCGTTCTGGAAGAGGATGTTTACATGAAGCAACCTCCTAGGTTTGAGGACAAATGGTTACCCTCTCATGTTTGCAAACTTGATAAAGCAATTTATGGGTTAAAACAAGCCCCCAAAGCCCACGTCTCAGTCACAAACTACAAGCACTTGGGTTTACTCCTTCCAAGGCTGACACCTCATTATTTATTTACAACAAGTTGAATACGTCCATGTTCTTGCTCATCTATGTTGATGATATTATTGTGGCCAGTTCATCTAATGAGGCAGTGGCAGGATTGTTGAAAGATCTAAGTGCTGAGTTTGCTCTCAAAGATCTAGGAGATCTACACTATTTCTTGGGTATTGAGGTAAATAAATTTGGTGATGATCTTTATCTTACTCAGGAAAAATATGCAACCGATCTTGTAAAGCGAGCTGGATTGCAAGGATGTAAACCATCACCAACTCCACTGTCTAGTTCTGACTAATTGTCTCTCACTGAAGGAGATCCCTTGAATCAAGAGGATAGCACCAACTACAGAAGCTTGGTAGGTGCACTTCAGTACTTGACCCTCACGAGACCTGATATTTCATTTGCTGTTAACAAAGTATGTCAGTTTCTTCATGCACCCACCACAGCTCACTGGACTGGTGCTAAACGAATTGTCAGATATGTCAAAAACACTTTGAACACTGGTCTCACTTTTAGCAAGTCATCCTGTAAACTTGTTAGTGCTTTAACTGATTCTGATTGGGCAGGATGCTTAGATGACAGACGCTCAACAGGTGGTTTTGCAGTGTTCTATGGACCAAATCTCATTTCTTGGTGTGCAAAGAAACAAGCTACTGTTTCTAGGTCAAGTACAGAGGCAGAATATAAAGCACTTGCAAATGCAACTACAGAAATCATTTGGGTCCAGTCCTTACTAAAGGAACTTGGTATAAAATGTATTCAAGCTCCATGTCTGTGGTGTGACAATCTTGGTGCCACGTACTTGTCAGCTAACCCTATTTTTCATGCTGGAACAAAGCATATTGAAATTGATTTTCACTTTGTCAGAGAAAGAGTTGCTAACAAGCAACTGTACATTCGGTTCATTCATTCCAAAGATCAAGTTGCAGATGGGTTTATAAAAGCATTGCCCACAAAAGCCTTTGAAGAATTCAAGCGTAATCTCAACATGTCCAAGTTGTGATTAAGGGAGGGTGTTAAACATATGCGTATACTTGAAGCACAAGTCTACATGGAGTTAGTTGCGTAGGATATAGATAGGTTGTTTGAGTTGATCTTATCTCTATAACCGAACCTTCCTTTCTTGTATCTTACGTTTGTAATCTCAAATATCATGTACGCATATCCCGGGGATCAGCTCCTGGCTATTTAACACGAAACCGTCGCCCTCGGTAGGGTAAGACGTTCTCGCAGTTTTCCACACCATATAGCTAGTATGTTTATGCGCAGAAGCTAGACCGATCAATAGATCGCTCTGGTCATTGTCTGTTTGGTACAATGCAAAGTGTGGGGATTTTACCATGTATTGACATCGTTACAGTTTTTTTTAAAATTATTTTGATTGCTTACCATGTACTCCCTCCGTCCCAAAATTCTTGTCCTAAATTTATCTAAATACTGATGTATCAAGTCACGTTTTAGTATTAATTAGATACATCCGTATCTAGATGAATTTAAGACAATAATTTTGGGATGGAGGGAGTATTGACGCTGTTACAGTATTGTACTTTTCACAGATATATGTATTTGAGGATTGTGTCATAGAACAAGGTTTGGGTATGTAAAGTTGATGTGTAATGAATAATCTCCCCTGTTCCCGTGTGTGTGCGCGCGCGCCCCTAAAATTAACCGATGCCCAATGTTATAAGTTGAACACCCACAACCACATGCAACAGCCTTTCACTAGAGAAACAAATGTCACTAGATAAACTAACTTTCCCCCTCACATTCTAGGCTCTTAATCCAATTCGTCGGGTTTATTCTTATACGAGTAGGATTTCTGACCACTACTTTCTCCATTCCTAAATATAAGTCTTTTTTAGAGATTTTAATATAGACTACATACGAAGTAAAATGAGTGCACGTATACTCTAAACTACATCTATATACATCCACATGTAGTCCATATTGAAATATCTAAAAAGGACTTGTATTTAGGAACGGAGGGAGTAGAATTTAGTCTGTGCAAAGGGTGCCAAACACAAGTGATATTACATGAAAGGATTTTATTATGTCGATTTTTTAACTCGATGTGGTATACTGGGGGCATACGCGATTTTTTTCACTAGAGAAACACTGGACAAACTAACTTGTCTGAACGCAAACGCATCAGTTCTGTTCAGATGGTAATAGAATTACTCACAACACAAAGTTTCTTTGTAGCTCAGGCTACATGGAACCTCTTATCCTCAACCCTTCGGCCTTGCTTTGAGATCCGTACTCCCCAACTAACTTACAACAAGAAGATTTCTCTTTTTTGTTTCTCGAAAACGAAACAACATATGAACTTCAAACTTTGCAGATCGAACAAACATTAGAACATCAATGTGTGAAAAAACTTTCAGATTTTTTGGTCTGATATAAATATACAAAATGAGATTTTCTTTGACTAAAAATATTATTTCAAGTATTTAAAATGCATGAAAAAATCTGAAAGTTTTTTT
>LR880970.1:863219649-863232006 GCA_904067115.1 Aegilops sharonensis | reverse complement strand
TTGTCACTCCGTGTAAACGGAGAGGTATCTCTGGGCCCACTCGGTAGGACATCATCATAATGTGCACAATGTGACCAAGGGGTTGATCACGGGATGATGTGTTACGGAACGAGTAAAGAGACTTGCCAGTAACGAGATTGAACAAGGTATCGGATACCGACGATCGAATCTCGGGCAAGTACAATACCGCTAGACAAAGGGAATTGTATACGGGATCGATTGAGTCCTTGACATCGTGGTTCATCCGATGAGATCATCGTGGAACATGTGGGAGCCAACATGGGTATCCAGATCCCGCTGTTGGTTATTGACCGGAGAACGTCTCGGTCATGTCTGCATGATTCCCGAACCCGTAGGGTCTACACACTTAAGGTTCGATGACGCTAGGGTTATAAAGGAAGTTTGTATGTGGTTACCGAATGTTGTTCGGAGTCCCTGATGAGATCCTGGACGTCACGAGGAGTTCCGGAATGGTCCGGAGGTAAAGATTTATATATGGGAAGTCCTGTTTTGGTCACCGGAAAGGTTTCGGGCGATATCGGTAATGTACCGGGACCACCGGGAGGGTCCCGGGGGTCCACCAAGTGGGGCCACCTGCCCCAGAAGGTTGCGTGGGCCAAGTGTGGGAGGGGACCAGCCCCTAGGAGGGCTGGTGCGCCCCCCACAAGGGGCCCAAGGCGCAAGGGGGAGTGGGAGGGGGCAAACCCTAGTTCAGATGGGCCTTAAGGCCCACCTAGTGGGCGCCTCCCCTCTCCCCCCTCTTGGCCGCCCCCCAAAACCCATCTAGGGCTGGCCGCCACCCCTAGGGGGTGGAAACCCTAGAGGGGGCGCAACCCTCCCCTTCCCCTATATATATGAGGCCTATGGGGCTGCCCATAACACACGAGAGCCTCTCCCTCTCCAGGCGCAGCCCTGCCTCTCCTCCTCCTCCTCTCCCTTGGTGCTTGGCGAAGCCCTGCGGGATTGCCACGCTCCTCCATCACCATCATGCCGTTGTGCTGATGCTGGATGGAGTCTTCCTCAACCTCTCCCTCTCTCCTTGCTGGATCAAGGCATGGGAGACGTCACCGGGCTGTACGTGTGTTGAACGCGGAGGTGCCGTCCGTTCGGCACTAGGATCTCCGGTGATTTGGATCACGACGAGTACGACTCCTTCAACCCCGTTCTCTTGAACGCTTCCGCTTAGCGATCTACAAGGGTATGTAGATGCACTCTCCTTCCCCTCGTTGCCAGTTTCTCCATAGATAGATCTTGGTGACACGTAGGAAAATTTTGATTTTCTGCTACGTTCCCCAACAGATTGCACGCCGTGTTTCACCGCAGCCAGCTCCACGTGTTATGACTTGGCTACAAAAAGGTATTCGAAATCCAAAGATTAGAACTGATGGGACTATACAATATGGCATGTTGTGTGTTACAGGAGAACCCACAAAATTAGAGGATGCATTTGAAGATCCAAAGTGGAAAAATGCAATGGATGAAGAATACATGGCACTTATGAGGAACAAGACATGGCATCTTGTACCTGAGCCAAGAGGTAAAGATATTATTAATTGTAAGTGGGTTTACAGAATAAAGAAGAAGGCAGATGGCTCAATTGACAGGTATAAAGCACGTTAGTTGCAAAGGGCTTTAAGCAACGTTATGGCTTAGACTATGAAGATACTTTTAGTCCTGTTGTTAAAGCTGCAACTATTAGGCTTGTGCTAGCTATTGTTGTTTCCAGGGGATGGAGCTTGAGACAGCTAGACGTTCAGAACACGTTTTTGCATGGTGTTCTGGAAGAGGAGGTTTACATGAGACAACCACCTGGGTATGCAGAAAAAAGGCACCTCGCCACGTTTGCAAACTTGACAAGGCACTTTATGGTTTGAAACAAGCACCGAGAGCGTGGTACTCAATGTTAAGCTCTCAGTTAAGGCGTTTGGGTTTTGCTGCGTCTAAAGCTGATACTTCACTTTTCATTTATAACAAGGCAAACACAGTTATATTTGTATTGATATATGTTGATGACATTATAGTTGCAAGTTCTTCACAAAGTGCCACTAATGCTCTCTTGCATGATCTGAGTTCAGAGTTTGCTTTGAAGGATCTTGGTGATCTTAACTTCTTTCTAGGCATTGAAGTCAAGAAGATTCAAGATGACATAGTACTTAATCAAGAGTAATATGCCACTGAACTTTTAGTTCGCATGGGGATGAAGGATTGCAAGCCTTCACCTACACGATTGTCTTCTTCAGAAAAAACTTTCAGTCTTTGAAGGAGAGTCACTTAAAGAAGAAGAAATCCCAAGGTACAGAAGTGCAGTAGGTGCTCTACAGTATTTAACATTGACAAGACCGGATATATCCTTTGTTGTTAACAAGGTTTGTCAGTATCTACATGCACCTACTACCATACATTGGACAACTGTTAAAAGAATTGTACGGTATATAAAACATACTGTGAGCTTAGGCATTCGGTTCAGACGTTCTAATTCCACCCTTGTTAGTGCTTTCTTTGATGCTGACTGGGCAGGATGCAGTGATGACAGAAAGTCAACTGAAGGATTTGCAGTATTCTTTGGCTCTAACCTTATTTCCTGGAGTGCCAGAAAACAAGCTACAGTGTCAAGGTCAAGCACTGAAGCTGAATACAAGTCACTAGCCAATGCAATGCTGAGATCATTTGGTTGGAATCATTTCTTAGTGAATTGGGAATTAAACAGCATCGTGTGTCATGTTTGTGGTATGATAACTTGGGAGCCACCTATCTCTCTGCAAATCCAGTGTTCCATGACAGAACTAAACATATTGAGATTGACTTTCATTTTGTGCGAGAAAGGGTTGCAGAGAAGAAGTTGGACATACGGTTTATTCCCTTCAAAGATCAGGTTGCAGAAGGTTTTACTAAAGCTCTACCAAGCAAACCTTTTGAAGATTTTAAGAGAAATCTTAATGTAGGATAGTTGAGATTAAGGGAGGGTGTTAGAATTAGAGATAAATATCAATTGTAATCTCAACAATCTCTATTTTGTATCTCTCCCGTATCTATCTCTTCTCCTAGCGACAACGTGTAACAACCTGAATCCTAGCGATCGGGTTTCTATCCGTGTACACCACGGCAGAGGCTGTTTCTGCCTCACAACAATAAATACCGACGCGGCTCCTCATCGAGGAGTAGGAACGCTTAAACTTTACAAATTCCACCGTAGCTCTGTAAATCTCTCCAACGCACGATTCTAAATCTTGCCTTACTTTCATACTCCCGCTGTCTCAAAATAAGTGTCTAAATTTTAGTACAACTTTGTACTAGAGTTAGTATAAAGTTAAGACACTTATTTTGGGACGGAGGAACTACTTTTTATGAAAATCTTGGAAATTGTTTTATTGGCGCTGCACAAAAGGTGCGTGGTTGATAACTGAACCATAATTGTTGTGTTGGCTCATTCTGCATAACTGAAGACTACTCGAGCCAGTACTAGATATAACTATACTCAACATGCAGACACAATTTCTTTCTGCGTTGTACTTTTGGAGGTAGAGACCCTGTCCATTGGTGTCTCGATCGTTTGGACTTCCAACCCATTCATCATACCCAATTTGCCGTCGTCGTCCTCATGCTATGAGTCAGGTGAGTTAGTGCTCTCATGGTGGATGTCCCAGTCATTTGGATATGCTTCGAGACAACACGGTCTTGGAAAAGGAAAAATAAGAGGAAACTTGGTGGACAAGGACCGAACCAGTCTTTTTGAATGGCCGCCGGCGTCTCCTTTCCATCGGTAGAGATTTTCATTTCCTCTCCACCTGTAATCACATCATGACAGGTAGGTCAGTGTCCCTGAGATCTTGTTCAATAATAATATCAAAACCCCGGTGAAGATGGACCGAACTTGGAGTTTTTTATTTGTTTTGGGGAGAAAACGGAACACATACTTTTGCATAGCTTGTACTACATATATCATGCCATGGTGGAGGTATGCAACTGGAAGATCATAGATCCAGTGAAAGAGCCCCAATGGAGAAGCATCTATTCTCCAACATCCACTTAGTAACTATATGTGCCATTCTCTTGTTTACCGGAGCCAAGAGCTTTGCCGAGTCATCATCATCATCCTCTAGCCACTCAAACAATACGGTCACCAGATGTATCGCCGGTGAGAGGTCCGCGCTTGTCGACTTCAAAGCAAGCATCTCGGACCCTGCAAACCTCCTATCATCTTGGAAGGGTGATGACTGCTGCAAATGGAAGGGTGTCCATTGCAGTAGCAGAAACAACCACGTCGTCAAGCTCGATCTCCCGGGCCATGGTTGTGACTACAACGACGTTGATATGATGATGCAAGTGCTAGGAGGCAACATTAGCTCCTCGTTGCTTGGTCTACAACACCTGCAGTATCTCAACCTCAGCTGCAACGAGTTCTATGGGGTGCAAATACCGGAGTTCCTGGGTTCTCTCCACAAGATGAGATCCATTGACTTATCAAGATCAACCTTCAGTGGAAGGATTCCACCGCAGCTCGGTAATCTCTCCAACCTACGATACTTAAATCTTGGCTGGGCAGATTACACATACTCCATGGATATCACTTGGTTGGCCCGATTAACTTCCCTTGAGCAGCTCGACCTGAGCGGCACGAACCTCAGCACAATCGTCCATTGGCTTCCGGTGGTGAGCATGCTTCCATCTCTGAAAGTTCTTCGTCTTAGCGACTGCAATCTTAGAACTAGCTCTTCTTCACTTCAGATTTCAAATCTGACTTCTCTTGAAACACTTGACCTTTCCTACAATTTCTTCAATACAAGTATCACACCCAACTGGTTTTCGGGTTTGATTAGCCTCAAGAATCTAGATATCTCATGGAATGGTCTCTATGGCCAATTTCCGGACGAGATAGGTAATATGACCTCCATAGTAATGCTTGATTTACAAATGAATAACCTTGTGGGCATGATATCATCGAACCTACAGAACCTATGTAGCTTGGAAAAATTCTATGCACGCGGAAACAACATCAGTGGAAGCATAACAGAATTCTTTCTGCGCTTGCCTAGTTGTTCATGGAATAAGTTGACATACATGTCTCTACCTTCCAACAATTTGACAGGAAGCCTACCAACCAAACTAAAACCCTTGAGCAACCTGACCGGCCTTATTCTTGGTAGTAACAAGCTCACTGGTCCTGTGCCACTTTGGATAGGAGAGCTCACGAAGCTGACTGAATTGGACCTGAGCTACAATAACCTGGAGGGTTTCATACATGAAGAACATTTATCAGGCCTTGAAAGCTTGGAAAAGTTGTGGCTGTCTAATAATTCCATAGCCCTCGTACTGAATTCGACATGGGTTCCTCCTTCCAATCTAACAGATATTGGACTTCGGTCATGCCTTCTTGGGCCAAAATTTCCATTATGGCTTAGATGGCTAACACGTCTAGACAATCTTGATATCTCAAACACGAACATATCTGACAAGGTGCCAGATTGGTTTTGGGCAGTGGCTTCCACTGTGAGAACTCTGAATATGCGACATAACCAAATTATCGGTTCTTTACCATCTACAATGGAACATATGAGAGCAACTGCAATTGATCTCAGTTCTAACCAGTTCAATGGCCCAATACCTAAGCTTCCCATTAGTCTGAGTGAGTTGGATCTTAGTAGAAACAATTTAGTTGGGCCACTACCATCAGACTTTGGAGCACCAAGTCTGACAAGACTGATTCTATTTGACAACTCCATCTATGGCACAATTCCTTCTTCATTGTGTAAATTGCGATTGCTACTTCTGTTGGATATCTCCGAAAATAAGCTAACTGGACAAATTCCTGATTGTGCTGCTATTACCTCTGAGACAAACATGACAAGTATGAGTATCAACAATCTAAGCTTGAGAAACAACAACCTCTCGGGTGAATTTCCTTCACTTCTCCAACACTGCCCGCAACTCTCCTTTCTTGATCTTGCACACAACAATTTCGTTGGGACTTTGCCAACATGGATTGGGGATAAATTGCCAGATTTGGCTTTCTTACGACTACGATCGAATAAGTTTTATGGCCGCATTCCGGAGGAGCTTACACAGATAGATAATCTTCAGTATTTGGACCTTTCCTACAATAATATGACGGGTAGCATACCTAAATCTATTGTTAACATCAAAGGGATGATACTAATGAAAGATTACGATGATTCATTTCATCGTGCTTTCCGTTATGGACAGTCGATTATTGGTCCTGGTGACATGATCACATATACCGAGAATTTCACGGTAGTCACAAAGGGCCAAGAGAGATTATATACAGGAGAGGTCATATATATGGTGAATCTTGATTTATCATATAACAATCTTATTGGAGATATTCCCGAAGAAATCGGCAGTCTTGTCGAATTGAAGAACCTAAACTTATCATGGAACACCTTCAGCGGAAAAATTCCTGCGAATATTGGCGCCTTGGTGCAAGTGGAGTCACTCGACCTATCACACAATGAGTTGTCCGGTGGAATCCCTGCCAGCTTATCGACTCTCACGTCATTAAGTCACTTGAACCTGTCCTATAACAACCTGACAGGAGAGGTACCATCTGGAAATCAACTGCAAACACTTGAGGATCCAGATTATATTTATATTGGCAACCCGGGCCTCTGCGGTCCTCCCTTGTCGCAGAAATGTTCACAACCCGAGCCAACTCCGGCTACCGTGGAACACCATGAAGATTTGAACGACGTGGCCTCGTTTTTCATCGCGATGGGTTCTGGATATGTAGTGGGTCTCTGGGTAGTCTTCTGCACCTTCTTGTTCCAGAGGAAATGGAGAGTTAAGTGGTACCGCGTCTGCGACGGTTTGTATGACCGGGTCTATGTGCAAGTGGCAGTTACATGGGCTTCTTGGACAAGGAAAAAATGCGGAGAAGCTGAGAGTGATCGCTAGCTCACGCTGGTTTTCCTGTTGCTATCATGTAGAGTGTGGGGATTTTACCATGTACCAATGTATAGAAATGCACTACTTATTTTTCACAGATATGTGTATCTGAGGATTATGCTGTAGAATAAGGTTTGGATATGTAAGTTGATGTGCAATGAACAATGCCAGGGGTAGAACCAAATCCCCTGTTTCGGGTGTGTGTGTCAATGTGTAAAGTTTTGCCACATCTTGCTCTCAAGATAATGTGTGTTCAAATAGGGCCAGGATTTCTGAAAGACAGAATTTAGTCTGCGCAAGGTGTAGGATTTTATTGTGGTGATTCTTTCTCTGGACGCGGTATACTGGGCGCGGACGTGACCTCTTCACTAGATAGACATTGTACAGGGTTCAGACTTCTTCAGACCAACTACTTTGTCATATCTATCTATGAATCCAATCCGTCAGGTCTGTTCAGATAAGGCTGGAATTTCTGAGAGTCAGAATTTAGTATAAGAAAGAGTGCCAAACCCAAGGTAAATTGTAGAAAAAGGTTTTTATTTATTTTGCCGATTATTTCACTTCAGTCGATGCAATATAATGGGCGCTGACGCTAAGAAACATTGTACTCCAGGTTTCAGACTTGTTCAGGCAAGCTAATTTTACTGAATTGCCAGAATTAAGTTTGTGCGAGATTACTTGTTCTTCTGGTCTGCTTAATTTCTTGACACAATTGCAGATGAATAGCGATTGGACTGCTTAATTTCTTCACACTAAGGCTGGTATTTGTTCTACTGTACGTACATACAGAGCGACAGATTACAGGAGCCGAGCATTACACTGACAGGAGATAAGCAAGCAAGCGTATTAGTTTGTCTCAGAGGTAAGGCTGGTCCTTGAGGTCGTAGTACGTGCGCCACCGTCGTCGTGGTCGAGGACATGTCAGACGGATGGATCTGTAGCTGATTGATGACGGCAGTGAGGATCGGAGTCGGAGGGGGTACCCGTGTACCTCTTCTGCTCGTCGTGGCGTCCGCAGACGAAAAAGGAGGGGTGGAACCTACAGGACTGCGGCGTGTTGCCCGACGGGAAGTACCCCGCCTTGCACCGCCGGCACACCCTCTCCGCCGACGTCGCCGTCTCCATCGGATACTTCTTCCGAGAAATACTTTTTCTAAGGGAGAAATACCTTTTTATTTGCTTTTTTTAAGGGAGAAATACCTTTTTATTTGCTGAGGGACAATGATGGGGTGTCTCTCTTTCCTGGGGCATGCTATCTGAGCCCAGGGCATGATGGGCCGGTGGATCAGCTCATCCAACGAGTTCCTAAAAATAGGGCTGCTACAAATCATGTGACTGATTTTCCCAGAAAATCAGTCGGGTCAGTAGCCGTCCGATCAATCATGCGTAAGCGAGTGAAGTCTGAAATAAACCCTGAGATTATACAGATCGGCGCTAATAAACCCTTACCTTCAAATTCCTGAAGTTGGTACCTTGTATTTACAGACCCCGGTCAATCCAAACCTTGTACGGGTAAAATCTTGTTTGTTGTGACGGGAAAGGCACAATCCCAACCCGGATTGGGATCGAGATATGGGTGGTCAGGTTGGAGATGAACGGTTCAAAAGTACTGACCTAGCTCCACCTTGTGCGTCTCTAAATCTCTCTCGGGTGAGAAACTGCAAAAGACAAAACATGCCCAAGCTAAACAAACTTCAAAAGGTTTGGAGTTGAAAACCCATTAACACAACAAGCGTCTGACTTTTCAAATTAATAACGGAAATGGTAGCTAGCGAACGTTCACCAAGAACTGGTAGCATTTTGAACGGTTTTGATGGCATTTTTAGTTATATGTGAGGTCACAGTTTCTTTAGAGCGAAATGACATTATGCCAGAAAATGTCATGTCGCTCCGAAGAAACTGTCATCCCACACGCAACTAAAAATGCCATGAAAACATTTGTAAATTGCCACACCTCCTGCTGAACATTCGCCAGATAAGAGGGTCTATTAATAAAGCCCCGAACTATGTAAGCACAATCACAGATAAATAAGACATGCAATGCACTTAAACTTGATTATTGTTAGCATGGATGGCTATAGTTCTTTTGGCGTCGTTTGTGCAACCTCCCTGTCCTTCCTCTTTCTCAGATGCAGTCATTGCTAAAAGAAATATGGACCATTTGACGATGTAGTCAACGATATGACGTGGAATAAAACCTTCGATAACGCGCTTGTTATGACTACTTTGTAAAGCCGAGAAAGGGTCGATAACACCCTTCAAGCGATTATAAGTTGTTGCCCTGAGTAACCCCATGAGCAGATGGATGGCTTCTTCAAAGTCAGAAGGGTCCAAAGAGCACCCAAAACTCTCCCAAACACAACTTTGAAGAAATTTGGCCGACGGATTGGAATAAAATATGGTTAGCATCTTACGGTTACTGACAAAGTGCACAAGTTTTGTCCTTAGGACCATGATGTTTCTGGAGAAGTAAGCTTATCTCATACTATCTTGCCACCGGAAGATGTGATTTTTAGCGGAACCAGCGTCACCCGCAATTATTTGGCATGTTGAATGGTGTGGACATCGACTAGACAATTATAATGATTTGACCAAGAAACTACCTGACATTTCAAGATCCAAGCAAACCTTGTGTGGCTCGTTAGGGCCTCTTGCTCGAAGATATCCGAGCGGGCAGATAACACAAGAGCTCATGGTATTTGGTGTAGAGTGCCGCCTAGTTGAACCATATAGCCAGCCAAAACTTGATGTCTTCCCCGTTGCCGACCACAAAAGTAATCCCTGACAAAAGATATATTTGCATTTTTTTATCATGTTCCATATCTGAGCTCCTCTCTTATGTGAAGCAAAACATGGAGTCGGGGGACTAGTTGTCCTTTAGAATTTGAGCCCAAAGGCCAGAGCTATTTTATGACGTTTTCCAAGCCCAATTGGCAATCGGACTTTTCGAATTAAAGACCCCTAGCACCCCCTTGCGCTTTAGGGACACACACATCCTCCCAACGGACCATGTTGTATTGTGTTTGAGGGCATTCCCTTCCCAGAATAACTGGGATCAAACATTTTTGAATTGGTTGTGAGGAAAAGAACATCCACATCGCGTTAGGAAAATGATGTGAGGTGAGCATTTGCAAGGATCAGCCTCGGCCTTGAGGAGAGAAGTTTGCCTTGCTAAGGGTCAGCCCTTTTTTCAACTTTATGCGTGGCCGGATCCCATTCAGAATTGTTTAAGGTTTTGTGAGATAGGGATTTTGAGTTAAGTGATGGGGAATGAAGTGAGATTACAGTTAAGGAGGTAGACAATCCTAACACCCTCAATATGGTCTAGCCCCATGGTAATCCTAAGGGGAACTGCTAGATTAGAATGCTTCTCCTCTTTGGATTAGTACGAATGTTGATGCGGCTTTCTTCTCAGATGAAGGGGTGGGTGCTACCTCGGTGGTCCTACGAGATGGAAGGGGAAGTTTTATTGCGGCCCAATGCAAGTTCCTCATGGTGGCAGTAGATGCGATTACATCAGAAGCCATGGCAATGAGGGACGGATTGGTATTTGCTAACTCACTGGGATTTAGCTGTCTGGAGGCGGAATCTGACTCTTTACAAGTTATCAATTTCTGTTCGGGTCAAACAAGATGGTGGGATGAAGCGGCATCGCTCTTTGCAGAATGTGTGGATTTAAGTACATCGATCGGGAAGGTCATCTACAAGCACTGTTTACGTTCTTGTATCCGTGCAGCTCATGTGCTAGCAAACTTCAGTTATTGTAATAAGGTTTCTTCTGTTTGGTTGCATGAGCCTCCTGATATTCTGGTTAGGGAGCTCGTGGACGATGTAAACATTATCCATAATCAATAAAGCTAGCCATGATGGCCTTTCCTCAAAAAAAAAAAAAGTACGGATGTGGTTCCTCTTCTCTAGGTAGTTTCCATGTGATTGTTTCATAGAGTTAGTTGCACCCAAAAATCATGGTGGATTAATTAGCATTTGAAGCGTGGGTCCACAGTTGTTTCCACGTAAATTGCTTCATCAAAATAACAACATGAGAAAATCAAGCGAGGACAAAACGCAAATTTATTTATTTCCTCTACTTTTCGTATTCACATATTTCCTACAGGATGAAGTTCAACTACTCCTAGAATTTGCTTCCAGTACATGTTAATTTTTCTTCGGTGTAAGTATCAATTTTTTTTTGCTTTTAGTGAAAAATGCTTCAATTTGCTTCTATTTTCTATCATGGAACATATGTTATTCTATTCTTACTCCACGTTGCTTCCGACAATACTCAAATTTGCTTCAATTCAAGAAAAATATGCTTCCATATATTTTCAGACTTCCATTAGTCATGTTGCTTCCATATACTGCGGTCATGTATGGATCCATACTCATGATGCTTCCATATTCTTTTGTTTCGGTCATATAATAAGCATTCTCCAACAGTAGAAGACATGCTCCATGACTCGTAGTTGCTTCCTGCTCCAGATCATGATTCATTTTCTACTATGAAGCATGTGTGTTTGTATTTTGAAGCACAAATTTTTGTTATGGTTGAAGCAAGGAAAGTGTAGTATATTGGTGCATTTTGTATGCTAGTGGTCCATCTGAAACATAGTTTGACAATTGTGTCTAGCGGCAGCAAAAGAATTACCACGAAGAATTATCATGATTGTGTAAATAAGGAGACAATACATATGATTCCAAATCACGTGTGTGGTACTAAAACAAAGGAAGCATATACACAGGCAGTAGCAAACTTAATACACAGACCCAGAAACATAGTATATGTGACAACAAACCACAAATTCCCGCTCTGAGGTGCAGAGCCGGTCCCGTTCGATTGCATGAAGCATCAGAGAAGATGCCGATTCGAACAAGAGCATTGTGCAAAGGTACGTCTTTGAGGAGGACGTTGCCTCCAACTACACTAGAAACCTCGCCATCGGCCTTGTGACATGCCTTCGCTCCACCAGGTGGGTGCACAACAACCTGCAATGGAAACCACCGTCGCGGGCTAGAATCGCCGGTGTGCGTCACTACTGAAATCAGAAGATTTGCCGTTTGCCCCCTTGCCATCAGCCACCAGAAAGCAGACGGCAAAGAGGCAGCGGACCGCAAAGGAAGGCTTTGCCATCAGCCAACATTTTGCCGTCTGCTAGCTGACGACAAAGCTTCTTTGCCGTCCGCTAGCTGACTGCAAATAGAGTGTTTGCCCCACTGGCTGTTAAGCCCTAATGGGACCCCTCTTTGCCGTCTGCCAGCAGACGTTAAAGCGTCTGTTGCCATCAGCTTGCAGACGACAAAGGCACGAACGACAAAGCTTCAAAATAAGTTAACGTCCCGCGCCCCCACCGTCGCCCTCTCTCTTTCTCCTCTCCTTTCCTCTCCGCCCGACGAGCACCGCCGCCCCACCGCCCCGCCGCCCCACCAGCCCACCATCTCTCTGTCGCCGCTCCGTTGCCG
>LR880970.1:863190621-863214151 GCA_904067115.1 Aegilops sharonensis | reverse complement strand
GTGTGTGTGTGTGTGTGTGTGTGTGAAATTCTGTCAAATTGAATGAATTTAGGAAAAAACAGGAAAAACAGGGGCTATATAGCCACTTTGCCGTTCGCTGGCTGATGGCAAAGGTCTTTGCCGTCCGCTAGCAGACAGCAAAGCTGCCACGTGGTAGCTACCTGTGCAACCTGGGGTTTAGGGGGCTGACCTATTTGGCAGATTTGCCGTCAGCCAGCAGACGGCAAAGGCCTTTGCATCTTTGCCGTCCGTTTGCTGACGTCAAAGCACGCCGTTAACCACTTAACAAACCTGAATTGTCACGTGTGCCGTCCAGGCTCTTTGCCGTCTGTCAGCAGACGGCAAAACCCTTTTCATCTTTGCCGTCCACCAGCAGACGACAAAGAGGCCTTTGCCGTAGCCTATTTAGCTGGACCTGTTGCCGTCTGCTGGCTGGTGGCAAAGGTCTTTGTCGTCATCCATCCATTCCTTTGTCCCTTATTCCTATAGTGCCTACCACTGGTTAGTGAAGGGCATCACTGCCTACTACAGCGACGGCGTGATCTTATGGTGAACTACGACTGGTTGAGAAGGGGGCATGTTGCATGTCGTGTTCGAGGTGGAGCGCTGAACAACGTCGAGGGGCATGGTCATCGGCGATGCAGTGGGGAATGATAATGAATCCGATTTGGCAGGAAACTAACCGACCTGGGAAGAAGGTGCGGGATTAGGGGATGATGATCGTAGCCGTGCTTTTTTGCTGGAGTAATAACGGTGGTAGGACCAGGATATTGCTAAAACTTCTCAGATTTTGTGGCATGGCAGTTTGATTCCAAGGGACTCCACTCGGTCAAAAGTGCTTACAAACTTCATATGGAGTTGGAGAAAACCAGGACGGATGGCGGAGTTGGAGGCTCTGGCACTACTCCCGGGAATCTGGATCGAATCCCTAATGATGCTTGGAAGCGGATATGGCGCCTACCTTGCCCCAAGAACATCCAAATGTTCACTTGGAGGCTGAAACATGATTCCCTTGCTCTTCGGGTGAATGTGGCTCGCAGAGGGATTCATGTGGAGAGCACGAAGTGTTTTTTCTGCGGTTCGGCGGATGAGGATGGAGGCCATTTGTTCATTAAGTGCAAAATAGTGAAGGAGGTGTGGAGAGACCTGGCCATGGAGAGGGAGAGAATGCAGCTCGAGGGGATGACGTCTGTGCATGCAATGATGGATTTCCTTTGGGGCCTTGATGTAAAGAAACGCTTACACGTGCTTACGTTCTGGTGGCAATGGTGGTCAAATCGAAACAAGCTAAGGGAGGGAGAGCTGCCTGTGGAGGCGAGTGTGGTAGCGCGAAGGACCCGTAGCTATGTCTTGGAGTACTTGGAGATCTTCACTAAAACACAAGCTGTGAAGCAACCGGATAGATGGTGCCCGCCGAAGGAAAACGTGTGCAAGATCAATGTGGATGGATCGTTCATTCCGGGCCAGGAACACACAGGTTGGGGGGTCGTCGTCCGAAACGCCGAGGGCAACCTGATTTCTACGAGGGCTGGAAGGGAGCCGAACATCGGGCATGCATTCGCAGCAGAAGCGGTGGCCATGGCACATGCGATCAACCTGGCAGCAGATCTCGGACTGGTGAATGTAACTCGAGACTGATTCCCAACTTCTGGTGGATGCACTCGACCTTCGTAAGGTGGATTCATCACCCTATGCAGCCTTGATAGAGGACATGAAATATCAACTCAAGATATGGTTTTCAAACGTCTCCGTTTCCTTCTGTAGTCGCAATGTGAACACTGTAGCTCATGAACTTGCTGGTATTGGGCGTGTGTGTGTTAGTGACCACCACCTGGAGTGGTCGTCCGTTGTACCTCCACATGTGGGTGCGTGTATCTTGGGTGATATGCCCAGGAGCAGTTAAGTAATCAAGCAGTTTGCTTTCAAAAAAAAAGAGCTCCTCGGCCATACAATTGAAAAAGCAATCGACATGAGAGAACTAGTCTGAGGATTGGGATAGGTCAGGCGTCTGCCTGTAAGAGTTTCCCAACTGCCATACAATTGAAAAGCAATCAATGTAAGAGAATTAGTCTGGGGATTGGAATAGATCAGATGTCTGTCTATAAGCGTTTGCCAATCCTAAGGCTATGTACAATTGTGTTATTTTAAGAGTATCACGTAAGATAAATGCAGAGGTGGAGGAAAGATAAACCATAAGAAAAGGTTTGACTTCTCAGAAGAACATATGAAATACAAAGTAAATCAAGATAGAGTAAATAAGTAAAGGCGATGCCGGTTTTCCTTCCCATAGCATATATAGAAAGGAAGACCAGCTTAACTAACTGCATCGAATGAAGTACACTACCTTACAACTCATTTAAACCACATGTAATCTACTACTAAACAATACATGTGGGTACCCCTTTTTGTGTTCTACACGATGGCAAATTTAAACCACATTTTTTGTGTCTTCATGTATATAAAGGTACCTTACAAATTTGATGTTCTTTATATTCTGGAACGGAGGGAGTATAAAACAATTTTTGTCATGTCGTTTCTCTAATTCTTTGCCATAAAATTAAAATTATCGTAAACTTATAAGGCGTCATTGCCATGTTAAGTATCGTGTATTGGCCATGACATTAGTTTGTTGCCCTGTCAAATAATTGAGATCATGGCAAATTCTGTTTGTTTCATACACGCAAAACTATATACTTTTTTCCATCGATATTTTGGTTGTAGTTAAAAATGGCGTAGTTTTTTTGCAATATGTATGCCTGGATTGGAACGACGCAGAGGGGGGAGGTTTGGTGAGGGCTGAAGAATTCATTATTTTTGAACCCTGATAAGTGTCACAGTGTGACATGAAGCAATTCTGCCCTGGCGTTTTTTTATGGCAACTTTAGTTACCCGGGGATGGCAAATTTAGTTGTGAATAATGGCAATTTTCTGTTTGGATGGCAAGTTCAGTTTTTTTAAGGTTTCGTTTTGTTTTCGGATAGCAATTTTAGTTGTAAAATTTTCAGGGCGGTATTACTTCGTGCCAACCTCCCGATCTTGCAAGTTCGGTGGTGATTGCCGGCCGGCCTCCCGATGTGACAGTCTGCTGGTGGTTGCCAGCCTTCTGATCTAGATTATTTCCATGGCTTGGTGCGTCCCGATCTGGTTGCTAGCCGGTGATTCCGGTCTTCTGATCTGGTTGGTCTCCATGGCTTGGAGTACGATCAAGACAAGCATGCGGGACTGGTGCATGGATGCTTACGCACACAGAGGGCCGCTTGAGATGTGCACGTGCGTGCAGATGACGGCCACCGACTAGTTGCGGCCCATGGTCCTGGCTACTTGCCTCGCTGATTGGGGTCGCCATTGAAAGATCTTTGTGTGAGTTTCATCTCTGCAGATCAGGTGGTTGACTTCGATGGCGAGATGCAAACTATGGATGGAGTCTTGATGCAGAGGGATGGTTGTGCGGTGATGCTAGCTGCTGGGATGTGGAAAAGTGGTGGCGACAACACCTGAATGACTTCGATGATGGTGCTACTTGAGCACCCGGTCTGGAGCTCCGGGGTGAAGGCCTAGGTCTGACCCAATTTTGATATACCTAGCAATGGCGATGTTTTACATCGTTACCTTGTTGAAGGCATTGTTCGGAATGCTCGAACTGATTCTTCGGGGTGAAAGCCTAGATTCTAGCTTTGGGTGGCTGGATCCGGTGACGGTGACATTTGAGTGTCGCTCCCTTCCTGAAGGCGTTACTGTTGAAGAATCTCGTCGTCCGCGTGGTGTCATGAGATGGTCGGTGCAGATATGGTCATTGTTACAGTTTGCTGATCGTTGATCTGATCGCTTTGGGTCATTTTTTTATTATTTTTCTCGCCTACGTATAGCTTTGGTCTTATATGACTTAGCTATTTACCGGTGTGTTTTTGTGTGCGGGCATTGGTGTTGGCTGTGTGCATCCTAGCTATACAGAGGCCGGGTGTGTGCTCATTGTGTTTGTATCCTCTTGATGCTTTATTTTGAGTTAATAAAGTCCATCCTTTATCGAAAAAATTACTTCGTGCCACACGTGTAGCACTTATCATTTGCGTTATTTTTATATATCATATGGTGAATAATTCGGTTTTTGTTTTGCAAGGTTTTCATGTTTCTTTTTACTGTTTTTAGGGCTTGTTTATTGCAACAGTAGGTAATTGGGTTGCGCTGGCCATTTTCCTTTTTGAGCTAACTGCTCTTGTGCCAGATGGGCCGGCGGGAAACGTTCGATCTAGAGTCGCTCCCACATCAAACATTTTCTTTTGATCGTTCCCAGCGAACATTTAATTCGATCGTCTGGAGCTACCTAGATCGGGATCGAACGTCAGCTTCAGGGTAAATCCTGGATAGTCAAAATTGATAAGTGCTATACGTGTGGCACAAAGTAATTTTTTCGATAAAGGATGGACTTTATTAACTCAAAATGAAGCATCAAGAGGATACAAACACAATAAGCACACACCCGGCCTCTACATAGATAGGGTGCACACAGCCAACACCAACGCCCGCACACAAAAACACACCGGTAAATAGCTAGGTCATATAAGACCTGGATGTAAATTTTATTATTTTTAGTGTTCGTTGTATTACCATAATTGAAGATGAATAGATCGGTAGTTTACCCCGCAAAAAAAATTGTACAGCTAGACGTACAATATTTTGTCAGTGATTTTTTAGCTAGTTTTGCTAGAACTGAGAGTAAAACTGTTGTCTGGTTGGGATCAGGACCCCCAGAGGTCATCGATTTATGTAAGCAGGATTGTATGGTTGATGCTTGAGTAATACTAGTTTATCGGCATAAAAAAATTGTACAGCTAGACATAAGGCGGTCACCTCGCTTACGCCTAACACTATTTTGAACCTTGTGTTTTGACATACCTGGTAAATTGTAATGTTATCCAACTCAATTACCCAAAATAAACCTATTAGATGTAACTTTGTCTACAAGTATTAAAGGAGAGTTCATTGATCCTTTGGTTTGGCTTCCTCCTTCCACCCACAAAATCATGTTATGCATGCATAAACTCAATCAAATCAAAGAAAGTTTTATCAAAAGCTCAACAAATCAAAACTTTCCTTGCCTCCCCCTATCTATTATATAATTAAGATAAAAGTCAAACAAGCCATCACGTTAGCCCATATATGCTAATATTGCGAATCAACCTGTGGTTGAGTTGGTTAGGTGGACAGTGGTATCCCCAACCCACCAGAGTTCAAATCCTGGTGCTCGCATTATTCCTGGATTTATTTCAGGATTTCCGGCGATGCGCTTTCAGTGGGAGGAGACGTTCCCGTCGACGACGAGGCGCCTACGGTGACTTCGTAAATCTCAAGATGATATGCCGGCTCAGTCTCTCGGAGGTGCTCATAGGAGTAGGGTGTGCGTGTGTGCGTTCATAGGGATGAGTGTATGCGCGTGTATATGAGCACTTGTGTCTGTACTGATGCTAAAAAAAAGCCTATATATGCTAATATTATTACCACCGTCCGACTAGACTAATATCGGCTGAAATTTAAAAGTTTTTGTGTCACGTCTATACGCTTATGCATATGCATAAGGTGAAAACACTGGGTGGACTAAACCACTAGTTGGAACTATAAAAATAAACTCCGATGTAGCTTTGGATCTGGAGGGAGAAAGAGCAGGGACAGTTGTGGTCGCAAGGGATCATGAAGGGAAGTTCCTTTCAGGAAGATTCTCAACATACACTCGGCACACTGATTCATATGTATGCGAGGCTCTAGGTTGCAGACATGCCATGCTGTTGGCAAAGGAAAAAGGGTGGGAGCGGATTCAGTTGGTTACTGATTGCAAGAATGTGGTAGATGACTGGAATGCCAGACGAGACCGTTCGAGCTGTGGCCCTGTCTTTCGAGAGATGGCTTCGTATCTCTCATCTTTTCAGGGATTTGAAGTAAGACATTGTGGAAGAGAAGCAAACGAAACGGCACACTTATTAGCTAAGCACTGTTTATCTACTAGGGTGCTCAATGTAACTTATGATGTAATCCCTGATTTTTTAAGTGCGGCGGTGCACTTGGACTATGTACGGTCTATGAATGAATAAAATGCCTTGTGGCCATTACTAAAAAAATTTAAAAAAGTTACATAACAATCATCAAACATGTACAACCAAACTATACGTACTCAACTCAAAAGAAGAAACACGTGTGCCTTAATTAGGAAATAAACAGTCATAATCTATCACGTCTCTTCCAAAAAAAGAAAATTAAAAAAATCTATCACGTCTCTATATCAGAAGTCTACACCCCGCATGACTTAACTCGGACAAAGACGCCAAGAAAACAAGAACACTCCAAGCACGTTGATGACTCTTCATGCATAAGGAGATGCTCCCGGACTCTCTTTTCTAAAAGAAAAATAACTGCGGACACTACTCTGTCTTTCAAAGGTTATATGCCAGACTTACAAACTAGGTACAGAACTAAAAACAGTGTATATAATATGCATGAAAAAAGCACCTACACGGCTACACCTTTATATATTTTTAGTTTTCTGAACGTGAATATTGCACACAAGCATACACAAGTATATGCTCTGCATTGAAAATAATACTCCCTCGGTTCAATGTTTAAAACTGCAATAGTTCAATGTTAGCTGCCTGAAACGTGTTATAACAAAAAGAACAGAGGGAGTAATATACTTTTGAAAATATCTTTGTTTTTACCAGGAACATACAGTTGTATTATGTCTTACAAAGAGAATGCAAGATCATATAGAAAGTGCATATAAAATTCAAATGTCGCTGCAGTAAAAATGGGCTTCTTTGGATATCAAGAATTAGAAAATGTAGCAATATGTACGGCACATAATTGATGCCACGGGCTGTGAATTCCAAAAGGATTTTATATATAACACAAAAGGTTTGAAAGAGATGACTTTGAACAGTGCACATGATGTAAACACAAGTATTTTAGAGCGCTGGTGTGGAGAGTGTAGAGAGAGTTCGTGCATGTGCATTGCACATCTAAAAGGAAACATAGAATGAAATTTTGGTTCATGTCGAGATTCCTATGGAATGGATGGCGAAGAAATGTATTCCATAGGAATCTGGTAAGCGTAATTCTATCACCGAAAGGATTAGATGAATGACATTGTTTGTGGAAATTCAAAGTAAATAGAACTTTTATTTGGTACACAAGGAGTACACTGTATGCTAAAAAAATCCATAGTAGCAGATGAACTTTTATTTTGCAAGTTATTTAGCAAGGCAGGATTGACGGATGGTATATGTATAGATGTGATGGTTAGAGGGGTATATATTGTAGCTTCATTATGAGGCAATAACGAACCACTTCGATTTATATTACGGAGGCACTTAATTAGTATTATGCTCACTGGGGTCATAAATACATAATCGAAGAACAGTCTGGAATTGGAATTCAGGATGTATGCCCTGCCATTGTCAATGATAAGCGGCCTGGAAACTTTTTCATGAAACCATTTAAAAGGATAAACAATACATGACTTGGAATGAAATCCATAAAGTTAATATTATCATTTAATTAAATCTAAGATTTGCAATATAGATCAAAAAACTTCATTAAATATTACTGCCGTCATAAGAATTTAGTAAAATAGTAATTTTAAAAAAATTCTACAGATCCCACCCACGTTTTCTTGGGTGAATTGGGGAAGAATAAAATATCATATAGATGTTAAAAAGCAAGAGAGAACTAAGTGGCAATAGAAACCTTATACTATAATTTTAGTCGCGCAAATGCGCGGGTCACCTCTACTAGGTCATATTCAAATCAAATCAAATCTTATACTAAATCAAAACTTTCCTTCCCTTTTCCTATCGAGACTCAAATCAAATCTTATGTATGCCCCGTTGCGCCGACTCCGACTCTGCTATCCCGTTATGCCGTGGTTGTGCTTGTCGTTTGTTTTGCTTCTCCTTGCTTTGATGAATTCCATAAGCACACGCAGCGCAACGTCGACGTCCTCACTCCGCAGCAGCATCTCGGAGACCTCCGCCGGCGTAACCTCCACCGCCGCAAGAAGTTCCTGAATCTCCGGGAAGAGAGCGTGGTCGTCGAGGAGGTGGTAGTTCCGGGCCAGCGTCTTGAAGGCCTCCCAGCCACAGTGTCCCATGTAGACGTGCATGTCCATGCGGCCCGGCCGTAGCAGCGCCCGGTCGAGGCGGTCCTTGTAGTTGGTGGTGAAGACGATGACGCGCTCCTCGCCGGTGGTTGACCACAAGCCGTCGATGACGTTGAGCAGGCCCGACAGTGTCATCTTGTGGCGCTCACGCCCCTGGAAGTATCCTCTTGCTTCGACGTCTTCGTCGTACTCGTCGTACTCGTCGGTGTTGGTGTCGGTGCCGGCCGCCTGGCGTAGCTTGCCGTCTTTTTCCCTGGACATGGTGTCGAAGCTGCAGTCAATGTCCTCGATGACGAGGATGGACTTGTTGGGCATGTCCATGAGCAGCCTCTGCAGGCACGAGTTGTCGTACACCGAGGAGAGATCAAGGTCGTAGAGGTTGAACCGGAGGTAGTTGGCCATGGCGGCCACCAGGCTGGACTTGCCGGTTCCGGGCGGGCCGTAGAGGAGGTATCCGCGCTTCCACGCCTTGCCGATCCGCCGGTAGTACTCCTTGCGCTTCAGGAAGCGGTCGAGGTCGTCCATGACTGACTGCTTCATGGCCGGGTCCATGGCGAGCGTGTCGAACGTGGCCGGGTGGTGGTGGTTGATGCCTCTCCAACTCGAACTCTCGTTGAGAAAGATCTTGAGCGCGCGGTCTCGCAGCCGCAGATCCTCCGCCGCGGACATGATGAAGGGCACGTACTTGTGGAGCACGATCTCCGTGTGCTCTGCGTCGAAGCTGAGCTCGAGGGACTCGTGCGCCCTACTCTTGCCGTCGTCGCCGCCGCTCTCGATGGACGTCCACCGGAACTCAACGCCCTGGAAGGTGTCGGTGGTGGAGCCCCCGTTCTCCATGCTCAGGAGCGTGCTCCAGCTGGCGCTCCCGCCGGGCTCCTTCATGCGGGTGCGCGCGAGGCAGAGCAGGCTCATGCTCTGCGGGTTGATCTTGGTGGCCAGGTACGTGAGCGCCGCGTCGAACAGGTCGTTCTCGTTGTACCCGCCGCCGAGGCCGAGGCCGCCGAGCACGCGCCGGATGACAATGGTGTGACGCTGCTTCTCGGGAGCGCTGTAGCGGGAGCGCACGAACGCGGCGGCCCAGCGCACCGCGGCGCGCAGCTCGTCGGGGAGGAGCTCCCGCGCCATGCCTCGCGCCAGCATGGCGTACGCGCTCACCGTGGCCGCCGTGGCGAGCGCCTTCTTGTACGTGTCCACCACCGCTGCCCCCTCCGGCAACGATGCCATCGTGCTTGCCATCGTGCTTGTCTTTGGCAAAAATCCATGGCTATATGCCCTCCCCTTTGATTATTTATATATATTAGTTTTGCAGAAGAAGAATAAGAATCAACTTCTAACTGATTGATATATTTTACCCGGACTCTACAGATCACAACGGTTCTACTCGAATACGATCCGGATTTTTTTCCATGGCAATATGTGTCTCGTTTATATCATAAAGATTAAAGTATAAGTCACGACAAAACTGAAAAGATAACAGAACATCTCTGAGCTTGACACCAACGTCCATCATCTGCCTCCGACACCACACCAGCAGCCACCGAAGAAAAGAATGACGAATCACCTCCTCTCCCGAGCNCGATTATTTATATTATTAATAGTATTGCAGAAGAAGATGTATTCTACCCGGACTCTACAGATCACAACGGTTCTATTCGAATACGATCCGGATTTTAAGCCACGACAAAACTGAAAAGATAACAGAACATCTCTGAGACATCCATCATCTACCTTCGACACCACACCAGCAGCCACCAAAAAAAAGAATGACGAATCACCGCCTCCCCCGAGTTCGACGCGGCTCCATCGCTCATATGCAGCTTTGCGGACCTCCAAGGTGGCCCACCAAAAGTAAAGCCCTTACCGTTGAACGAATCATATCGGGACAACATCCCGGACAGGCCACCGAACTCTAGATCTGGCACCCCAACGCGACTAAAATGTCGAAGAAGGAAACCATACCTGCCGTCCATGAACCACGAACCCAACACATGTTCCGTCTTCCAGATGTCGTCGCTCCCGGACTACCTCCCAAGCTTCATGCCGACGCTGGAGCAAACGCCGTCGCAACGGCGGAGCCCGGGGACACAGGTCTACCACGAGGATGCCGCCATCGCCACACTATCCTTGCTTGAAGAGACCGGTTTCAAAATACATCCCCAACCATAGGGCTGATGGCCTCGTCAGGGAAGGATTCGAAGAATCTTTATTCAGCGCCGTCATCGTCGCCGCCGAAGCAAAGACGATAAGCAGCCTAAAAACCTAGACTCCGAGGGAGTAAAAACGATCCACACGGGTGGATCCGGCGACCCCCGTCACCACCGATGACCGAGGTCGCCGGCGGAGGGGAGCAGCCGGAGGACGGCATTATAAGATTGGCATTTCCTGGCGGCGGCTAGTGTTCCAGCCGCCAGGAATAGGAGGAAAAACGATATACGATCCCGAAAATCTTTACAAACTCAACACGCGCACGATACGGAAACAGCTCTACGAGCGAACCAGGTCAGGCAGACTTGTGCAAGCTGGCCTGCACACCGACTTCTATTGGGCAGGGCGATTTCTACCCGGCCTTCCTTGTCGACGCTACTTCTCCCTATTCCTCTGTTTTTTGTGTTTCCTTTTGTTTCGACGAAAAAAAAGTAAAGTCATTCGAAATCACCAATTGAGGAGTACTCCTCGCAAAGATCGCTTCTACCTTCTCAGGTTTTGACAAGTGGCGCGCTGCATGTGTGCCACTTGTCGCAACCTGGTAGTTTCCTTTTTTCGTAGTTTCGTTCATTCAAAATATTTTATCTCTTAAACCGTGCATCCAAATCTCGAACTGTTTTCACCGTTGGATTTCTCGCGTCGATATCTTCAAAACTAGATCCCGTGTTGATAGGTTTTGATGAACATTTTTTCTAAAAAAAACCCGGATGAAACAACTGAACCGGGAGCATGGTTTTTCCCTTTCCAAAAGAGGCACGACCGTGCCTCTCACGAAATTACAACCGTGCCTCTCACAGAATCAAAACGTGCCTCTCACGAAAGAAAAAAACAAACAGAAAACGCATTTTTTTCATTTCCGAGAAGGCACTGCCGTGCCTCTCATGAAAGAAACCATCTCTCTCGCGGGAACAAAACCGTGCCTCTCACGAAAGAAAAACAATAAGTAGAAAACACATTCTTTTTCGTTTTCGAGAGGCACGGTCGTGCCTCTCGCGAAAGCAAAACCGTGTCTCTCGCGGAAGCAATACCGTGCCTCTATCGGAAGAAAAAAAAACAGAAAACATGTTTTTTTTCATTTCCGAGAGTCATGGTCATGCCTTTCGCAAAAGCAAAACCATGCCTCCCGCGGATCAAGAAAAAAAAATAAGAAACACATTTTTTCCTGTTTCCGAGAGTCATGGTCGTGTCTGTCGGGAAAGCAAAAACGTGCCTCCCGTGGAAGCAAAAACAAACAGAAAACAAGTGTTTTCCCCTTCCTAAGAATCATTGTCATGCCTCTCGCCGAAGCAAATCTGTGCCTCTGCAGATGAAAAAAAAACATATTTTTTTCGTGCAATTTTTTTCCCGAATTTGTTGAATGCGCTACAACACTTGAGACTCATTTGAACAAAAAAAATATATACGATAAAGGCAACATATTTTGTATTTGGTGACAAGCCCTGGAAAGCATCAAATTTTTCATTTCTATATACCTAAACATAAGCTAGAAACCAGTATGAGAATATTTCCGAGACAATATGCTCTACTAAGATATTTATGGATACACACATATTTATATATACACACTATGTCCATGAGATTACTACAAATTAATCTGTGAAAAACATTTTGTTTTTTGGTTTTTCCTTATTTTTTCTAACATATATGAGGATTCAGTTTGAACATCTTTTTTTTGCGGAACAATTTGAACATCGACACTATAAGATGCAGTTTATTGGAGATAGAAAAACTAATATAATTTTCTTTATAAACACGGTTCAAATTTATCACAGTAGATGCATATTTTTCATGAAGATTTGCAACTGCATTATAAGACACAAACATTAATATTTCAACATTATGATCTGATTAAGTATCACAATTAACTTACAAGAAAAGTACTCGACTCAGATAAAACATATCATCTGAGTATCATTTATGGTCTGTTAAAAAGGGTTATAAGTAAATATAGAAGTTTGGTATAAATATATCTAATTTACTTGGTTCGGGGTCAAAAATTGTATTTAATCGTACCTACGTGACAGTGATGGTCGAGTTGGTTTATGTTCTGTTGCCAGCGTACATCCTCCGGCGGCGACGATGTCATGCTGCTTGTCTTTGGCAAGAAATCCATGGCTATATCTTGTTTCGATCGAGTTGCGTCGCGTTGTGTTGTCAGCGTACAGCGTACCCCCCCCCCCTGATTATTTATATTATTAGTAGTATTGCAGAAGAAGCTTCTAACAGATTGATATATTCTACCTGGACTCTACAGATCACAACGGTTCTACTCGAATACGATCCGGATTTTTTTCGATGGCAATATGTGTCTCGTTTATATCATAAAGATTAAATATAAGTCACGACAAAACTGAAAAGATAACAGAACATTTCTGAGCTTGACACCAACATTCATCATCTACCTCCGACACCACACCAGCAGCCATCGAAAAAAAGAATGACGAATCACCTCCTCTCCCGAGCTCGACGCGGCTCCATCGCTCATATGCAGCTTTGCGGACCTCCAAGGTGGCCCACCAAAAGTGAAGCCCTTACCGTTGAACGAATCATACCGGGGCAACATCCCGGACAGGCCACCGAACTCTAGATCTGGCACCCCAACGCGACTAAGACGTCGCAGAAGGAAACCATACATGTCGTCCATGAACCACGAACCCAACACATGTTCCGTCTTCCAGATGTCGTCGATGCAGACCACGATCTGCATTCGCTCCCGGACTACCTCCCAAGCTTCATGCCGACGCTGGAGCAAACGCCGTCGCAACGGCGGAGCCCAAGGACACAGGTCTACCACGAGGATGCCGCCACCGCCACGCTATCCTTGCTTGAAGAGATTGGTTTCAAAATACATCCCCAACCATAGGGCTGATGGCCTCGTCAGGGAAGGATTCGAAGAATCTTTATTCAGCGCCGTCATCGTCGCCGCCGAAGCAAAGACGATGAGCAGCCTAAAAACCTATACTGCGAGGGAGTAAAAACGATCCACACGGGTGGATCCGGCGACCCCCGTCACCACCGACGACCGAGGTCGCCGGCGGAGGGGAGCAGCCGAAGGACGGCATTACAAGATTGGCATTTCCTGGCGGCGGCTAGGGTTCCAGCCGCTAGGAACAAGAGGAAAAACGATATACGATCCCAAAAATCTTTACAGACTCAACACGCGCACGATACGGAAATGGCTCTACGAGCGAACCAGGTTAGGCAAACTTCTATTGGGCAGGGCGATTTCTACCCGGCCTTCCTTGTCGACGCTACTTCTCCCTATTCCTCTGTTTTCTTGTGTTTCCTTTTGTTTCGACGAAAAAAAGTAAAGTCATTCGAAATCACCAATTGAGGAGTACTCCTCGCAAAGATCGCTTCTACCTTCTTAGGTTTTGACAAGTGGTGTTGCATGTGTGCCACTTGTCGCAACCTGATAGTTTCTTTTTTTTTCGTAGTTTCGTTCATTCAAAATGTTTTATCTCTTAAATCGTGCATCCAAATCTCGAATTGTTTTCTCCGTTGGATTTCTCGCGTCGATATCTTCAAAACTAGATCCCGTGTTGATAGGTTTTGACGAACTTTTTTTCATAAAAAAAACCCGGATGAAACAACTGAACCGGGAGCTTGGTTTTTTCCCTTTCCGAAAGAGGCACGACCGTGCCTCTCACGAAATCACAACCGTGCCTCTCACGAAATCACAACCGTGCCTCTCACGGAAGCAAAACGTGCCTCTCACGAAAGGAAAAATCAAACAGAAAACGCATTTTTTTTATTTCCGAGACGGCACTGCCGTGCCTCTCGTGAAAGAAACCATCTCTCTCGCGGGAACAAAACCATGCATCTCACGAAAGAAAAAATAAGTAGAAAACACTCTTTTTTCGTTTTTGAGAGGCATGGTCGTGCCTCTAACGAAAGCAAAACCGTGACTCTCGCGGAAGCAATACCGTGCCTCTAGCGGAAGAAAAAAAACAGAAAACACGTTTTTTTTTTCATTTCCGAGAGTCATGGTCGTGCCTCTCGCAAAAGCAAAACCATGCCTCCCGCGGATCAAGAAAAAAAATAGGAAACACGTTTTTTCCTTTTTCCAAGAGTCATGGTCGTGTCTGTCGGGAAAGCAAAAACGTGCCTCCCGTGGAAGCAAAAACAAACAGAAAACAAGTTTTTTCCCGTTCCTAAGAGTCATTGTCATGCCTCTCGCCGAAGCAAAACCGTGCCTCTGCAAATGAAAAAAAAAACATATTTTTTCGCGCAATTTTTTTCCCGAATTTGTTGAATGCGCTACAACACTTGAGACTCATTTAAACAAAAAATATACGATAAAGGCAACATATTTTGTATTTGGTGACAAGCCCTGGAAAGCATCAAATTTTTTATTTCTATATACCTAAACATAAACTAGAAACCAGTATGAGAATATTTCCGAGACAATATGCTCTACTAAGATATTTACGGATACAAACATATTTATATATATACACACTATGTCCATGAGATTACTACAAATTAATCTGTGAAAAACATTTTGTTTTTTGGTTTTTCCTTATTTTTTCTAACATATATGAGGATTCAGTTTGAACATCTTTTTGTTGCGGAACAATTTGAACATCGACACTATAAGATGCAGTTTATTGGAGATAGAAAAACTAATATAATTTTGTTTATAAACACGGTTCAAATTTATCACAGTAGATGCATATTTTTCATGAAGATTTGCAACTGCATTATAAGGCACAAACATTAATATTTCAACATTATGATCTGATTAAGTATCACAATTAACTTACAAGAAAAGTACTCGACTCAGATAAAACATATCATCTGAGTATCATTTATGCTCAGTTAAAAAGGGTTATAAGTAAATATAGAAGTTTGGTATAAATATATCTAATTTATTCGGTTCGGGGTCAAAAATTGTATTTAATCGTACCTACGTGACAGTGATGGTCGAGTTGGGTTCTGTTCTGTTGCCACCGTACATCCTCCCCCTTAATCATTTATAGTAGTATCGTAGAAGAACAATCAACTTGTAACAGATTAATTGATTATACGCGGACTCTACAAATCACTATGGTTTTACGCGGATATGATTCCGATTTTTTTTACAAACTCAACACGCGCACAATACGGAAACAACTTTTCGAGCGAACCAGGCCAGGCAGACCCGTGCGAGCTGGCCTGCACACCGACTTATACTGGGCCTTCCTGGTCGACGGTACTTCTTCCTATTCCTCTGTTTTTTGTCTTTTCTTTTTTTAACAAAAAAATGTAACGCCACTCGAAATCACTAATTAAGTAGTACTCATCGCAAAGACCGCTCCCACCCTCTCAGGTTGTGACAAGTGGCGTGCTGCATGTGTGCCACTTGTCGCAACCTGCTAGTTTCCCCTTTCGTAGATCCATTTATTCAAAACGTTTTATCTCTTAAACCGTTCGTCCAAATCTCGAACTGTTTTCACCGTTGTATCTTCAAAAATTAGATCCCATGTTGATAGGTTTTGATGAACTCTTTTTACAAAAGAAACCAGACGAAAAAACTAAACCGGGAGCATGGTTTTTTTCCTTCCGAAAGAGGCACGACCGTGCCTCTCCCGAAATCACAAATGTACCTCTCGCAGAGGTAACCGTGCCTCTCGCGAAAGGAAAAAATAAATAGAAAACATGTTTTTTCCGTTTCCGACAAGGCATGGCGGTGGCTCTCGCGAAAGCACAAGCAGGCCTCTCATGAAAGAAAAAGAAATAGAAAACACATTTTTTTTTTCGTTTTCAAGAGGCACGATTGTGCCTCTCGCGAAAGCAAAAGCGTGACTCTCGCGGAAGTAAAACCGTGCATCTAGTGGAAGCAAAGAAACCAGAAAATGCATTTTTTCAGTTTCCAAGAGTCATGGTCGTGCCTCTAACGAAAGAAAAAACATGCATCTCACGGAAGCAAAACCATGCCTCTAGCGGATAGAGAAAAAAAACAGAAAACACTTTTTCTTTATGTTTCCGAGAGTCATGGTCGTGCCTCTCGCGAAAGCAAAAACATGCTTCTCACGGAAGCAAAAATGTGCCTCTGGCGGATGCAAAAATAATAGAAAACGTGTTTTTTCTCCCGTTTCCAAGAGTCATGGTCGTGCCTCTCGTGAAAGTAAAACCATGCCTCTGGCGGATGAAAAAAATAAATGTTTTTCACGCAATTTTTTCCCCGAATTTGTTTTTATCCAAAAGTTAAGGAAGACCGGTGAAAAACCGAAACGTTGAAAAACGCCGGGAAAAACTGTTTAAAACGCCGCAAACAAGTGCGGAAAAAATAAAATAAAATTCGAAGGGAGCGCGCAGAGCGCGACACGTGAAGGGTGGCTGAGAGCGTGCCAAATGGCGCTGATTGTTGTGAGGCTCCCGAAAAAGCGCTCTTTAATTAGTTGCTCCCAATGTCACTTGATATGCTTATATGGACCAGGCCGTGTTATGGGTTATGATACAACGCAGGCCACAAACCAGTTCAGTTTTCCTTTCCCTCTATTTTTTTCCCGTCCACTCCTTCCATTTTGCTCAACAGAAATCATCTTTTGTTTCATTCATAAATTGAAAACCTTCTACAACTCTGCATCCAGTTCACTGCTATTAAGTTAAGATCATCATGTAAAGAAAGAGAACACTTCAATTCAGCACCATAATAATAGGCTCTCTAAAACAATTCTACCAATAAGACAAAATTAATATGTTTTATATTTGAGAGCGTTGAGCTCGCAAGATGGGTCTTTTTGCGACATGCTTCTCTCCTCGTATGGATTAGACATTTTGCTATTTCTCATGTGATCGAGAAAATGGTTGTTTCTCATGTGAATGCCGGTACTAAGAACCATTTAGTCTAGTCACTAACAATTATTTAATCTTTTTATTTTTAGAAGAGAACTGTTATTCAAGCCGGTACAAGGGATAACAACATCTATCAGCACTCTCAGTCGAATTATATGGATGATCACTCACTAAGAACTATTTTGCCTTTTTATATACCCAGAACACTATATCCGGCAAAGAATTTGCCTTCAGGTTTACCCACTTGGGTGAAAGCAACTTGGGAAGCTATCAAGTGCAGCCACGTGTATTAATTTGGGCTCCTACAGGGTACAATTTGATGGTGACTTTACTCTTTCGGTGTAAATTTTGTTAACATGGTTTGTGTTTTGCGTGTGGACCATGCCGTCCTGTTTACCCGTATGTTTTCCAAATGAGATTCTCAAACATGCAATCTGTCCTTCTTGGTGTCAGCCGGTGAATTTGGCAGCAAGTGCATGGATGCATGCACGGAGTGGTGAGAAATGTTCCAGCGTTTTTTGGACAGCTGATTAGTATAGGCAGTCGCTGCTTTTTTTCAGTTTATTATTATCTTCTCTGCGCTTTGTCCCGATAACTCTTCATGCATATCTCAATCCCATCGCCCCCGCTCGGCCGCTCACCGCCGTAGCTCCATATGAAAGGCCCCCAACTCCTCCGGAGGTGGAGGTCACCAGTGTTCGCTCGCGCTTCATTGAACCACCCACGCGCCGGCCAGCGTCTCGCCGAAAATCCTACCGCCGCGCCCTTATCCTCCCTTCCTCTCTTCTCTCTGTCGGAGCCTGAGGGAAGGCCGCACGAGCACGGAGCACGCCGTGCACGGGAGCTCCGGCTTCTACCGGCGTGAACATGAGGTATGCAGGGATGTGGTGGCGCGGACGAGGGGCGGTGGCACGGTATATGGTGTGGAGAGAGATGGGTCGTAGTCCACGGGCCGATGGCGGCGGCGGCGACGACGGTCTCCACCGCGCCTGTACCCGCAGCGATGGCGCCTCCGCAGGGCGGCTGTCGGTAGCAACATGGCCTCCGTGTCGTGGCTCTCGACTCCAGAGATCCTATGGCCCCGTCCTCCTCCCCACGAAGACATCCATGTCTTTCGGCTTCGGCGGGGGGTGGATTAAGAGCGCGGTTCGCCGTGGCGGCCAGCTGCGTGGAAGTTAGGCCTCCACCTTGAGTCAGGGATGGGAGACACGCGTATGCAACCCAGCACGCGAGGCTGGCGACCTCGGCCGCTAAGGTGACGACGACGCATGAGTTCGGTGCGACGCACGCGAGCGTGCCCTGGACACGACGAGCATGGACTGCCAAGCCTTGGGTAACGATCAGATCTTACGTGCTTCCGGTGCAATTCATGCAAGGTCGACGTGCTGGCGACCGCCAAGAGCAACTAGAGGGCCGTGGCCAGTGCCGACGCCGCTACCCTCGCGCTCCTCATTCTTGCCTATTGCCTCGGCTGCTGCGGCCTCCGTGTCAACGCCGCTGCGACGACGGCCGTTACTACTGATCGCTTATTTTTTCGTTCATTGGGGACGGGATGGTTGATTTCATGATTCGGGGTGAGAGAATCAGATTTGACAAACCCTATGAGATAAGAGTCAAGCAATTTTGTCTTTTGCAGTAATTTCGATATACTTGTGGTCTTACCGTATCAGTTTCCATTACAGGAATACAGGGTGAAGACTGATGATGCATGCTTCTTTGTTCAATGGCTGGCTGGATGCAGAATGTGAGTGCAGGAGCTGTGACTATATTTTCCATCACAATTCTTCATGTGCTTGCTCAAAATGTTAAAATTTATTTGAATATATATTGGAACTGCAGTCCTGATAGTCGTTGGATCATGACTTATTGTGTCGTCATTCTGGTCAGTATTTGTGAGATATCTATCGACGATGGCAAGAAGGCTGTTGCTTCTCATTTCTTGGTGTTCAGTAGTTAAGGAGCTAGAGACATATATGCATACTTTTTTCTTATGGGAAACTAACTGAAACGTCTCTTTGGGATTAAGGTGAATATATGGTTTCTACTTTCCTATACTACCACTCACTATCACAACTAAATGTACCTAAAATGATGCAAGTGAGTATAGTTTGTTTGTTATGGGAAACTAATCAGTCAATAGACTACAAAATAGGCAGTATCCTTTCTTCAACCGTGTGGCGTGTCACCGCATATATGATACCACATACAGATGTTTCTGTGTTTCCATTTAAAGTTAATTGTTAGCCACATGTGATGATAACACCGAGATTTACATATACTTTATTTGGATAACAGTTCACAGTAGTTTATGTTACCATTAACAACACCATAAATTTCTGTTAACTTGGCATTGAGGGGAAAGAACTGGACTCTTTGGTTACTTGGTATCGTCAATACATTTCCGAAAGAAATATACCATGTAAGCATGTATTTCCATCTCTTTGAGGTTATAAGAACATATCAGATAGACTGTTTTTGCATCATTTCATTTTAAGTGGGCTAATTGAGAAGAGACAGAATCGTTGGTTCTTTGATGCTATGTACAAGATCAGCATATAGTATGGTGGTCTGTTGGCGTTGGCAGTTCTGAAGGCATGTAGGAAATAATGTAAGCCTACGCGTCACATTCAACATCTAGCTGGAAAAGAGCTTCCGTTAAAAATGTGAAAAGCAGAGTGCAGATGTAAATGAGATGACATCATAGTAGCCACTAATTTCTTTCAATGGAAAATTAGCTGAATAGGCCTTAAGGAAATTTTCTTCCGTGGCCGAAGAAAAATTAAGGAATAGGCTTGATCACCCATAGGACCCTAAGGAAAAAATGTTCAGGGTTTTACTGTAAAAAGATAACAAGAGGGATGTACATTCTGCTAACTCATAGCGTAGCTCGCTTCCTCCTTCTTTAACCATTTGCAGAGTTGTCCTATACAAACAGAGATTCTGAACATATAAAGTAAAATTCAACGGTTCTCCCTAAAAATGGATGTCTTCCACCATCTAGGGGTGTCCTAACTCCTTCGGCAACAACCCTAAACCCAGTTTGCCACTGCAAGAAATTTCTTAAAAAAACAGAAAATAGAAACCTACCGGGATATAGAGAAGGTAGTACATTTAGTGAAAAATGTGCCTCCCTGCTCCCTGCTCTAAAGTGAAATGACAGTGAGATGCAGGTCGTATCAACAGGAGATTCTACAGTGCGCCATTCTAGAATTTAAGAATGTTCTCCTAGCATATGATTAGTTGGTTTTTCAGAGACATACAAAATGTTTAGAGGCTTAAATAATTTCTCTTGACATTAGCACCACTAAGTCAACCTGTAGGCGTGGATGTGGGTCATAACAGTTCTACTGTTTTACCACCGTATACAGACCTCCTTCATGGTGTCTAAGCAACCAAATCCTTCAATCACTATGGCCATGTTAAAGATCACAAGCTCTAGGCGAGCTATTCCTTTTGACTTCTGCTTCTTTCTATCTTATCTTCGCATGCCAACATTTTTGGCGTACATAACTTTGTCATCTCAACACACTCTATATAGGCAGACTGTATCGACGGGCGCGGCGTGCCGCCGCGCAGGCTTTGCTAGTCTCTTGTTATGTTTCATCGCAAAACAATTCTCTTGTTACATATTTTTCTCTTGCACCAAGTTAAATCCTAATATGTTGAATGCGCTACAACACGTGAGACTCATTTAAGCAAAAAAAAAAAAAGGACAAAGGCAACATATTTAGTATTTGGTGACAAGCCCTAGAAAGCATCAATTGTTTTGCGAGAAAACTTCCAATCTATTCATCTTCAATCATGGAAATACAACGGACACCGGCAATAATTAAAATTACATCTAGGTCCATAGACTACCTAGCGACGACTAGAAGCACTGAAGCGGCCGAAGGCGCGCCGCTGTCATCACCCCTCCCTCGCCGGAGTCGGGCAAAACTTGTTGTAGTAGACAGTCGTAAAGTCATCGTGCTAAGACCCCATAGGACCAGCAGCAGAACAGCAACCGCCGCCGATGAAGAGTCGAAAAGATCCAACCTGAAAAAACACAAACGTAGAAGAACTACGACCAAATCCGAGCAAATCCACCAATGATAGATCCGCGGGAGACACACCTCCACACGCCCACTGACGATGCTTGACACATCACCGGAACGGGGGCGTGGAAGACCTTATTCCATATTCAGGGAGTCGCCGCCGTCTCGTCTTCCTGAGCAGGACACAAACCCTAACAAAACTTGAAGAAACCATCAATTTTTTTATTTGTATATACCTAATCATAAGCTAGAAGGCAGTATGAGAATATTTCCAAGACAATATGCTCTACTAAGATATTTGCGGATACACACATATTTATATATACACACTATGTCCATGAGATTATTACAAATTAATCTGCAAAAAACATTACATATTTTGGTTCTTCCTTATTTTTTCTAACATATATGAGGAATTAGTTTGAACATCTATTTTTGCGGAACAATTTGAACATCGACACTATAAGATGGAGTGTATTCGAGATAGAAAAACTAATCTAATTTTTTTTATAAACATGGTTCAAATTTATCACAGTAGATGCATATTTTTCATGAAGATTTGTAACTGCATTATAAGACACAAACATTAATATTTCAATATTACCATTTGATTAATTATCACAATTAACTTACAAGAAAAGTACTCCACTCGGATAAAACATATCATCTAATTATCATTTATGGTCTGATAAAAAGATATAAGTAGATATAGAAGTTTGGTATAAATATATCTAATTTATTTTTTACTCGATTCAGGTTCAAAATTTCATTTTATCGTACCTACGTGACAGAGATAGTGGGTGAGAGAAATATCGGTTGATTGATTGATGATTTTACCCGGACTCGATCACAACAGTCTACGCGGATACAATCCCGAAAATCTTTACAAACTCAACACGCGCACGACATGGAAACGAGAAAACAACTGGGCCTGACGATTTCTACTGGGCCTTTCTTGTCTTGGCTACCTAGCCCGACTGAAAGGCATTGACATGGTGCACTAAAAAAATACCTAGATGGTAAATTTGTGTCCCCTCAAAGAAAAAAGATGATAAATTTGAGTAATAAAATATTAAAAAAAGAGAAACATTTTTACAGAAAATGCAATCATCTAATACAAAAAAAATTCTAAATCGTAAAATATTGCCATGGTCCATGGAAACTGTAAGGGAAATATTTTATGTGCACAACTTGACAAATTTTGAAAAATGGTTCTGGTCTTCACAAAACAAATTTAAAGAAAATAAGTTTTAAAGAAAAACATGCCAAATTTGCATGGTCCAATATAAAAATAAATAAATTACCTACACAAAAAATACCTGCAAAATGTGGTGAGCAAAACAAAATTTACTTGTCAACCCTTCTACAATGTTTCCCCACAAACAAGAGATCTGTTATGACATGTAGATCAACCACAATGTAATGCAAGTATTTTCCAAGTTTACCTTGAATGTCTACATACGATTTTTTTTATATAGATTTATATATTCTTGAGCAAAAATATAGGCTTTGCATGCTTTGATGAGAATTTTCCAAGCATAGAAAACTAGAAGTAGCAATTGTACAACTTTGCAATTTTCCATATTCTTTGAATCAACTCAGCAATGGTTGCAAAACTTTCCATAAATTTTTTTTGTGCTTGTGAGAAAGCAAAAAATTGCTATGTTGATAAAATTGTTGTAATGGTCATACAACATCTAAAATTTTCTCTCTGAAAAATTAGATCAATAGAACTATGCTTTTAAAATTGCCATGACACTGAAATCCACCACTGTAGTGAAAAAGTTGTCATGTAGGAATCCAACAAATTGTTGTAATGGTCATACAACATCTAAAATTTTCTCTCTGAAAAATTACATCAACAGAACTATGCTTTAAAAATTGCCATGGCACTGAAATCCACCACTGTAGTGAAAAAATTGTCATGCTCTAGGGAAAACATTAATCACTCTCACCTCATATAGCTTTACTTGATTGCAATGGAATCATAATTCAAACGAGCACAACAAAAAAGCAGCACACATCATGGTTTGTACCTCACCAATGTGGAAGGGAGTGGAGGCAGGGGAAGCAGATGAATTCGCCCATGTGGTGTTTGTTGGAAATATGCCCTAGAGGCAATAATAAATTAGTTATTATTATTATTATTTCCTTGTTCATGATAATCGTTTATTATCCATGCTATAATTGTATTGATAGGAAACTCAAATACATGTGTGGATACATAGACAACACCATGTCCCTAGCAAGCCTCTATTGGCTAGCTCGTTGATCAATAGATGGTTATGGTTTCCTAACCATGGACATTGGATGTCATTGATAACGGGATCACATCATTAGGAGAATGATGTGATGGACAAGACCCAAT
>LR880970.1:863147707-863159782 GCA_904067115.1 Aegilops sharonensis | reverse complement strand
ATAAGATATATTGTGATATCCCAACAAGTAAACATGTTCCAACAAGGAACAAAAATCTCCATGTTCCAACAAGGAACAAACTTCAGCTTCACCTGCAACTAGCAACGCTATAAGAGGGCTGAGCAAAGCGGTAACATAGCCAATCAACGGTTTGCTAGGAAAGGATGGTTAGGGGCTGACATGGCAATATGGGTGGCATGATATAGCAAGTGGTAGGCATCGCAGCATAGGCATAGCAAAAGAGCGAGCAACTAGCATAGCAAAGATAGAAGTGATTTCGAGGGTATGGTCATCTTGCCTGCAATGTTCTCAGAGTTGTCGAAAGCTTGATCCTCGTAAGCGTTCTCAACAGGTTCCTCGTTCGCGTACTCGTCTCCCGGCTCTACCCAAAGCAACAACACAAACAAAGGAACCATAATAAATCACGGTGCAATGCACAATCAACATGATGCAAAACATGACATGATATGCGGGATGCGATATGCAATGCGTATGTGCGCTCCGGAAGGTAAATGATGAACCAGGCATCAACTTGGCAAACCAAGTATGCCACTGGAAAGATGAGATGATTTCGGTTGAAATCGATATAAAGATCACCGGAATCGGATGCACGGTTTGCAAATGACAAGCAAGACAAGAATGACGCAAATCTGCCATTAACAGCATGATGCCACTTAGCAAGCAACAATTAATTAAGCTATTGCACCCAAACATATCAACAAAGCACATGGCAGTGATCTACACAAGATGCTCGACAAAAGATGAGAACTGAGCTACGGCTAGTTCACATCATAACAGGTTCAAACAAGCATGGCAAAAGTGCACAAAATATCAGGATGGACATGGCAAAAACAGCATCAGATTGCAATGTTCAGAGCAGCAAAACCACATGCTACAGGACCTTAAAATAGCAAAACATGGCATGACATGAATCTACTCAAAGCCTAGAACAAAAGTCCCTTACTGACCATAAGCCAAAAAGGACTAGAAAATATAGTAACACCCATGTCAATATTGAAAGTTTCGTTAACAGATTCAGCAACATGACATGTCAAAAACTGATAACGAGTAGGCATGTTTACAAGCTCAATGCACTCACTACAGAGCCTTATATGACAAACTAAGCTTACATACATCAAGAAGACATGGCATAGAAGACATACATGGCAAGAACAATAACATAGCATACATGGATCAACCACAACAAGCTTGGCAAAATTGAATAGCATGTAAACAATCTGCCAGGAATCATTTGATAGCAAAAGTAGAGCTCGATTGACTCAAGCTATGGCACTGCATAATTGCAAACAAAGGCATGGATGGATAGATCAAGACATGTTTTACAAAACACCCTTACTGAAGTATCTCAAAATATGCATAGATCTCTCGGTATCATCAATTTAACATGGCATCAAAATCAGCTAAAACAGGGCTGAAATCAGCAACATCAGGACACCTACTTTGCATGCTTGTGCTAGTCACCACATAGATCACAAAAATACATGGCATACACCCCTGGAAAGATAGCATGGCATATTTCAAAACACATGTAGGACTCAAATTCATAGGGTGCACACAATAATCATGGCAAAAATAACAGAAGTGCAAGTTCTGTTACGAAACAGAAACTAACATCACATAGCACTCTTCCAACAGCATTTCTGGCATCAAGATGAGCTCAAATGAAAATGATGCAATGAGATGAAATGATCTACTCTTCGATACGAACATTTTGACATATTATACGCGCAAAATGGAGCTACGATGACAAAGTTAAAGCACGTTGAAAAAGCAACAAAAACATTGGATGCAAAATAACTTGGAGAAAATTAGGAGGGGGAGAAGTCAACGCGTGCACGTGGCCCGAGGCCGGATCGGATCGGGCGGCGACGGGCGCCGGGCTGCTCGCGAGCTCTCCGGGGAGGAAGGAGCTCGCCGGGGCCGGGGCCGTCGGCGGGCGCGGCGGCCGGCCGGCGAGGGAGGCCGGGGCGAGGAGGAGCCGCGGCGGAGGGGCGGCGCCGGCGGGGCGCGGCAGCCGGAGGGGCGGTGACCACCGCGGCGGGCGGCGGTGAGGCGGCCGGTGGCGCGGCCGGCGGCGGGGGCGGCGGCGCTCGGGCCGGGAGGCGGGGAGCCGGGCGGCGGCGCTCGGGCCCGCTCTGGGCCCCGCGGGCCGACGAGGAGGGCGGCGAAGTGGGGCGCCCGGGTGGCGACGTGGCGCCCCGCGATTGGCCGGTGGCGACGGGCGGACGCGTCCGGCTCGCCCGGACGTGTCCGGCGGCGCGGAGGGGTAAAAGCTAGGGTTTCGGGGGAATGATCCGGATTTGGAGGGGGGTTTGCTTAAATAGGCATAGAGGGAGCTAGGAGAGTCCAAATGAGGTGTAGTTTTCGCCCACACGATCGTGATCGAACGACGGAGAGCATGGAAGTGACTTAGATGGGTTATTGGGCTGTTTTGAATGGGTGTTGGGCTGCCACTTAAAAGAGGCCTTTGCGAGAGCGCGGTTAACCGTTGGAGTACCAAACGAGCTCCAAATGACCCGAAACTTGACCGGTGGTCTACGGGTGGTATATCAAGGCCACTAGACAAACCTCGGTCCATTTCGAGAAGGTTTAATACCCGCACACGGAAAAACGTAAAAGGGACCGCCGGGGGAGATAGGAGTGCCGGATTGCAAAACGGACAACGGGAAAAATGCTCGGAATCATGAGACGAACACGTATGCGAATGCGATGCACATGATGACATAATAAAATGCATGACACGGACAAAATGCAAAAAGAAGAAAACCCAACCACGGAGGGAATATCATATCACAATGCCGAAAATGGCAAGAGTTGGAGTTACAAATATGGAAAGTTACTTCCGGGGTGTTACACCGCTCCACTGTTGCCTCCCGCCGCACACACTAGTGCGAGCAACCCAACCATAGTCACCAGCGACAAGGAGGAAAGTGGAAGGCGACAAAGAGAATGTGGAGTGAAGCTGTGTTGTGCGTGGATGAAAGGGTAAGGTCGTAGGAGAAATATTATTCGCGCGACTAGTAGCCCCGAGCGAACGGGTGGCTGGGGCTGACGTGGGTATATCCACTGCATTGGGACTCATGCGCTTAATCCGACGGCCATGAAGGCGTTTGCTGGGACAACAAGAAAACTGACATTCCCCATATAGTATTTCCTATTATATAAGGTTTAAGGAACCGGCGTAAAAAAATTGTTGGCAATGAAATGGACCGACTTATCCTATATTCATAAGTGGGTGATCTCCACTACTTTTGATTGTTGTGAAACATAGTAGAAAACCAAAAAAAAATCTCCCTACGAACACCCAGGAACAACATGAAGATGCATATCAGGTTTGGGTCAACGATCGTTACCGACTCCGGAGTGCAGCGGAAGTAGACGAGTCGGTGTAGATCGTACTTTGAAGTCCCTTGAACGTTGATGACGATCCTGTGAACCGCCCTTGAACGATCCCTTGAACGGAAGACCGAAAGCACAACTTCTCTTCTTGGTTACAAGCATACGGTCTTCATGATCCGTAGCGCTTTGCTGTCAAGAGCTAATCTAGCCAGAGATTTAAAGGGAGGAGATTAGAACCACATGGGGATTCTAATTATGAGGATTAGAGGTGGCTAGAGCTAGCTCTAGTAAGTCAACTAGGACCAACTAGAGGAGGCTCCAAAACTTGTATCATCGTAGGGTAGAAATACTCTAGTATATATAGGTTTAGGGGAGAGGAGGGGGCAGCCACCAAGGGAAAGGTGTTGGACTCCCACCCCTAGTAGGATTCGGCCTCCCATAGTGGGAAGGGGGGGGGGCTTTATTGGGCCCTTGTGGCCCAATTCCATCTCCACCTCTTGGCCTTATTAGGCCCGTTGATATTAAATTAAATATATATTCATTCTAAACATTTTTAGAGTAATATATAATTAATTGGTAATACCCGATATTACTCGATATTCACTGAAACCCTTCTGGTGACCCCGAAACGCTTTCGGGGCCTCTCGGAATTATTCCGGATATTAATGAAACAATTCCACAAATATATTCTCACTACTTCCGTACCACTGACACTCAGCATATCGTGATTACCTTAAGCTTGTGACCCCGTAGGTTCGGTAAATCATAGACATGAACGAAACCCCTTCGTTCAATGACCGATAGCGAAACCGTGGACATCCATATCGGTCCCTATGATTACACGAATGATATTCGAGTGAACCTTTGGTTATCATGTCATGTTCCCTTTGCTTCATGATACTTTACAAAACCCGGTGTGTATCGGTATCCTCCTGAGTTATCACCTTGCTCACTACACCATTGCTCCCGTTACCAGTTTTGTTCTTCTTTCTCGTTAACGTGTTCCGGCAACCCTATGATGTAGTCACATGTGTCTGGTCAGACGATGATGGATGCCGTCGCACCGAGAGGGCCCTAAGAATATCCCTCCATCATCGGAGGATCAAATCCCACTCTCGAGCTGCCGGATCACTTGTTGAACTCTTGAACCTGAAAGTTGTCGTTATGAGCACCTTGTTACACATGACGTTTGAGCAACCCCAAAGCCCACCGTCGCCACTATGTGTTGGGTTTGTTGTTGTATGTGCAAGTGTTTTTCGTTTGTGTGTCTTCTCTCTGGTATTTCCTGTATGCTTTGTATTACTTGAGCCTATGTTGTCATGACCAAACATGACAAGTATGAGTATCAACAATCTAAGCTTGAGAAACAACAACCTCTCGGGTGAATTTCCTTCATTTCTCCAAGACTGTCCGCAACTCTCCTTTCTTGATCTTGCACACAACAATTTCGTTGGGACCTTGCCAACTTGGATAGGGGATAAATTGCCATATTTGGCTTTCTTACGACTACGATTGAATAAGTTTTATGGCCGCATTCCGGAGGAGCTTACACAGATAGTTAATCTTCAGTATTTGGACCTTTCCTACAATAATATGACGGGGAGCATACCTAAATCTATTGTTAACATCAAAGGGATGATACTAATGAAAGATTACTAGCTCACGCTGGTTTTCCTTTTGCTATCATGTAGAGTGTGGGGATTTTACCATGTATCAATGTATAGCACCGTACTACTTTCTTTTTAACAGATATATGTATTTGAGGATTATGCTGTAGAATAAGGTTTGGATATGTAAAGTTGATGTGTAATGAATAATGCGAGGGGTAGCACCAGATCCTCTGTTTTGGGTGTGTGTGTCAATGTGTGAAGTTTTTCCACATCTTGCTCTCAAGCTCTCAATCGAACCAATCATGTCTGCTCAGATAGAGCTAGGATTTCTGAAAGACAGAATTTAGTCTGCGCAAGGTGTAGGATTTTATTGTGTTGATTCTTTCTCTCGACGCAGACGTGACCTCTTCATTAGGCAAACATTGTACAGGGTTCAGACTTGTTCAGACCAACTACTTTGTCATATCTCTGAAGCCAATCCATCAGGTGTGTTCAGATAAGACTAGAATTTCTGTGAGACAGAATTTAGTAGTATAAGAAAGAGTGTCAAACCCAAGGTAAATTGTAGGAATTTTTCTTATGCATTATTTCACTCGATGCAATAGACTGGGTGCTGGCAGTAAGAAACATTGTACAGGTTTTGAGACTTGTTCAGGCAAGCTAATTTTACTGAAATGCAAACTCACCACGCCAGAATTTAGTTTGTGCGAGATTACAGGGTAGGGTTTTCACTCCTCACCTGGGCTGCTTAATTTCTTGACACAATTCCAGATGAATAGCGACTGGACTGCGGCGTGTTACATCGACGGGGAGTATTTCGCCTTGCACCGCTGGCAAGCCCTCGCCGCCGTGTCTATCTCCACCGGACACTTCTACGTACTACTCCCACTAGTATAGCGTCAAAAACTTTTTTGTACTATTATGAGACAAAAATGTGTTTTTTAAGAGGAAATAATTTTCTTTGTTGAGGGGAAGTAATGAGGTGTCTCTTTCTTCGGCTATGTTTGGTTGCGGGGTAGAGAGAGATTTTCCAGGCCTACGAAGCACGGGCTTGACTTTTCTAGACACACTTTAATCCATCGCGTATTTCTTGGAATCTTTTGACATCGGCCCTGTTTGGATCCATGGGTTAGAGTTAGTTTGGCTTAGTTTGGACTCAACTAACCTAAAATATCCAAACAGGAGGGTTAGTTTGGGTTAGATGCATCTAACCCATCCAAAAAATCTAACCCACTCAAGAGGTGCTTATTTGGGTTAGTTCTTCTTGGGACCACTAAAAAAAACACCTTTTCTCTCGCTCTCCGCAACAGATCCCTCCCCACTTCCTCCAAGCTTCTCGTCCTCTCCCTCCCTCACTCTCGCACCGTCCGTAAAGGCGCCTCGCCGTATCCGCGCTCCATCTAACCCTGCCATCCAAACACCTCTTTGGCTAGATCGAGTTAGTTCAGGGTTAGGGCATCTCCAGCCGCGCCCCCAGGAAGGCCTTCCCAGGCGTTTTTTTCGCGCCGGCGCCAAAAAAACGGCCCAGTCGCGTCCCCAGGAGCCCGATTTTCGCCGGCTTGGGCCGAAAACAGCGCCGGCGGACCCAGCCCGAACCCGGCGCGCTGGGGGGCGCCCGGGGACGCCGGGCGAACTGTTTTGGCGCGAAAAAGCCGTGGGCCCGCCGCGTCAGCGTCACGGCTCTCTTCTCGGCCCTTCGTCGTCCTCATCGCCTTGTTTCCCGCGGCGAATCAATGCCAAAGCTGCCGCGCGCTGCCGCGCCGGTCAGCCTGCCATTGGTGCTCACGGGCGGCGCAGTGAAGACCGGACGACGCGCGTCCCTCGCCCTCCCTCGCCGGCCACGCGTACACACGGTGGCACGCGCGCCTCGGCCTATATATGACGCGCCCCGGCGCACTCGGCGACTCATCGCACTCTCCCGCCGTCGTCGTTCCTCCCTCTCCTCTACTCTCTTTCGCCGTCTCCAGTTCACGCCCATGGCCGAGCGCTTCCCAGGCGACGGCGCGGCGGCGAACGGCTTCGGCCGCCGCCATCTTCATGAAGCCGAGGCTCGCCTCCTTTACGAGGCCGAGTACCCGGTCCCGCCGGACATGCGTGTGCCCGGGCGTGGAGGATCGGCGCGGGCGGCGTGCCGGTGCCCCCGATACCCACCGGAGTGGCCCGGCGTGCGGAGATCGCACGCATCCCCTCGAATCTGCCGCGCGCGGCGAGGGAGGGGCCACGGTACGTCCCCGACAGCCCGCTCTGGGAACCCTACTTCCGCCGCCGCCACGCCCAGCAGCTCGAGGCCACCAACGGCGTCGAGCCCTCTGGCAGGCTCAACGCCGCCGGCCGGCGTCGGTGGTGGGGCGTGCCCGGGCGCACGCTGGAGGCCGTCCTCGAGTACATCGAGGGCGACAACACGCCGCGCCTCAAGTTCCCCGCTCCCCCTTCTTTCTCACGCCGCCGGGGAAGCTCCTGGACCCCGAGGCGCATGGAGACCGGGGGGTCCTCCTCCTCATCCGGCGGCTCGCCCTGCCTCCGCACCGTCAAGCCGGAGCCCCAGGGCGCGCCGGTCAGCGCGCGCACCCGCAGCTCCGGCGTCCGCATCGGCGCCAACGCCTCTCCACCCGCTGGCCGTCTCGTCCTCGTCGAGCCCAAGCCGGAGCCCGGCTTGCCCGCGGAGTACGAGGAGGTGGCCCGGCGCGGCATCTCCGACGAGGACGCCATGCGGTGGGCGCGGGAGGACTACCTCCGCGACGAGATGGTCCGGCAGCGCCGGGCCCTGGAGGAGATCGCCGCCCGCAAGCGTGGGCGCGAGGACGAGCACGGCGTCGTGGTCCTCGACAGCGACGACGACGACGACGCCCCCGGACCGTCCAACCCCCCGCGCCAACCGGGGCAGGGATGCAGCAGGGACGGCGGAGGCGTAGGCGGGGGCGGCGACGACGACGATGACGACGATGACGACGACGGCGGTGACTACACGCGGTTCTACAGGCTCCTCGGCATGTAGAACCGCGTGGGCGGGCGGCCAGGCGGGCGGCGAGGGAGACGGCGGGGTAGCCCGCGGTAGTTTTTCCTTTTTTTTATAAAATATGTTTAAGTTTGAATAAACTCGCCGACATTTATGTTAAATTTGAGTCGTTTTTGCGCCGATTTTGCCTTTTTTTTTACTAACCGTGGGCGCCGCGACTGGGGGGCATCACGGCCTCAGTGCGCGGTTTAGCGCCGGTGCGCCCCCAGGGAACGATTTTTTGCCCCTCCTGAAAGGCCAACGGCTGGAGATGCCCTTACAATCTAACCTCTAACTCACTCTAACTGAGTTAGAGTATTCAAACAGGCCCATCATTTGGCGCTCCGGCTGGTGACAGGACGGAGATCTCCAGCGTGGGGGGCCTGCCTAGACCAAAGAAGGAGTTCGAGCAGGCGACACAGAGGGCACGGGGGAATTCCTACACGAGTCAAGGTAGATTATTTTTAGCCCGGGGATTTGACAGGGATGTGGTGGGATTTCCCTCTCCCCTCAGTCAAACAAATGCACAGCAAATTTACCTGGGCCGAGTTATCCAAGGGTGGCAGCTACCCTTCCAGGTTTCTGGTGATCAGCTCATCCCACGAGTTCCTATCATTTCCACAAGCAGGTTTACATAACAAAAAGGGATTGGCTAAAATAATAAAATAAAATAACGTGCTGTCACTACCATTGTCACCCCAACTCCTATTTTGCGCCCTCGGCGCGGGATAGGCTATTCCACAATCCAGCACACACACCCCTCCGTCCTGGGCTAGGCCCATTAATGTTTTCTTTTTTAACCATAAATAAAAGGGTGTGCAACGTGACGGGCAAATCCTATTTGACGCCCGCAGGCGTCAAAAGGACGAGCCTTCGCTGAAGCAACTCGCCACTTGGGCCGGCCCACGGACGGATTTCGTTCGCTGCTGTTTCCTTGTTTCTTTCTTGCATTTTTTTTTCGTTTTTCTTGTATGGTTTTTTGCTTCCAGTTTTTTCACTGTGTTTGGCCGGTATTCAGTTGTTTTGTTCCGGTTTTTTATTTTTTTGTTTTGATTCCTTTTTTCCTTTCATTTTCTTTCTTTTATGTTTCTTTTTTTTATTTTCTATTTCTGTTCTTCTTCTCATTATTGCTATTTATAGAAAAAGTTCATCATGTGTTACAAAATTTGTCAAAGTATTAAGAAAATGCTCATCGTATATTATGAAATAGTTCACCTTGTACTGTAAAAATGTTCATTGTATATTATAAAAAATTTCAATGTATATTAGAAAATGTTCATTATGTATTACAAAAATGTTCATTGTACATTATTAAATTGTTCAACATATATCAGAAAATGTTCATTGTGTATTACAAAAATGTTCATCGTATATTATTAAATTGTTCAACGTATATCAGAAAATGTTCATTGTGTATTACAAAAATGTTCATTGTATATTATTAAATTGTGAACGTATATCAAAAAATGTTCATTGTGTATTACAAAAAATTTCATTGTACATTATTAAATTGTTCAATGTATATTATTTTCATGAATTTTTTCGCTCACAGCGACATGATTGGGCCGGCCCGTGTGCGCGTCGCTTCTGCGAAGTCGCAACGATCAGACGCACACGGGCGGCATATAGGAGCTCCCCACGTGAGGTTCGACTATAGCAACCACACGGTTCAGTACCTGCCTACTTATTATTTTCTTTCTCAATGTGCGTCAAATTAAACGCTAAAAAAACGCAGTGCCCTCCCTGTCTTGTTGCCTTCTTTTTGGTTTTGTTTGACCGGTTTGGATTCAATTTTTTTTATTATTTTCTTAGGCAACTTTTCTTTCCTTTTATTTAATTTGCTTTTCAAAATTCTCAACCTTTTAAAAAATCATTTTTTCTTCTTCAGTCCGTGAGCTTTTCAAATTTATTAATAATTTTCCAAATGTTTGAACATTTTTATTTAATTTCCAAAAATTTAAAATCATGATTTTTTACCAAATGCATGAATTTTTTTTCAAATCCACGAACCTTTTTCTATTTTTATTATTTTTTTTAAAATCCATGAACTTTATTTTAAATTGGTGAGTTTTTGCAAAACTGATGAACATTTTTTCAAAAATGAAATTTTCCCATTTTTCTGAAGTTTTTCAAATGTCATGATTTTTTTTAAAGTTCAAACCATCTTAAAATTCATGAACATGTTTTTAAAATTTCATGAACCATTTCAAATTTCGTGAACTCTTTCCAAATTGTTAACCTTTTTAATTTCGCAATCATGTTTTATATTTTTATGAACTTATTCAAATCCACAAATATTTCTCGAATTCACAAACTTTTCTCTAATGAATGAACTTTTTAAATTCATAGAAAAAATTGATTTCACCATTTGTTTCAACATTATTAAAAAACCGGCCGTTTTCTTTTTCCTACAAGACCAACAACACAGATACGAAAAGAAAACTAGCGACCTAAGTGAGCAGCCGAGCAAGAGCGGTAGCTGTAGCGAAGTTGGGTCATGGCCTGTTTGCAAGGCACTGGGAGGACCCCTCCATTGTCACTCAGCCATTATAGAGGTCCCCTCAAAATAAAAATAAAAATAAGGCACACATATTATTCTTAAAACTTATTAAGGTCATTGATGTAAACAAAACTTCACTATAGCTCCTTACATAATTTTTTCTTCACGGTTCGTAGGATGCATCTAGAATTCAAAAATGGTGTGTGTAGTATTCGATTTCATTTCCCTTTACTGGATCATCCGTCCATCCATCTATTCATCAAAATTTGTGGCGTTTCACTCCTCCTTCGCCTGCCTCATGTGCTAACTAGTTTGACTTTGATCCATCCATCCAACCATGTTGCTCATCTTGTTATGTATCCGCTTGATCCTACATTTAGAGTTAGTAAAAACGTCATTTATTGACAAAAAATCCAGTCATGTTGCCCTCTGTCTAACTATCCAAGAAGGGAAAAGGATTGATGATTATGCATATGGACTGCATGGACCATATGGAGGCACCGCAACGCTTGCATCTTCGACGGCATAACACCTTCCACCACCCTCCTGATTCATGACATCAAGGAGGAAGCTCGCACGTGGGCCAACGCCGGTGCTCTAGGGCTTAGTTCGATCATTGGTGTAACCTGACTTATTTGTACACGGGCTGATGAGCACTGATACGTCTCCGTCGTATCTATAATTTTTGATTGTTCCATGCCAATATTCTACAACTTTTACATATATTTGGCAACTTTTTATACTATTTTTGGGACTAACATATTGATCCAGTGCCCTGTGCCAGTTCCTGTTTGTTGCATGTTTTTTGTTTCGCGGAAAATCCATATCAAACGGAGTCCAAACAGGATAAAAACTGATGGAGATTTTTTTGGAATATATGTGAATTTTGGGAAGTGGAATCAACACGAGACGGTGCCCGAGGGGCCCATGAGGGTGAGGGGCGTGCCCCAGGGGGTAGGGCGCACCCTGGGCCCTCGTGGCCACTCCATAAGGCGGTTGGTGCCCTTCTTTCGCCGCAAGAAAGCCAATATTCGGATAAAAACCGTGTCCAAATTTCAGCCCAATCGGAGTTAAGGATCTCCGGGAATTTAAGAAACGGTGAAAGGGAAGAATCAGGGAGCGCAGAAACAGAAGGAAACAAAGAGAGAGAGAGAGAGAGAGAGAGAGAGAGAGAGAGAGAGAGAGAGAGATCCAATCTTGGAGGGGCTCCCGCCCCTCCCCCGTCATGGAAGCCAAGGACCAGAGGGGAAACCCTTCTCCCATCTAGGGGGAAGGTCAAGGAAGAAGAAGAAGAAGAAGAAGAAGAAGAAGGGGGGGGGGGGGGATCTCTCCCCCTCTCTCCCGGTGGCGCCGGAACGCCGCCAGGGCCATCATCATCACAACGATCTACACCAACAACTTCACCGCCGTCATGACCAACTCTTCCCCCTCTGTGCACCGGTATAACCCCTCTTTTACCCGCTGTAATCTCTACTTAAACATGGTGCTCAATATTATATATTATTTTCCAATGATGTATGGCTATCCTATGATGTTTGAGTAGATCCATTTTTTCCTATGGGTTCATTGATGATCTTGATTGGTTTGAGTTGCATGTTTTATTATTGGTG
>LR880970.1:863135152-863147529 GCA_904067115.1 Aegilops sharonensis | reverse complement strand
TCTCTCCCCCTCTCTCCCGGTGGCGCCGGAACGCCGCCAGGGCCATCATCATCACAACGATCTACACCAACAACTTCACCGCCGTCATGACCAACTCTTCCCCCTCTGTGCACCGGTATAACCCCTCTTTTACCCGCTGTAATCTCTACTTAAACATGGTGCTCAATATTATATATTATTTTCCAATGATGTATGGCTATCCTATGATGTTTGAGTAGATCCATTTTTTCCTATGGGTTCATTGATGATCTTGATTGGTTTGAGTTGCATGTTTTATTATTGGTGATGTCCTATGGTGCTCTCGGTATCGCGCAAGCGTGAGGGATCCCCGCTGTAGGGTTTGCAATGTGTTCATGATTTGCTTATGGTGGGTGGCATGAGTGACAGAAGCACATACCCGAGTAAGTAGGTTGTTTGCGTGTGGGAGTAAAGAGGACTTGATACTTTAATGCTATGGTCGGGTTTTACCTTAATGATCTTTAGTAGTTGCGGATACTTGCTAGAGTTCCAATCGTAAGTGCATATGATCCAAGAAGAGAAAATATGTTAGCTTATGCCTCTCCCTCATATAAAATTACAATAATGATTACCGGTCTATTTATCGATTGCCTAGGGACAAATAGCCTTCTTGTTGACAAAAACTCTCTACTAAAACTAACTTAGTTGTGTCTTTACCTAAACAGCCCCTAGATTTTATTTACGTTCTCTTTACTATCTTGCAAACCTATCCAGCAACTACTACAATGTACTTCTAGTTTCATACTTGTTCCAGGTAAAGCGAACGTTAAGCGTGCGTAGAGTTGTATCGGTGGTCGATAGAACTTGAGGGAATATTGATTCTACCTTTAGCTCCTCGTTGGGTTCTGATGTCTACTACGAAACCTTTCTTGTTGTATGTAGGCATTCATGGCAAATTTGGCAAATACTTGCATTACATGATGGTCAATCCACAAGTTATAACTGATCTTGTTGTTTGTGGGGGAACATCGTAGAAGGATTGGCAACTAGATTTTGTTTTGTTCATCACATTTGTTGGTATTTGCAATGTAGTTAATTTATTTATTTTCGTATCGGACCATGCAAATTTGCCATGGTTTTCTTTACAAAAATTATTTTCTCTAAATTTGTGATGTGAACAACAGAACATATTTCAAAATTTGTGATGTGATCATCCTTACGATTGCCATGTACCATGGCAGGGCGATATTTTACAGTTTACAATTTATTTGTATTGGATGATCGCAATTTTCTGTAAATGTTTTCTCGCACGGTCCAGGCAGCCAAGACAAGAAAGGCCCGGTAGCTCGCACGGGTCTGCCTGGCCCGGCCTGGTTCGCTAGCCACGGGGCTTGTCGTAGAGCCGTGTCGAGTTTGTATCCGCATACAACAACCGATCGACTCGCGTGTTGAGTTGGCTAGCCTCGGGGCTTTTCTGCAATATAAACGCGGGGAGGACGCTGGCAACACAAGGCGACGCAACTCGATCGAAACAAGTCCTTGGTACGTAGGCATGGAGTACTTGCCAAAGACAAGCAGCATGGCATCGTCGCCGCCGTAGGATGTACGCTGGCAACAGAACAGAACCCAACTCGACCATCACTGTCACGTAGGTACGATTAAATACAATTTTTGACCCCGAACCAAGTAAATTAGATATATTTATACCAAACTTCTATATTTACTTATAACCCTTTTTAACAGACCATAAATGATACTCAGATGATATGTTTTATCTGAGTCGAGTACTTTTCTTGTAAGTTAATTGTGATACTTAATCAAATCATAATGTTGAAATATTAATGTTTGTGTCTTATAATGCAGTTTCAAATCTTCATGAAAAATATGCATCTACTGTGATAAATTTGAACCGTGTTTATAAAGAAAATTATATTAGTTCTTCTATCTCCAATAAACTGCATCTTATAGTGTCGATGTTCAAATTGTTCCGCAAAAAAAAGATGTTCAAACTGAATCCTCATATATGTTAGAAAAAATAAGGAAAAACCAAAAAACGAAATGTTTTTCACTGATTAATTTGTAGTAATCTCATGGACATAGTGTGTGTATATAAATATGTGTGTATCCGTAAATATCTTAGTAGAGCATATTGTCTCGGAAATATTCTCATACTGGTTTCTAGCTTATGTTTAGGTATATAGAAATAAAAAATTTGATGCTTTCCAGGGCTTGTCACCAAATACAAAATATGTTGCCTTTATCGTATATATGTTTTGTTCAAATGAGTCTCAAGTGTTGTAGCGCATTCAACAAATTCGGGAAAAAAATTGCACGAAAAAATATGTTTTCTTTTTTTTTTCATCTGCAGAGGCACGAATTTGCTTCGGCGAGAGGCATGACAATGACTCTTAGGAAGGGGAAAACACTTGTTTTCTGTTTGTTTTTGCTTCCACGGGAGGCACGTTTTTGCTTTCCCGACAGACACGACCATGACTCTCGGAAACAGGAAAAACGTGTTTCCTATTTTTTTTTCTTGATGCGCGGGAGGCATGGTTTTGCTTTTGCGAGAGGCACGACCATGACTCTCGGAAATGAAAAAAACATGTTTTCTGTTTTTTTTTCTTCCGCTAGAGGCACGGTATTGCTTCCGCGAGAGACACGGTTTTGCTTTCGCGAGAGGCACGACCGTGCCTCTCGAAAACGAAAAGAATGTGTTTTCTACTTATTGTTTTTCTTTCGTGAGAGGCACGGTTTTGTTCCCGCGAGAGAGATGGTTTCTTTCATGAGAGGCACGGCAGTGCCTTCTCGGAAATGAAAAAAATGCGTTTTCTGTTTGTTTTTTTTCTTTCGTGAGAGGCACGTTTTGATTCCGTGAGAGGCACGGTTGTGATTTCGTGAGAGGCACGATCATGCCTCTTTCGGAAAGGGAAAAAACCATGCTCCCGGTTCAGTTGTTTCATCCGGGTTTTTTTAGAAAAAAAGTTCATCAAAACCTATCAACACGGGATCTAGTTTTGAAGATATCGACGCGAGAAATCCAACGGTGAAAACAGTTCGAGATTTGGATGCACGATTTAAGAGATAAAATATTTTGAATGAACGAAACTACGAAAAAAGGAAACTACCAGGTTGCGACAAGTGGCACACATGCAGCACGCCACTTGTCAAAACCTAAGAAGGTAGAAGCGATCTTTGCGAGGAGTACTCCTCAATTGGTGATTTCCAATGACTTTACTTTTTTTTTCGTCGAAACAAAAGGAAACACAAAAAACAGAGGAATAGGGAGAAGTAGCGTCGACAAGGAAGGCCGGGTAGAAATCGCCCTGCCCAATAGAAGTCGGTGTGTAGGCCAGCTTGCACAAGTCTGCCTGACCTGGTTCGCTCGTAGAGCTGTTTCCGTATCGTGCGCGTGTTGAGTTTGTAAAGATTTTCGGGATCGTATATCGTTTTTCCTCCTATTCCTGGCAACCCTAGCCGCCGCCAGGAAATGCCAATCTTGTAATGCCGTCCTCCGGCTGCTCCCCTCCGCCGGCGACCTCGGTCATCGGTGGTGACGGGGGTCGCCGGATCCACCCGTGTGGATCGTTTTTACTCCCTCGCAGTTTAGGCTGCTTATCGTCTTTGCTTCGGCGGCGACGATGACGGCGCTGAATAAAGATTCTTCGAATCCTTCCCTGACGAGGCCATCAGCCCTATGGTTGGGGATGTATTTTGAAACCGGTCTCTTCATGCAAGGATAGTGTGGCGATGGCGGCATCCTCGTGGTAGACCTGTGTCCCCGGGCTCCGCCGTTGCGACGGCGTTTGCTCCAGCGTCGGCATGAAGCTTGGGAGGTAGTCCGGGAGCGAATGCAGATTGTGGTCTGCATCGACGACATCTGGAAGACGGAACATGTGTTGGGTTCGTGGTTCATGGACGGCAGGTATGGTTTCCTTCTGCGACGTCTTAGTCGCGTTGGGGTGCCAGATCTAGAGTTCGGTGGCCTGTTCGGGATGTTGCTCCGGTATGATTCGTTCAACGGTAAGGGCTTCACTTTTGGTGGGCAACTTTGGAGGTCCGCAAAGCTGTATATGAGCGATGGAGCCGCGTCGAGCTCGGGAGAGGAGGTGATTCGTCATTCTTTTCTTCGGTGGCTGCTGGTGTGGTGTCGGAGGCAGATGATGGACGTTGGTGTCAAGCTCAGAGATGTTCTGTTATCTTTTCAGTTTTGTCGTGACTTATACTTTAATCTTTATGATATAAACGAGACACATATTGCCATGGAAAAAAATCCGGATCGTATTCGAGTAGAACCGTTGTGATCTGTAGAGTCCGGGTAAAATATATCAATCAGTTAGAAGTTGATTCTTATTCTTCTTCTGCAAAACTAATATATATAAATAATCAAAGGGGAGGGCATATAGCCATGGATTTTTGCCAAAGACAAGCACGATGGCAAGCACGATGGCATCATGGCCGGAGGGGGCAGCGGTGGTGGACACGTACAAGAAGGCGCTCGCCACGGCGGCCACGGTGAGCGCGTACGCCATGCTGGCGCGCGGCATGGCGCGGGAGCTCCTCCCCGATGAGCTGCGCGCCGCCGTGCGCTGGGCCGCCGCGTTCGTGCGCTCCCGAGAAGCAGCGTCACACCATTGTCATCCGGCGTGTGCTCGGCGGCCTCGGCCTCGGCGGCGGGTACAACGAGAACGACCTGTTCGACGCGGCGCTCACGTACCTGGCCACCAAGATCAACCCGCAGAGCATGAGCCGGCTCTGCCTCGCGCGCACCCGCATGAAGGAGCCCGGCGGGAGCGCCAGCTGGAGCACGCTCCTGAGCATGGAGAACGGGGGCTCCACCACCGACACCTTCCAGGGCGTTGAGTTCCGGTGGACGTCCATCGAGAGCGGCGGCGACGACGGCAAGAGTAGGGCGCACGAGTCCCTCGAGCTCAGCTTCGACGCAGAGCACACGGAGACCGTGCTCCACAAGTACGTGCCCTTCATCATGTCCGCGGCGGAGGATCTGCGGCTGCGAGACCGCGCGCTCAAGATCTTTCTCAACGAGAGTTCGAGTTGGAGAGGCATCAACCACCACCACCCGGCCACGTTCGACACGCTCGCCATGGACCCGGCCATGAAGCAGTCCGTCATGGACGACCTCGACCGCTTCCTGAAGCGCAAGGAGTACTACCGGCGGATCGGCAAGGCGTGGAAGCGCGGATACCTTCTCTACGGCCCGCCCGGAACCGGCAAGTCCAGCCTGGTGGCCGCCATGGCCAACTACCTCCGGTTCAACCTCTACGACCTTGATCTCTCCTCGGTGTACGACAACTCGTGCCTGCAGAGGCTGCTCATGGACATGCCCAACAAGTCCATCCTCGTCATCGAGGACATTGACTGCAGCTTCGACACCATGTCCAGGGAAAAAGACGGCAAGCTACGCCAGGCGGCCGGCACCGACACCGACACCGACGAGGACGGCGACGAGTACGACGAAGACGTCGGAGCAAGAGGATACTTCCAGGGGCGTGAGCGCCACAAGATGACACTGTCGGGCCTGCTCAACGTCATCGACGGCTTGTGGTCAACCACCGGCGAGGAGCGCGTCATCGTCTTCACCACCAACTACAAGGACCGCCTCGACCGGGCGCTGCTACGGCCGGGCCGCATGGACATGCACGTCTACATGGGACACTGTGGCTGGGAGGCCTTCAAGACGCTGGCCCGGAACTACCACCTCCTCGACGACCACGCTCTCTTCCCGGAGATTCAGGAACTTCTTGCGGCGGTGGAGGTTACGCCGGCGGAGGTGTCCGAGATGCTGCTGCGGAGTGAGGACGTCGACGTTGCGCTGCGTGTGCTTATGGAATTCATCAAAGCAAGGAGAAGCAAAACAAACGACAAGCAGCAGAACGACGGCATAACGGGATAGCAGAGTCGGAGTCGGCGCAACGGGGCATACATAATTCTAGTGGTTCAGTATCAATCGTGTCCGACATATACAGTGCACCCACCATATATTTTATAGATTTGGTAAGATTTGATTTGAGTCTCGATAGGAAAAGGGAAGGAAATTTATGATTTAGTATAAGATTTGATTTGATTTGAATATGAACTAGAGGTGACCCGCCCATTTCCGCGGCTAGTATTATAGTATAAGGTTTCTATTGCCACTTAGTTCTTTCTTGCTTTTTAACATCTATATGATATTTTATTCTTCCCCAATTCACCTAAGAAAACGTGGGTGGGATCCGTAGAATTTTTTTAAAAATACTATTTTACTAAATTCTTATGATGGCAGTAGTATTTAATGAAGTTTTTTGATCTATATTGCAAATCTTATATTTAATTAAATGATAATATTAACTTTATGGATTTCACTCCAGTCATGTATTGTTTATCCTTTTAAATGGTTTCATGAGAAATTTTCCTCGCGGCTTATCATTGACAATGGCAGGGCATACATCCTGAATTCCAATTCCAGATTGTTCTTCGATTATGTATTTATGCCCCCAGTGAGGACAATACTAATTAAGTGCCACCGTGATATAAATCGACGTGGTTCGTTACTGCCTCATAATGAAGCTACAATATATACCCCTCTAATCATCAGATCTATACTTGTACCATCCGTCAATCCTGCCTTCTTAAATCTCCTTTCACACATGATCTTCTACTACCTAGACATTGTATATTGACTCATCTTATGACCTCAGCTACACCATGATCATCATTAGTCTGTGTATTCAAGGTATCTACCTAATTTTGTTAAGTTTTTCACATTTCATATTTATGCATCAGTTTGTATGTACATACACAACACCTAATTTCCTTCAAATTTATTTTGGAATGTAGAGATATACCTAACATAAACATCCAAGTTCTAATTTTTATTTATATTATAGTGTATTTTGTATGGAGATATTTAGAAAAATGCAGATGTAGATTTTGAATGTTCATCTGCTACTATGGATTTTTTTAGCATACAGTGTACTCCTTGTGTACCAAATAAAAGTTCTATTTACTTTGAATTTCCACAAACAATGTGATTCATCTAATCCTTTCGGTGATAGAATTACGCTTACCAGATTCCTATGGAATACATTTCTTCGCCATCCATTACATAGGATTCTCGACATGAACCAAAATTTCATTCTATGTTTCCTTTTAGATGTGCAATGCACATGCACGAACTCTCTCACACCAGCGCTCTAAAATACTTGTGTTTACTTCATGTGTACTGTTCAAAGTCATCTCTTTTAAACCTTTTGTGTTATATATATATAATCCTTTTGGAATTCACAGCCCATGGCATCAATTATGTGCCGTACATATTGCTACATTTTCTAATTCTTGATATTCAAAGAAGCCCATTTTTATTGCGGCGACATTTGAATTTTGTATGCACCTTCTTTCTATATGATCTTGCATTCTCTTTGTAAGACATAATACAACTGTATGTTCCTGGTAAAAAGAAACATAATTTCAAAAGTATATTACTCCCTCTGTTCTTTTTGTTATAGCACGTTTCAGGCAGCTAACATTGAACTATTGCAATTTTAAACATTGAACCGAGGGAGTATTATTTTCAATGCAGAACATATACTTGTGTACGTTTTTGTACAATATTCACGTTCAAAAAAAATATATATATGTATAAAGGTGTAGCCGTGTAGGCACTTTTTTCATGCAGAGTATATACACATTTTTTAGTTCTGTACCTAGTTTGTAAGTCTGGCATATAACCTTTGAAAGACAGAGTCCATAGTGTGGGCAAAAAAGAAGGGCAGTGTCCGCAGTTATTTTTCTTTTAAAAAAGAGAGTCCGGGAGCATCTCCTTATGCATGAAGAGTCATCAACGTGCTTGGAGTGTTCTTGTTTTCTTGGCGTCTTTGTCCGAGTTAAGTCGTGCGGGGTGTAGACTTCTGATATAGAGACGTGATACATTTTTTTTTTGTTTTTTGTGGAAGAGACGTGATAGATTATGACTGTTTATTTCCTAATTAAGACACACGTGTTTCTTGTTTTGAGTTGAGTACATATGGTTTTTTTTAGTATCAGTACAGACATAAGCGCTCATATACACGCGCATACACTCATCCCTATGAACGCACACATGCACACCCTACCCCTATGAGCACCTCCGAAAGACTGAGCCGGCATATCATCTTGAGATTTACGAAGTCGCCGTAGGCGCCTCGTCGTCGACGGGAATGTCTCCTCCCACTGAAAGGGCATCGCCGGAAATCCTGAAATAAATCCAGGAATAATGCGAGCACCAGGATTTGAACCCTGGTGGGTTGGGGATACCACTGTCCACCTAACCAACTCAACCATGGGTTGATTCGCGTGTTTGATGATAGTTACGTAACTTTTTTAATCTTTTTTTTTTTGAGTAACGGCCACAAGGCATTTTATTAATTCATAGGCCGTACATAGTCCAAGTGCACCGCTGCACTTAAGAAATCAGGGATTACATCATAAGTTACATCGAGTACCCTAGTAGACAAACAGTGCTTTAGCTAATAAGTGTGCCGTTTCGTTTGCTTCTCTTCCACAATGTCTTACTTCAAATCCCTGGAAAGATGAGAGATACGAAGCCATCTCCCGAAAGACAGGGCCACAGCTCGAGCGATCTCGTCTGGCATTCCAGTCATCTAGCACATTCTTTTAATCAGTAACCAACTGAATTCGCTCCCACCTTTTTTCCTTTGCCAACAGCATGGCATCTCTGCAACCTAGAGCCTCGCATACATATGAATCAGTGTGCCGAGTGTATGTTGAGAATCTTCCTGAAAGGAACTTCCCTTCATGATCCCTTGCGACCACAGCCGTCCCTGCTCTTTCTCCCTTCAGATCCAAAGCTACATCGGAGTTTATTTTTATAGTTCCAACTAGTGGTTTAGTCCACCCAGTGTTTTCACCTTATGCATATTCATAAGCGTATAGACGTAACACAAAAACTTTTAAATTTCAGCCGATATTATTCTAGTCGGACAATGGTAATAATATTAGCATATATGGGCTAACGTGATGGCTTGTTTGACTCTTATCTTAATTATATAATAGATAATAGATAGGGAGAGGCAAGGAAAGTTTTGATTTGTTGAGCTTTTGATAAAATTTTCTTTGATTTGATTGAGTTTATGGATGCATAACATGATTTTGTGGGTGGAAGGACGAAGCCAAACCAAAGGATCAATGAACTCTCCTTTAATACTTGTAGACAAAGTTACATCTAATAGGTTTATTTTGGGTAATTGAGTTGGTTAACATTACAATTTACCAGGTACGTCAAAACACAAGGTTGAAAATAGTGTCAGGCGTAAGCGAGGTGACCGCCTTATGTCTAGCTGTACAATTTTTTTATGCCGATAAACTAGTATTACTCAAGCATCAACCGTACAATCCTGCTTACATAAATCGATGACCTCTGGGGTTCCTGATCCCAACCAGACAACAGTTTTACTCTCAGTTCTAGCAAAACTAGCTAAAAAATCACTAACAAAATTTTGTACGTCTAGCTGTACAATTTTTTTTTGCTAACCCTAAAATGATAAGTGCTACACATGTGGCACGAAGTAATTTTTTCGATAAAGGGTGGACTTTATTAACTCAAAATGAAGCATCAAGAGGATACAAACAAAATGAGCACACACCCGGCGTCTGCATAGCTAGGATGCACACAGCCAACACCAATACCCGCACACAAAAACACACCGGTAAATAGCTAAGTCATATAAGACCAAAGCTATACGTAGACGAGCAAAAATAATAAAAAAAAATGACCCAAAGCGATCAGATCAACGATCAGCAAACTATAACAATGACCATATCTGCACCGACCATCTCATGACACCACGCGGACGACGAGATTCTTCAACAGTAACGCCTTTAAGAAGGGAGCGACACTCAAATGTCACCGTCACCGGATCTAGCCACCCAAAGCTAGAATCTAGGCTTTCACCCTGAAGAATCAATTCGAGCATTCCAAACAATGCCTTCAACAAGGTAACGATGTAAAACATCGCCATTGCTAGGTATATCAAAATTGGGTCAGACCTAGGCCTTCACCCCGGAGCTCGAGACCGGGTGCTCAAGTAGCACCATCATCAAAGTCATTCAGGTGTTGTCGCCACCACTTTTCCACAATCCTAGCAGCTAGCATCGCCGCACAACCATCCCTCTGCATCAAGACTCCATCCATAGTTTGCATCTCGCCATCGAAGTCAGCCACCTGATCTGCAGAGATGAAACTCACACAAAGATCTTTCAATGGCGACCCCAATCAGCGAGGCAAGTAGGCAGGACCATGGGCTGCAACTAGTTGGTGGCCGTCATCTGCACGCACGTGCACATCTCAAGCGGCCCTCTGTGTGCGTAAGCATCCATGCACCAGTCCCGCATGCTTGTCTTGATCGTACTCCAAGCCATGGAGACCAACCAGATCAGAAGACCGGAATCACCGGCTAGCAACCAGATCGGGACGCACCAAGCCATGGAAATAATCTAGATCAGAAGGCTGGCAACCGACTGTCACATCAGGAGGCCGGCAATCACCACCGAACTTGCAAGATCGGGAGGTTGGCACGAAGTAATACCACCCTGAAATTTTTACAACTAAAATTGCCATCCGAAAACAAAACGAAACCTTAAAAAAACTGAACTTGCCATCCAAACAGAAAATTGCCATTATTCACAACTAAAATTTCCATCCCGGATAACTAAAGTTGCCATCAAAAAACGTCAGGGCGGAATTGCTTCATGTCACACTGTGACACTTATCAGGGTTCAAAAATAATGAATTCTTCAGCCCTCACCAAACCTCCCCCCTCTGCGTCGTTCCAATCCAGGCATACATATTGCAAAAAACTACGCCATTTTTAACTACAACCACAATATCGATGGAAAAAAGTATATAGTTTTGCGTGTATGAAACAAACAGAATTTGCCATGATCCCAATTATTTGCCAGGGCAACAAACTAATGTCATGGCCAATACACGATACTTAACATGGCAATGACGCCTTATAAGTTTACGATAATTTTAATTTTATGGCAAAAAATTAGAGGAACGACATGACAAAAATTGTTTTATACTCCCTCCGCGCCAGAATATAAAGAGCATCAAATTTGTAAGGTACCTTTATATACATGAAGACACAAAAAATGTGGTTTAAATTTGCCATCGTGTAGAACACAAAAAAGGGGTACCCACATGTATTGTTTAGTAGTAGATTACATGTGGTTTAAATGAGTTGTAAGGTAGTGTACTTCATTCGATGCAGTTAGTTAAGCTGGTCTTCCTTTCTATATATGCTATGGGAAGGAAAACCGGCATCACCTTTACTTATTTACTCTATCTTGATTTACTTTCTATTTCATATGTTCTTCTGAGAAGTCAAACCTTTTCTTATGGTTTATCTTTCCTCCACCTCAGCATTTATCTTACGTGATACTCTTAAAATAACATAATTGTACATACCCTTAGGATTGGCAAACGCTTATAGACAGACGTCTGATCTATTCCAATCCCCAGACTAATTCTCTTACATTGATTGCTTTTTAATTGTATGGCAGTTGGGAAACTCTTACAGGCAGACGCCTGACCTATCCCAATCCTCAGACTAGTTCTCTCATGTCGATTGCTTTTTCAATTGTATGGCTGAGAAGCTCTAGCAATATCCTGGTCCTACCACCGTTATTACTCCAGCAAAAAAAGCACGGCTACGATCATCATCCCCTAATCCCGCACCTTCTTCCCAGGTCGGTTAGTTTCCTGCCAAATCGGATTCATTATCATTCCCCACTGCATCGCCGATGACCATGCCCCTCGACGTTGTTCAGCGCTCCACCTCAAACACGACATGCAACATGCCCCCTTCTCAACCAGTCGTAGTTCACCATAAGACCACGCCATTGCTGAAGTAGGCAGTAATGCCCTTCACTAACCAGTGGTAGGCACTATAGGAATAAGGGACAAAGGCATGGATGGATGACGGCAAAGACCTTTGTCACCAGCCAGCAGACGGCAACAGGTCCAGCTGAATAGGCTACGACAAAGGCCTCTTTGCCGTCTGCTGGCGGACGGCAAAGATGAAAAGGGTTTTGCCGTCTGCTGACAGACGGCAAAGAGCCTGGACGGCACACGTGGCAATCCAGGTCCGTTAAGTGGTTAACGGCGTGCTTTGCCGTCAGCAAACGGACGACAAATATGCAAAGGCCTTTTTCGTCTGCTGGCTGACGGCAAATCTGCCAAATAGGTTAGCCCCCTAAACCCCAGGTTGCACAGGTAGCTACCACGTGGCAGCTTTGCCGTCTGCTAGCGGACGGCAAAGACCTTTGCCATCAGCCAGCGAACGGCAAAGTGGCTATATAGCCCCTGTTTTTCCTGTTTTTTCCTAAATTCATTCAATTTGACAGAATTTCACACACACACA
>LR880970.1:863107165-863133845 GCA_904067115.1 Aegilops sharonensis | reverse complement strand
AAGGAAGCACAAGCACAAGTAAAAGTTTGCAACAAGTTTCCATCAATGCTAGCTTCCTCATCTCAAGCAAATATGCAAATTAGGATAGATGAAAGTTAGAAGAAGAAGAAGACTGGCTAGAAGAAGAAGAAGAAGAAGAAGATAGGTAAAAATGCCATGTTTTAGCTAAGGTAGGTAAAAATGCTAAGTGTGTAGGTCATTTTAGGGCTAAGCTAGGTAAATAGGTCATTTTGGAGCTAACCTACATAGCTATGTCATTTTGAGCTAACTAAGCATATTTATTCATTTTGTAGGACAAAATGGTAAGTGTAAGTCATTTTAGAGCTATCCTAGTTAAAATCGGTCATTTTGGAGCTAGGTAAGGTTATTTTGTCATTTTGGAGGAAAATAAACTAATTATATGATAGTTTGGAGCTAAACCAAAGTTATTATGCCATTTTTTACCTAAGTGCACTAATTATGTCATAAATGAAGTAGCTAAGCTAATTACAGATCATTATTGAGCTATCCTAGGTTGTTATGCCATTTGTTACCTAAGTAAGCTAATTATGTCACAAATGAACTAGCTAAGCTAGCTATAGATCATTATTGAGCTATCCTAAGTTGTTATGCCATTTTCTAGCTAACAAAGCATTTGTTAAGCAAACACTAGGGAAAACTTACCATAATCCGGGAGGTGACGGACCGGTCGGGGTTGCGCCACCGCGAGACGGAGAAGGATCGGTCGATCCTTTGTGGGAGGCGTGCTGCACGAAAGATCATTCGCAATGTTTAGTTAGCATAATACTAGTAACTAATGACCATTCAAATGAAACTCAGCGTGTCCGCTATAACAATCTGGGGTATCGACGGAGGGGTCTGGCCGGTTTTCTCGCACACGGACTGCACATTTTGTTTTCATGAGTCAGTCATATTAGTTGGTAGTGAAACAAACATTACGTGCATGATTTGGCTAGTATGCGGGAGAAACTTACCACGAGGATCTCGTATAGGGCCCGGTGACCCGCATCGTTCCGGTTCCTCTCCGTCCTCTCCTCCATCTCCCTCACCTTCTCCTCTGCCTGCCTGGTTGCCTCTGCCACAAGCTCCTGGGCCCTAGCCTCGATAGCGAGATCCATTGGCCATGGTCGAGGCCTCATCTCGGGAAGAGACTTCCTCTGGCGCTTCTTGATCTCCGGGAGACTTCTAGGACAACGTATGAGTCCATCCCCAATGGCTACGTGGCTATGTTTCCTCCCCTCACCAGATAGCATCACGAGCTCATGATCAAAAGGACTCTGGCTCGGGTTGAAGTCCTCACCTTTCATCTGCTTCCCCCAGTCTCTGTACCTCACAAGCTTGTCGTGGGAGGAGATGTTGGTAAAGCTCTCTGGATGATCGAGGTCATCCTCCAAGAATGCCTTGGCCTTCTTGTACGGAGCACTATGGGCCATGGCATAGAGGTCGTACAACGGCGGCACCTCCTTCTTGTTGTGTCGCGCCTGAAAGAGAGGGACAGGGTAAATTAGTAATTAAAGCTAGCATGAAGAATGAAATTGCATGAATTGATAAGGGCTCAAACCACATACCCAGTGATCCCCGTACTCAAACAAGTTGGAGCTCCCTTGATGGTGCGGCACACCTTGCATCTGGGCATGCTTGTCCCTGGCCTTGTTGTGGACGGCTAGCCATTGGGGAGAGCACCACTCATCCACCAACCTCTCCCGACAGTCCATCTTATCCGCACACCATCTTGGAGGTACCTAAGTTAGAAAAAGAGAAATTTCAGCGCTACACCTACGAATCAAATCAAAAAAACTAGTACAAGGCCTTAAGAATAGGTAATTACCTTCATGTACTTGTCCTTACTCAGATACTTGACGCGGCACTTCTTCTTCTGCCTCCTGATGTTAGTCGAGGCGTAGTAGTCTCGGACAGCCTGCACCCGAGCCTCGTGCCATGTGTTCTGAAGTAGGCGCTTGCACTCGGCTTCGAGAACCATAGCCACGTCCGCCTCGTGTTCCTCAAGACACCTGTAGAAGGTCTGCAATCAAACAAGACAACACTGATCATTAGTACAATCACTAGGTACTGTTGATTTTTAATTCCGTAAAGGAGAAATTACCCAAAACTGTCGTCTCACAATGTCGGCCACCGTCTCGCACACGACACCGTTGACCATCTCCCCCGGCGGAGCCGTGGCAGCCTCGTACAGCTCCCAGGTCAGTGCTAGCTGTGGAAGTTCACCCTCACCGGGCAATGTGACCCACCCCGGGAAGTGGTGCCGGACTAGAGTACCAAGGACCTGGTTGGGCCCACGGACACCATATGCATGTATCCAACCCCTGCAGTATGACAACGCCAACACATTAGATATTAATTTGAACAAACATGAAGGAAAAAGGTTAAAAAAGAGTAAATGCACTTACTTCTCCCCGTTAGGCTCAATCAACCACCTCTGGTTGCGGCTCGCCGGCACGGACGATAGCTTAGTACCACCACGCTGGTAGACCTTCTTGCCCTCCTCAACCCGCTCGCTCTCGCTGTAGCTATCCTCAGATAAGGTCTCCTCGACACCACCATCATGGTCGCTAGTCTCTGGAGTTGCGTGTGACGAAGGCTCTGGGACCTGAGTCTCCTGGGAGGAAGACTGTGGGACCCGAGTCTCCTGGAAGGAAGACACTGGGACCCGAGGCTCGATGACCAGAGGCTCGTGGACCGGAGTCCGACACGGGTCCAGGTCAGACGGGTCCATCTGAGACGGAGCACTCCGGTGGTCCGAAGACTCAGCGGGGGGTGGCAGCGAGGAAGGCAGAACAACCTTCCTACCTCTCCCAGCACCCCGCCCACCTCTACCTGCACCCCTCTTCTTCCCCCGACCTCCTCTCCCGTCCGAAGAAGAAGCGCCCGCCGAAGGTGCTAGGGATGTCTGCATGCTATCTACCAGCGCTCTCCGAAGGTTCTGGGGTGCAATAACAACACCACTCCCACGCGTCGGGGTAGGAGGCTCGGAGCGCTTTCGACCCAAGCACACCATCTATCAACACCTACAATGACAAAGAGTAAGCGAAATTAGTACAACATAAACATAATAAAAAAAATAGTGTGTATCATCATCATGAACATAGTAAAAAATTGAATACCTAATAACATAAACTAATTAATATTGGGGTGTCGGTGTCGGGGGTGCCGTGTCGGGATCTCGGGGTGTCGTGTCGGGGGTCGGGGTGTCGTGTCGGGGGTCGGGGTGTCGGCGGTGTCGTGTCGAGGGTCAAGGGGTCAGGGTGTCGTGTCGAGGGTCGAGGGGTCGGGGTGTCGTGTCTAGGGTCGAGGGGTCGGGGTGTCGGGGTCAGGGGGTCGCGGTTTCGTGGTCGGGATGGCAAATCCTCAACCCCTCGACCCCTTGACCCTCGACACGACACCCTGACACCCCAACCCCTCGACCCTCGACACGACACCCCGACACCTCTTCTTCTTCTTCCTCTTTTTATTTTACATCTTTTTTTCATATTTCTTGTTTATTCTTAAAAAACAGAAAAAATACCTAAACTAATTGAACTAAATAACATAAACTAATTAAACCTAAACTAACTAAACTAAAAAACCTAAACTAATTAAACTAAATAACCTAGACCAATTAAACCTAAACTAACTAAACTAAAAAACCTAAACCAATTAAACCTAAACTAACTAAACTAAACAACTAAACTAATTAAACCTAAACTAATTAAACTAAATAACCTAATCTAATTAANTCTGGGGTGCAATAACAACACCACTCCCACGCGTCGGGGTAGGAGGCTCGGAGCGCTTTCGACCCAAGCACACCATCTATCAACACCTACAATGACAAAGAGTAAGCGAAATTAGTACAACATAAACATAATAAAAAAAATAGTGTGTATCATCATCATGAACATAGTAAAAAATTGAATACCTAATAACATAAACTAATTAATATTGGGGTGTCGGTGTCGGGGGTGCCGTGTCGGGATCTCGGGGTGTCGTGTCGGGGGTCGGGGTGTCGTGTCGGGGGTCGGGGTGTCGGCGGTGTCGTGTCGAGGGTCAAGGGGTCAGGGTGTCGTGTCGAGGGTCGAGGGGTCGGGGTGTCGTGTCTAGGGTCGAGGGGTCGGGGTGTCGGGGTCAGGGGGTCGCGGTTTCGTGGTCGGGATGGCAAATCCTCAACCCCTCGACCCCTTGACCCTCGACACGACACCCTGACACCCCAACCCCTCGACCCTCGACACGACACCCCGACACCTCTTCTTCTTCTTCCTCTTTTTATTTTACATCTTTTTTTCATATTTCTTGTTTATTCTTAAAAAACAGAAAAAAATACCTACACTAATTAAACTAAATAACCTAAACTAATTAAACCTAAACTAACTAAACTAAAAAACCTAAACTAATTAAACTAAATAACCTATACCAATTAAACTGAACTAACTAAACTAAAAAACCTAAACCAATTAAACCTAAACTAACTAAACTAAACAACCTAAACTAATTAAACCTAAACTAATTAAACTAAATAACCTAATCTAATTAAACTACATAACCTAAACAAATTAAACCTAAACCTAAACTAAAAAACCTAAACTAACTAAACTAAAAACCTAAACTAATTAAACAAAATAGCCTAAACAAATTAAACCTAAACCTAAACCTAAACTAAAAAACCTTAATTAATTGAACCTAAACTAACTAAACTAAAAAACAGAAAAAAAAAATAGGAGATGGGGTTGCAGGGGCTCACAGTCTGGGCGGCGACGAGGCGCGGCGGCGACGGGGCGGGGAGGGGGCGGTGATGGGCGGCGCTCCTCGGGGGCGGTCCACCAGCGGCTGCTGCGGGAAGGCGGCGGCAGGGAGGCTCGGGAGCGGGCGGCGACCGGGCGGGGGCGGGGGGAGGGGGGAGGGGGCGGCGACGGAGAGGTGGTGGGCTGGTGGGGCGGCGGGGCGGTGGGGCGGCGGGGCGGCGGCGGTGCTCGTCGGGCGGAGAGGAGAGGAGAGGAGAGAGAGAGAGGGCGACGGTGGGGGCGTGGAACGTTAATTTATTTTGAAGCTTTGTCGTTCGTGCCTTTGCCGTCTGCAAGCTGATGGCAACAGACACTTTAACGTCTGCTGGCGGACGGCAAAGAGGGGTCCCATTAGGGCTTAACAGCCAGTGGGACAAACACCCTCTTTGCCGTCAGCTAGCGGACGGCAAAGAAGCTTTGTCGTCAGCTAGCAGACGGCAAAATGTTGGCTGATGGCAAAGCCTTCCTTTGCGGTCCGCTGCCTCTTTGCCGTCTGCTTTCTAGTGGCTGATGGCAAGGGGGCAAACGGTAAATCTTCTGATTTCAGTAGTGAGGCACACCAGGCGCATGGACGCACACCGGCGATTCTAGCCCGCGACGGTGGTTTCCATTGCAGGTTGTTGTGCACCCACCTGGTGGAGCGAAGGCATGTCACAAGGCCGATGGCGAGGTTTCTAGTGTAGTTGGAGGCAACGTCCTCCTCAAAGACGTACCTTTGCACAATGCTCTTGTTCGAATCGGCATCTTCTCTGATGCTTCATGCAATCGAACGGGACCGGCTCTGCACCTCAGAGCGGGAATTTGTGGTTTGTTGTCACATATACTATGTTTCTGGGTCTGTGTATTAAGTTTGCTACTGCCTGTGTATATGCTTCCTTTGTTTTAGTACCACACACGTGCTTTGGAATCATATGTATTGTCTCCTTATTTACACAATCATGATAATTCTTCGTGGTAATTGTTTTGTTGCCGCTAGACACAATTGTCAAACTATGTTTCAGATGGATCACTAGCATACAAAATGCACCAATATACTACACTTTCCTTGCTTCAACCATAACAAAAATTTGTGCTTCAAAATACAAACACACATGCTTCATAGCAGAAAATGAATCATGATCTGGAGCAGGAAGCAACTACGAGTCATGGAGCATGTCTTCTACTGTTGGAGAATGCTTATTATATGACCGAAACAAGTATGGAACGGAAGGAAGCATCATGAGTATGGATCCATACATGACCGCATATATGGAAGCAACATGACTAATGGAAGTCTGAAAAAATATGGAAGCATATTTTTCTTGAATTGAAGCAAATTTGAGTATTGTCGGAAGCAACGCGGAGTAAGAATAGAATAACATATGTTCTATGATAGAAAATAGACGGAAATGTTAACGCCCACACGTGTGGGCGTTTGCACATTGCCCACATGCCTCCACCACCACTCATTTTGCCACGTATGAATAGATGACATCAGCAGAATTTTTTTGGTTTTCAGCTTAAAAATGTTGTATCTCCTAAATAAAAAAGCAAACTAAAAATCCGTTTTCACCATTAAATCCGTCTCGACGAGATCTACAAAACTAGACCCATGTTGATATGTTTCGACGAATTTTTTTTTTTGCCAGAAGTTGCCATGATGTTTACACTGCAGTTGCCATAGGGCTTAAACTAAAGTTGCCATGTGGCAATTTTAGTTTGTAGATCATGGCAATTTTAGTATTTTGATGATGGCAACTCCAGTACTTTGACCATTAAAATTATTTTTTGTATGAACCAGGGCAATTTTACGTGCATGTATCATGGCAATTTTAGTTTATAGTTCATGGCAAGTCTAGTTTCTTAATTCCCCGTTTTATAAATGTCAAAATTTACTTTTAAATGTAGAATAAAATAGTTGAAACATATCATGGCAACTTCAGTGTAAACATCATGGCAATTCATATGCAATAGACATGGCAACTTTTAATCCAAAAAAAAATTCATCAAAACATATCAACATGGGATCTAGTTTCGAAGATCTCATCGCGAGGGATTTAATGGTGAAAACAGATTTTCAATCGGATTTTTCGTAGATAAAACATTTTAAAAACTGAAAATTCAAAAAGATTCCTACATGCATGCATGCGATGACGTGGCAATCTGTTTACATTAGAGACGTGTGATGCGTCTCCCTTCCTGCCACACGTGTGACAGTTAGTGCGACCCAAAATAGAAGCAAATTGAAGCATTTTTCACTAAAAGCGAAAAAAATTGATACTTACACCGAAGAAAAATTAACATGTACTGGAAGCAAATTCTAGGAGTAGTTGAACTTCATCCTGTAGGAAATATGTGAATACGAAAAGTAGAGGAAATAAATAAATTTGCGTTTTGTCCTCGCTTGATTTTCTCATGTTGGTATTTTGATGAAGCAATTTACGTGGAAACAACTGTGGACCCACGCTTCAAATGCTAATTAATCCACCATGATTTTTGGGTGCAACTAACTCTATGAAACAATCACATGGAAACTACCTAGAGAAGAGGAACCACATCCGTACTTTGTTTTTGAGGAAAAGCCATCATGGCTAGCTTTATTGATTATGGATAATGTTTACATCGTCCACGAGCTCCCTAACCAGAATATCAGGAGGCTCATGCAACCAAACAGAAGAAACCTTATTACAATAACTGAAGTTTGCTAGCACATGAGCTGCACGGTTACAAGAACGTAAATAGTGCTTGTAGATGACCTTCCCGATCGATGTACTTAAATCCACACATTCTGCAAAGAGCGATGCCGCTTCATCCCACCATCTTGTTTGACCCGAACAGAAATTGATAACTTGTAAAGAGTCAGATTCCGCCTCCAGACAGCTAAATCCCAGTGAGTTAGCAAATACCAATCCGTCCCTCATTGCCATGGCTTCTGATGTAATCGCATCTACTGCCACCGTGAGGAACTTGCATTGGGCCGCAATAAAACTTCCCCTTCCATCTCGTAGGACCACCGAGGTAGCACCCACCCCTTCATCTGAGAAGAAAGCCGCATCAACATCCGTACTAATCCAAAGAGGAGAAGCATTCTAATCTAGTAGTTCCCCTTAGGATTTCCATGGGGCTAGACCATATTGAGGGTGTTAGGATTGTCTACCTCCTTAACTGTAATCTCACTTCATTCCCCATCACTTAACTCAAAATCCCTATCTCACAAAACCTTAAACAATTCTGAATGGGATCCGGCCACGCATAAAGTTGAAAAAAGGGCTGACCCTTAGCAAGGAAAACTTCTCTCCTCAAGGCCGAGGCTGATCCTTGCAAATGCTCACCTCACATCATTTTCCTAACGCGATGTGGATGTTCTTTTCCTCACAACCAATTCAAAAATGTTCGATCCCAGTTATTCTGGGAAGGGAATGCCCTCAAACACAATACAACATGGTCCGTTGGGAGGATGTGTGTGTCCCTAAAGCGCAAGGGGGTGCTAGGGGTCTTTAATTCGAAAAGTCCGATTGCCAATTGGGCATGGAAAACGTCATAAAATAGCTCTGGCCTTTGGGCTCAAATTCTAAAGGACAACTAGTTCCCCGACTCCATGTTTTGCTTCACATAAGAGAGGAGCTCATATATGGAACATGATAAAAAAAATGCAAATATATCTTTTGTCAGGAGTTACTTTTGTGGTCGGCAACGGGGAAGACATCAAGTTTTGGCTGGCTATATGGTTCAACTAGGCGGCACTCTACACCAAATACCATGAGCTCTTGTGTTATCTGCCTGCCCGGATATCTTCGAGCAAGAGGCCCTAACGAGCCACACAAGGTTTGCTTGGATCTTGAAATGTCAGGTAGTTTCTTGGTCAAATCATTATAATCGTCTAGTCGATGTCCACACCATTCAACACGCCAAATAATTGTGGGTGACGCCGGTTCCGCTAAAAATCACATCTTCCGGTGGCAAGATAGTCTGAGATAAGCTTACTTCTCCAGAAACATCATGGTCCTAAGGACAAAACTTGTGCACTTTGTCAGTAACCGTAAGATGCTAACCATATTTTATTCCAATCCGTCGGCCAAATTTCTTCAAAGTTGTGTTTGGGAGAGTTTTGGGTGCTCTTTGGACCCTTCTGACTTTGAAGAAGCCATCCATCTGCTCATGGGGTTACTCAGGGCAACAACTTATAATCGCTTGAAGGGTGTTATCGACCCTTTCTCGGCTTTACAAAGTAGTCATAACAAGCGCGCTATCGAAGGCTTTACAAAGTAACCATATTTTATTCCAATCCGTCGGCCAAATTTCTTCAAAGTTGTGTTTGGGAGAGTTTTGGGTGCTCTTTGGACCCTTCTGACTTTGAAGAAGCCATCCATCTGCTCATGGGGTTACTCAGGGCAACAACTTATAATCGCTTGAAGGGTGTTATCGACCCTTTCTCGGCTTTACAAAGTAGTCATAACAAGCGCGCTATCGAAGGTTTTATTCCACGTCATATCACTGACTACATCTTCAAATGGTCCATATTTCTTTTAGCAATGACTGCATCTGAGAAAGAGGAAGGACAGGGAGGTTGCACAAACGACGCCAAAAGAACTATAGCCATCCATGCCAACAATAATCAAGTTTAAGTGCATTGCATGTCTTATTTATCTGTGATTGTGCTTACATAGTTCGGGGTTTTATTAATGGACCCTCTTATCTGGCGAATGTTCAGCAGGAGGTGTGGCAATTTACAAACGTTTTCATGGCATTTTTAGTTGCGTGTGGGATGACAGTTTCTTCGGAGCGACATGACATTTTCTGGCATAATGTCATTTCGCTCTAAAGAAACTGTGACCTCACATATAACTAAAAAGGCCATCAAAACCGTTCAAAATGCTACCAGTTCTTGGTGAACGTTCGCTAGCTACCATTTCCGTTATTAATTTGAAAAGTCAGACGCTTGTTGTGTTAATGGGTTTTCAACTCCAAACCTTTTGAAGTTTGTTTAGCTTGGGCATGTTTTGTCTTTTGCAGTTTCTCACCTGAGAGAGATTTAGAGACGCAGAAGGTGGAGCTAGGTCAGTACTTTTGAACCGTTCATCTCCAACCCGACCACCCATATCTCGATCCCAATCCTGGTTGGGATTGTGCCTTTCCCGTCACAGCAAACAAGATTTTACCCGTACAGGGTTTGGATTGACCGGGGTCTGTAAATACAAGGTGAATCAATGTGACCAATGAAGACGAACACCTTCATTTATGACTCGGGGACGGGTCACATGAGGCCCAAATTTTCTGTACTGACCTGAACCAAAGGATACATAGGCAGCACGAATCAGTAAAATTTGGAAGGACTTCCCCTAAAAAATGTAATTTGAAAGGACTCCAAGTTACCACTACTGAAAAAAAAAGAATTGATGATGTGCATCCTTCACATAAATTGCTTTCACTCACTTGCTGCAGCATAGCATCATTTTTCTTCTCCTATACGGCAAGGCACTCTGGACTGGAGGAATCAACGCAGAAAACAACCTTGATGTCTGGGCACTGGAATTCCAAGTCATCGATCACAACCAGGTCGTCGTTGGTGTGCTCATCGGTAAGTCAGACGTCAAGTTTTTTTGTTTTTTTTTCGCTGCAAAATGAAGTATACTATATTGCTCCGTATTAATCAAACAAAGACACATTACGGCCCTCATACGGCAGTAGGACCTAAGTTGTATTCCTCGACAGCTACAATTTACTCTTACTTACACAAGTGCAATCCACGCATGCTAGAATTTCAGCTTCATATACGGAGGTAGGATCATACCTGCACCTGCAGACTCGCTAAAGGCGAGATACTACATGATATGAAATTTCCCCTTAATAACATAACCTTTTGGACCACGCTCCAGGTTAGGTCAGCTATTTCAAGTGATGAGTATTTGAATGATGTTCCCCGCCAAAAAAAAAAACAATCACCTTTTGGCTGATGTTTGATGATGAGCAGCGAGTTGATGTAACTTTTTTTCTTTGACTACTCGAGTGCTGAACTAGAGAGCAAGAAATTTCTGCATCCCTGGACTTGAGGTATATGTTTGTAGTAGCTTGAAAGTTAGAAACACAGAGCAAAGCTCGATGTTTCCACTTGCTGAGCTACACTGGGTTCAGACAACTAATTTTTTTTGGCACGTCTCATGGATCACCCTCGGTTCTGAATGCAACCCCCTTATGTTTGTTCAGAGGGGAGCACAACCGTAAATTTGCGCCCAAACCAAAAAAAAAACATTAGTATCGGTATCAGGAGAGCATTTTGTTTTGCTGATTCGATTTGTTTCTTCTTTATATAAACCAGAAATAATCCATACAAGGAAGAACAAAGGATAACCTGAAATGAGCTTTGGCAAGCAGCCAACACCAAGAGCTTAGCACTCATCACCAATAGGTAGACCGAGAAGAGCGGAACTAGTATTGTTGGATCAGTCGAAAGGAGACACGTCACCGAGTAGACGTAGAGAAGAAGTCACCTGCTGCCTTGCGATCACTCGATACCTTGAAGAACGAGGAGAGTCGCAGCCACCGTCGAAGGGCTTCCCACTGCCTGGCCACGACAAGATGGAGAGAGTCCTCGATCGTGCCGACGGGCAATGTTCCACCGAGACAGTCCTGCACCTATTCTGGGCCACACCACGACCACCATCACAAATAGAGAGAACCAGAACATTATGCAAGGCCACCAAACCTCAGTCATCGTCAAAGGGCACAAAACTCCGAGACCTCACCGCTGCCCCAAGCCCCCAGGTGATAGGTTAGAATGACCAAGGAATTGTCACTGCCACAAATCACTTCCACCGCCACCACCCTACACTCGAACAACCCAACAAGCACTCAAACCCAGACATCGAGCTACCAACAGCGGATCTGTGGCTCTAAAAACAATGTCTCAAGGGGTAGAGACGACATCAAAACACCATCATCATCCAATCCAGAGATGGCTCTGTGGCTTTTGCCTGGGGCACACGAATCTGGGGATTGCATCACCCACAGCAAAGACATACTATAGGAACCGAGCATGACAATGGCAAAAGAGGAAGAAGCAAGTGTACTGAACACAAACGCACTATGTTCGTTCAGGTAGGACTAGGATTACTCACAGCCAGAATTTATTCGGTGCCCAACACAAGATATACTACTTGATAGGAATTTTGTTCTGTCGATTGGATTGTTTAATTTCTTCCACTTTAGCTATATGTAAGCTGTCTGAATTTTGAATTTGGGTCAGCCAATTTCTTGCTTGTTGATTTTTTGCTCTGAGATTCGTGTTGTTCTTTTCTAGGCTGTTGTATCAGTTGGTTTGCTTTTTCTTTCACTGATTGCTACAGGGCTGAAGCCCATTATCTGTACTGCCCAGCCCAGCCCTCTTTCCCTTTATTTTTTTCTTCTGTTTTTATGTTTTTATGTGTTTCTTATTTTGTTATTTGTTTTTCTTTATTGGTTGGTTTTTCTTTTTCTTTTGTAGGTATTTTTGGGATGTCAGTGAGTGTAAATGTATACACATGCATACTATTCAATATGCATAAAAATTTCACTAGTACTCCCTCCGTTCCTAAATATTTGTCTTTCTAGACATTTCAAATGGTTACAACATACGGATGTATGTAGACATATTTTACAGTGTAGGTTCACTCATTTTGGTTCGTACGTAGTCACTTGTTGAAATCTCTAGAAAGACAAATATTTAGAAACGGAGGGAGTATATGATTGTTGTTTGCATACTACAAAAGTACAATTTTAGTGCAAAGGTGTGTGCAAGTTTATTTCTTACTGTTTTCATTATCTTTATTCTTAAAGAGTAATACAAATGACAATAATTAATTGTTCCTTATAAAAGATTGTTTTGAATCCGCACTACTCAAGGGGAAAGGTTAGTCCATAGTAGCATTATTTGTTGTTGCAATAGCAGGTTCCTGAAGTCCAGAATCAAATTGGTTGTGCACATGGGATGGAAATTGCATTTCTTTTTTCAATGCGGAAATTACATACTTGGTTGATTGATTGTGCTCACGCCAGAGCCACTACCGAAGAAATGAAGAATTGTCCGAGAAGAGTAGCACTACTGAATTGTTTAGTTTATTCACACGAACTTTGCTGGACCTGACTAGACATACTACTCAAGTTGAGACTTCATTCATCAGGTGGTTACAGTGAAGGAAAGTGCATACCTGGTTCCTCGTGCACATAGCAATCGCTCAACCGCAAATGTAATGATGCTTTGGTTGATTCTTTCTGCACGATTAAATCGGGAGGGGTTGATTCTTTCTGCACAATTAAATCGGGAGGACTAGTCAAAGAGTGCTGAGCTAAATAAAGAGAAAGACCTCTGCATCCTGGCCTGAAGTTGAGGGTTTTTTTTTGAGGGAACTTGAGGTATTTTCTTTACTGCACAGAGAGATAAACTAGACGAAAAAACTGATTTTTTTTTTGGACAATAGGAATAGGAGAATTGAGGAAGTTGGCGGGTCCCTGTGTTTAAAGAGATTACTTTGAGCACACACTTTAATATGATCCACTGTCGACAAAAAAGCTAAGAAAAATATACTCAATCTTGCAGCCTATTTTTCAGTCTTTCTAGAGGTCCCCATTGACAACTCAGGCTGGACATAAGAGGCGTCAACAACCTTGATTTCTGGAAATTGGAGTTCCAAGTCATCTCATTGGTTGGTGTGCTCAATGGTAAGTCAGTCGTCTCACTCTTCTGGAGACCAGCTTTCCTTTTCAAGAAAAGGGATGGAAATTTCTTCCACAAACTGTAGTCACATCTCTAGCTGGTCAGCTGTCACACTCTCAATAATTGGACGCCTAGGGCTTTTTATATATTTTTGGGAGGAAACGAGACCTGTACTGCTGGATGACTTACACTATATATGTCATGCCATGGCGTCTGTAAGCAAGAAGAACACAGGTCCATGGCAAAAGCACCAATGGACAAGCTTCTACTCTCCAACATCCACATAGTGACACTATGTTCCCTTCTCTTGTTCACCAGAGGCATGGGCTTTGTAGAGTCATCATCATCCTCTCCCCATCCAAACGATATGGCCACCAGCTGTATCCCCATTGAGAGGTCCGCGCTTGTCGGCTTCAAAGCAGGGCTGTTTGACCCTGCAAACTTCCTTTCATCATGGAAGGGGGAAGACTGCTGCAAATGGAAGGGCATCCATTGTAGCAGAAGAAACAACCATGTCATCAAGCTCGATCTCCGGGGTCCTGGTTGTGAGCCAAGAATTGTTGCACTGGCGGAAATGCTAGGAGGCAACATTAGCTCCTCATTGCTAGGTCTACAGCATCTACAATATCTCGACCTCAGCTGCAATTGGTTCTATGGGACGCAAATGCCGGAGTTCTTGGGTTCTCTCCACAAGTTGAGATACATCGACCTATACAGGTCAAGCTTCACTGGAAGGATTCCACCGCAGCTCGGTAATCTCTCCAACTTACAATACTTAAATCTCAACCCTGGCTTTACTAACACGGGTGCATACTCCACGGATATCACCTGGTTGTCACAGTTATCTTCACTTGTGCACCTGGACCTGAGCTGCACGAACCTTAGTACAATTATTCACTGGCTTCCGGTGGTGAACATGCTTCCATCTCTAAAAGTTCTATGCCTTAGCACTTGCGATCTTAGAACTAGCTCGGGTCCACTTCAGCTTACAAATCTGACTTGTCTTGAAACACTTGACCTTTCTGCCAATTACATCCATGCACGTGTCACACCCAACTTTTTTTTTTGGAAAAGAGGCCATGCCCCAGCCTCTGCATCAGAATGATGCATACGGCTCATATTATTAATAATAAGGAACCAGTCTGAAAAGTACAAAAAGGTCATAGTGCAAACTGAAACAAAATCTGCTGAAAAGAACAGCTGAAAGCCACAACCGGCTGGCAAAACTATAGGATCACTCTATCCTATTACATGACCGCCATCCAAACCGGTTGAAAATATCCCGAGCTACCATCTCCCATCGGGTAGACGCAGTAGCCAAACGCTCCCTGGCCTCCGTCGGAGTGAGTAGCGACCACATACGGATGAACGCTGTGGCTCTGAAAACAACCTGCAAAAAGTGAAAGTTTGTTGATCGGTTAAAGACTAAGTCATTTCTGCAGTTCCATATTGCCCACAAAAGAGCACAAGCGCCAACACGAATGTGTCTCGCAATGTCATAATCCACCCCATCTAGCCATGTTCCAAATAACATACTAATAGAGGTAGGCTGACCGATATTAAAAGCAATATGAACCGACCGCCACAGAATCTTAGCCAACGGACAATCGAGAAAGAGGTGTTTGATGCTTTCAGAATGATCACAGAAGCTACACCGAGACGGACCTACCCAATTACGTTTTGCAAGATTATCCTTAGTCAAAATTACCTGTTTATGCACAAACCACATAAACACTTTGATACGTAAGGGTACCTTAACTTTCCAGACGTGTAAGGAAGTAGGGATGACCGAAGAGTTAATGACATCCTGATACATTGATTTGACCGAGAACACACCGTTCTTAGTAAGTTTCCAATGCAGCTGATCAGGGTGAGCGGACAACCTGACATCCATCAAACGTCGAACCAGATGGAGTCAGGCCTCCCAACGATTACCAACAAGCGTCCGCCTAAAGCTGATATTGAGGGGAACGGACTGTAAAACAGTAGCAACATAGGCATCTCTACGTTGAACTATGTTATACAAAGAAGGATATTGAAGTGCTAGTGGAGTCTCCCCAAGCCACGTATCCTCCCAAAACCTCGTCGTGGTACCATTCCCAACAATAAACTTAGTCTTGTTGAAAAATAATTGTTTAACTCTCATAAGCCCCTTCCAAAAGGGCGAATCTGAAGGTCTCACAGACACTTGGGCCAAGGTTTTAGCAAAGAGATACTTATTGCGTAAAATCTGTGCCCAAGTGGCCTCCGTCTCAGATGACAACTTAAAAAGCCACTTGCTAAGGAGACATATATTTTTGATTTCCAAATTTTCAATACCTAAGCCACCCTGGTCTTTAGGTCTGCAAATAATATCCCACTTCGCAAGTCTATACTTCCGCTTAAGCTCGTCAATTTGCCAAAAGAAACGAGATCGGTAGAAATCTAACCTTTTCCTAACTCCAACCGGAACCAGGAAAAAGGATAGCAGAAACATTGGCATACTAGTAAGGACCGAATTAATCAGAATTAATCGCCCTCCATATGACATGAGCTTTCCTTTCCAACAGCTCAGTTTCTTTTCAAACCGATCCTCCAAACATTTCCACTCAGCATTGGTTAGCTTACGATGATGAATGGGTATACCCAAGTACGAAAATGGTAAGGAACCCAATTCACATCCGAACAATTGTTGATACGAATCCCGGTCATCATTCGCTCTTCCAAATCAAAACAATTCGCTCTTGTGGAAGTTGATTTTAAGCCCGGACAATTGTTCAAATAAGCATAGCAGCAGCTTCATGTTCCTAGCTTTCGCCATGTCATGCTCCATAAATATGATAGTGTCATCAGCATATTGGAGAATAGATAGCCCACCGTCTACTAGATGTGGAACCAGGCCACCTACCTGTCCTGCATCCTTTGCCCGACCTATTAAAATGGTCAGCATGTCGGCCACTATGTTAAATAGAATCGGGGACATAGGGTCTCCTTGCCGTAGCCCCTTGTGAGTTTGAAAATAGTGACCAACGTCATCATTCACCTTAATCCCCACACTCCCTTTTTGCGTTAAAGATTTAATTTGGTTTCTCCATGCCGGATGAAAACCTTTCATACGTAACGCTTGTTGCAGGAAAGGCCATTTGACTTTATCATATGCTTTCTCAAAATCCACTTTAAAAACTACGCCATCCAGTTTTTTGGAGTGGATTTCGTGGAGCGTTTCATGCAAGACAACAACCCCTTCCAGGATGTTTCTATCCGGCATGAAAGCTGTCTGAGACGGCTGAACTACTGAGTGTGCTATTTGTGAAAGCCTATTTGTNGAGCTTTCCTTTCCAACAGCTCAGTTTCTTTTCAAACCGATCCTCCAAACATTTCCACTCAGCATTGGTTAGCTTACGATGATGAATGGGTATACCCAAGTACGAAAATGGTAAGGAACCCAATTCACATCCGAACAATTGTTGATACGAATCCCGGTCATCATTAGCTCTTCCAAAACAAAACAATTCGCTCTTGTGGAAGTTGATTTTAAGCCCGGACAATTGTTCAAATAAGCATAGCAGCAGCTTCATGTTCCTAGCTTTCGCCATGTCATGCTCCATAAATATGATAGTGTCATCAGCATATTGGAGAATAGATAGCCCACCGTCTACTAGATGTGGAACCAGGCCACCTACCTGTCCTGCATCCTTTGCCCGACCTATTAAAATGGTCAGCATGTCGGCCACTATGTTAAATAGAATCGGGGACATAGGGTCTCCTTGCCGTAGCCCCTTGTGAGTTTGAAAATAGTGACCAACGTCATCATTCACCTTAATCCCCACACTCCCTTTTTGCGTTAAAGATTTAATTTGGTTTCTCCATGCCGGATGAAAACCTTTCATACGTAACGCTTGTTGCAGGAAAGGCCATTTGACTTTATCATATGCTTTCTCAAAATCCACTTTAAAAACTACGCCATCCAGTTTTTTGGAGTGAATTTCGTGGAGCGTTTCATGCAAGACAACAACCCCTTCCAGGATGTTTCTATCCGGCATGAAAGCTGTCTGAGACGGCTGAACTACTGAGTGTGCTATTTGTGAAAGCCTATTTGTGCCCACCTTAGTGAAGATCTTGAAACTCACATTTAGCAAACAGATGGGTCGAAACTGCTCGATCCGAACAGCGTCCGTCTTCTTAGGCAGAAGAGTAATCGTCCCAAAATTCAGCTTGAACAATTGCAGCTGACCCTCAAAGTATTCGCGAAACATGGGCATTAAGTCCCCCTTGATAAAATGCCAACACTTCTTGTAGAATTCCGCCGGAAAACCATCCGGACCTGGAGCCTTGTTGTTCTCCATTTGAGAAATAGCCTCGAACACCTCTTTCTCCGAAAAAGGAGCAGTCAATAGCTCGTTCTCGGCGGTCTCAAGTTGAGGCACATCCTCAACCCTAGACTCATCCAACGCCACAAAAGTCTCTACCGGGTTACCAAACAACTGTTTGTAATAATTGGTAATGTATTCTTTGAGATTATCCTGACCAACTATGGTTCCTTCATCTTGTTCTAATTGAAAAATATCACACCCAACTGGTTTCATGGTTTGACTAGACTTAAATATCTAGATATCTCACGGAATGGTTTCTATGGCCCATTTCCGGACGAAATTGGTAATATGACTTCCATAGTATGGCTTGATTTATCACAAAATAGCCTTGTGGGCATGATACCATCAAACTTGAAGAGCCTGTGTAGCTTGGAAGAATTCATTGTGCATGGAAACAACATCAATGGAACCATAACAGAATTCTTCCAACGCTTGCCTAGTTGTTCATGGGATACATTGATAAACTTGAATCTACCTTTCAGCAATTTGACAGGAAGCCTACCAACCAAACTAGAACCTTTAAGGAATCTGATCCACCTTAATCTAGCTGGTAACAATCTCACTGGTGTTGTGCCACTATGGATAGGTGAGCTCACAAAGCTAACTAAATTGGACCTGAGCTACAATAACCTACATGGTTTCATACATGAAGGTCACTTATCAGGTTTAGAAAGCTTGGAGATGTTGTTATTGAATAATAACTCCATAGCCCTCGCGACGAATTCAACATGGGTTCCTCCTTCCAACCTAACAGATGTTGGACTTTGGCCATGCATTCTCGGGCCTAATTTTCCGCCGTGGCTTAGATGGCCAACACGTCTAGACCTTCTTGACATCTCAAACACAGGCATATCTGACACAGTGCCGGAATGGTTTTGGATAACGGCTTCCACGTTGACTTTTCTGAATATGCGACGGAATAGAATTAGAGGTCATTTGCCAGCTACAATGGAATTTCTGAGAGCAATTACAATTGATCTCAGTTCTAACCAGTTCAATGGCCCAATACCTAAGCTTCCCAATAATTTGACTAACTTGGATCTTAGTAGAAATAATTTCGTCGGGCCACTACCATTAGACTTTGAAGCACCAAATCTAGAGGCACTTATTCTATTTGACAACTCCATCTCTGGCACCATTCCCTCTTCTCTGTGCAAAATCCGATCATTGTATCTATTGGATATCTCCAATAATATGCTAAATGGACCATTTCCTAACTGATCCTATGATACATCCACACCAAACAACACAAGTATGAATATTCTTAATCTAAGCTTGAGAAACAACAACCTCTCGGGTGAGTTTCCTTCATTTCTCCAATACTGCAAAGATCTCGTCTTTCTTGATCTTGGTCACAACCATCTCTTTGGGACTTTGCCAACATGGATTTGGGAGAAGATTCCATATTTGGCGTTCTTACGGCTGCGTTCAAATATGTTTTATGGTAACATTCCAGAGGAGCTTACGAAGCTAGTGAATCTTCAGTATTTGGACCTTGCCTACAATAACATAGCAGGAAGCATACCCAAATCTATTGTTAACTGCAAGAGCATGATAACAAGAGATGACGGCGGTGGTGGTGATTTTGATGATGCTTTAAGTTGGCAATCAACAACTGCTCTTAATGCCTTGATCAGCTATACCGAGAATTCCACAGTTGTTACAAAGGGTCAAGAGAGATTATATACAGGAGAGATCATATATATGGTGAATCTTGATTTATCTTGTAATAATCTTATTGGAGATATTCCCGAAGAAATTAGCACTCTTGTCGAACTGAAGAACCTGAACTTATCATGGAACACCTTCAGCGGAAAAATTCCTGCGAATATTGGCGCCTTGGCGCAAGTGGAGTCACTCGACCTATCACACAATGAGTTGTCCGGTGGAATTCCTGCCAGCTTATCAACTCTCACATCATTAAGTCGCTTGAACATGTCCTATAATAACCTGACCGGAGAGGTACCATCTGGAGGTCAACTGCAAACACTTGAGGATCCAACTAGTATTTACATTGGCAACCCAGGCCTCTGCGGTCCTCCTCTCCTACAGAAATGCTCAAAAACCGAGCCAATCCCAGCTACTCGAGATCACCATGAAGACTTAAACGATGGGGTATCGTTTTTCATCGCTATGGGTTCTGGATATGTGATGGGTCTTTGGGTAGTCTTTTGTGCCTTCTTGTTCAAGAGGAAATGGCGAGTTAAGTGGTACTCCATCTGGGACAGGTTGTGTGATTGGGTCTATGTGCAAGTGGCCGTTACATGGACTTCCTGGACAAGAAAAAAAACCGCAGAAGCTGAGAACGATCGCTAGCTCACGCTGGTTCTCCATTTTCTACCATGTAGGGTGTGGGGATTTATAGTATTGTACTACTATTTTTCACAGATATGTATTTGAGGATTGTGCCCTAGAATAAGGATTGGGCATGTAAAGTTGATGTGTAATGAATAATGCCAGGGGCAGCACCAAGTCCCCTGTTCCCAGTGTGTGTGTCAATCTGTGAAGTTAATTGGTGGCCAAATTTTGCAACAGGTGTCGGCGTGCCTGCCAAAATTTTACTGAAATAATGCACAGTCACTATGTTTGTTCAGAAAGATAGGACTTAGGATTACTCTCAACCAGAATTTAGTTTGTGCAAGGGTGTCAAACACAATTGGTGTTACAGGATAGGATTTTTATTATGTTGGTTGGTTTGTTCAATTTCATCAGACAATCCATATAACTGGCAGGGTGTTTGCTCTACTGTACATAGTGACAGAATCAAGCGTACTACTGTGGTTGGTTGGCTACTCGGGGGCGACGTAGGAGAGGTGGAAGCTGGGGGCGTCAGGGTCCTCAGCGCAGCAGCAGTCGTAGAACCTGGTCATGTACGGCGTATCGCCCTCCTTGAGCTCCTAGTACCTGCCGTCCGGTTTCATTCCTTGTTCGGCCATCAGTTCATCAGTGAACGTGGGTTTGTCGTTGTAAATAGCAGGTTCCTGAAGCTCAGAATCAAAGTGGTACGTTGCGCACATGCCATGGAAATTGCATGCTTGACTGATTGTGCACATCCATCGCAGTCGCAAGCATTGAATTGAACCGCAAAAGAAATGGTGATTTTCTGGTGGGCTCATTCGTTCTGCACAAATAATTCGAGAGGATATGATCTGCATCACTCACCTTGAGGCAGTAGCGGAGCCAGGAATATTTTTTAGGTGTGGCAGAGTTTGTGAGGGTAAAAAACAATGTAGTGATATAAACTATGTGACGTTCCTGCTTGCTGCCTCTCTTGACGGTGATCGCTGTCATGCCCACCACGCTGACTAAAGATCGCGTGGTTGCTCTGTAATCGCTGCCTCTGTTGTATGCCTTAGGGGTTAGCCGACTAGGGGTGGGTCGGTCGGTCGGCAGTAGTGACAAATATCACAACAAGACATCCATTGTCATGAGTTTGGAGGAGTAGCCGTTGCTCCTATTTGTATATTGTAATACCTCAGACGATTTGACTCCGATTAGATCTAGTTTCTTCACCGGAGAGACGGAAAGCGGTGAGGCTCTGGGTTTCGCGGAGTTGGCACTGCTCATCACACAGCTAGAGACAAGCTTGAGGGGCGGCTGCAAGGCGATTCCTGATCAACCGTGCTTGAACGAAACAGCTCGTGTATCTCCAATCAATTAGTACATTTTTTAACATGTCCAATCAACTGGAGTACATGTGAATTGATTTGCAATTGACTGCCAAATGGTGTCCTCGTTTAGAACATGGGCTTGTGGTCATGGGCTTATGTGATGCAAGTCACCTATTGCTTAATTCTCTCCTTCAGCAGCAGTTAGGCCTCTAATGAGGCAGAAACACGTAGGTAACAACACAACTACCTGGCGAAATATATTCGAGGCCATGAGTTGCCTGCCCCCTGTGAGTATTCATCCTCCAAATTAACGAAACTGACCAAAAATCCATTGACTCAGCTCAAAGCTTTATACATACAGTATATATATGTAATACTTTTGCCAAATTTTAGGCATGGCGGCTGCCAAACCTCGCCATATAGCTGGATCCGCCCCTGCCTTGAGGTATGTATGTGGTTCTGATGCTTTCATTCACTTCCCAGAAGGTATGGCCGGAGGCCCTGCCGTATACGGCAACGGGAAAACAACCTTGATGCCTGGAATTCCAGGCCATGATACCCAGGTCGTCGTTTGCTGTGCTCCTCATTCAGTCAGCAGTCTCACTCATTTGGAAATGCTTGGAGAATAGAGTATCTTTGAAGAAAAAGAGAGGACCTACACTCGCTGAACCTGGAGGGGAATTCGGCCTAGAATGGCCGACGGTGTGCTTTTCACCCATAGAAATTGGACGCCGATAACTGCCACACGTGTGGCACGATGGACAACCGCCCACACGACCCTGTGTGGCATACCCCGCAGGCAGCCCACATGATTTTGTGTGGGCGAATATTAGAACTGCCCACACGTGTGGCAGGAGGAGCATCCTACCACACGACTCCTTCGGTACAATGGGATCGATCTCACGTACGAATTCATTTGACAACCCACACCCCTCCATCAGACCAGATCCCTTTTCCCAATGAAAAAAAGGAACAAAAAGGCCACTAACAACAAATTAAATGGAAAGGCCCCGTTTTTGATTTTTTCTGTACAAATAAAAGCCCAGATTTAGCTCAGATACTAAAAAATGCCATCAGCTGCTTTGAAAATAGCAGAAAATGTCATTCGAGTTTAACCAAACTATTTGCCATTATATTTGTTTTTTAACAATGGCAAAGGTTTATGAACACATATATAATGCCCAAAATGAAATATGGCAAATCTGCCATGACAACAAAAATCAATATTGCCATGTGAAAAAACACAAAAGTTGAAAAATTCATGTGAAAAGAACACACAAATTTGACAAGACAGTAAAAGATAAAAATGCAATTGCATTTTTAATTAAAAATGACATGAAAGTTTAATAAAAAATGCCGTGTTTTGAAGGAGAATTTTGCCGTGTGTCAGAAAAACACAAGATATTGAAAATAAGCATGAACAAAGAGATTTGCGATGGCAGATTGGTATCAAAGAATTGCCGTGTTTTGTATGATGAATTTAATGTGTGTTGAAAAACACAAAAAGTTTGGAATTCAACTATGAACACACTAGTAGAAAAAGGACCTAATATGAGACACATTAGTGCCGGTTTGATTTTGAGCCGGCACTAATGTGTCCAATAGTGCCGGTTCCAACGGCTAGCCGGCCGTTCTTATTAGTACCGGTTCGTGGCGAACCTTTAGTACCGGTTCGTGGCACGAACCGGTACTAAAGAGAGTGGTGGCAGGGTGTTGTCAGTCTGGGGCCCCCCAGCACCTTTAGTACCGGTTCGTGGCACGAACCGGTACTAAAGGTCGACCTACATAAACCCTTCGTCCACCCGAGCCACTCTGTTCTTCCCCTTTCCCCTCACATCCTCTGTTCTTCCCCTCTCTTCCTCGAGCTCCTCACAAATTTTGCCCAAAATTTGTCAAGATTTGAAGGCCCCCATCCATTCAAATGATCACAAAGGTTAGCAACTTTGTCCTTTCAACTCTCATTGCTAGATTAGCTCTTGCAATGCTTTGTATAGTGATTAATTTGGGAGGAATTATATTTGCTAGTATTTGATTTATATGCAATTTGAGGTCAAAAATAACACTTAGTTTGCATATGTAGGTGTGGTTTACTTAGTGCCTTCTAAATCTCCGTCGTAACCACCGTTGATCGCCCGCACCGTCCCGTCGCCGGCACCACCTTGTGGTGAGGCTCTTGTTCATGAATGTTTTACATTACCAAATTGATGTTTGTGTGATTTGGATATATAGTTACTCGTATAATTATCTTACCCATACGTTTTTTGTTATACATAGTGCCATGGTTTTGATATCCGTCCCCGTCGGCCCTCGTCCTTGTTATGATTCGGATGTGGTATATTCTCATTTAAAACTAGTTGTTGCATTTCGTGTTTATGACAAATTATGCCCATCAAGTTGACATAGATATTTTTATCTAGGAGGTATGTGAACCGGAAATTCCAACCGACCCTATTGTCGAGAGGTTAAATTTAGTTGAAAGAGAAAACGAGTATTTGAAAGAAAAATTGAAAAGAATTGAGGGGGAGAAGATGGAATTGGAGTTGCAATTCGCCGATGTCGTCGATGATCACAAGATCAAGATGGAGAAAATGAGGTTGAAGATTAGAAAGATTAGAAAATATGCCATTGATAGTGTGGCTTGGTATCATTATGCTGTTGGATCAATTGTTACCTTAGTTGCGATCTTCATCGCATTTGTTGTTGCATTTAAATTCTTTAGCTAGAGAGCTATTTGTATGTTGCATTTAATTAAGTGTTGTATATGAACTTTATGTATGAACTTGTATTAATTTGGTCTATTCGGTGTTGTGTAATGAAGATGAGCCGACAATGGATGTATGATGACAGATGCTCTCCCGAGTTCATTAATGGCGTGCATACTTTTCTGCTTGCCGCTGAGGCAAACAAGCAGGCGGATGGTTTTATGCCTTGTCCATGTGCTGGCTGTAAGAATGGTCACAGTTAATCTACGTCAAGAACCATTCACGTCCACCTATTTGAGTCCGGTTTAATGCCCCACTATAATGTTTGGACCAAGCACGGAGAAATAGGGGTTATGATGGAAGACAATGAAGAAGAAGAGGACGACGACGACTATCCTGGCCATGGGTTCCCTGAATACGATGATACAACAATGGGGGAAGAAGCTGAGCCATGCAGAAAGAAGCTGAAGAAGAGGCATCAGATGAGCCCGCTGATGATCTAGGTCGGGCCATTGCCGATGCAAAGAGAAACTGCGCAAGTGATCTGGAGAGGACAAAGTTGCAGCGCATGTTAGAGGATCACAAGAAATTGTTGTACCCGAATTGTGAAGCTGACAAAAAAAAGTGGGCACCACACTTGAATTGCTGCAATGGAAGGCAGAGAATGGTGTATCTGACAAGGGATTTGAAAAGTTGCTGGTAATGATAAAGAATATGCTTCCAAAGGACAACGAATTGCCCGAGAGTACGTATGAAGCAAAGAAGGCTGTCTGTCCTCTAGGGTTAGAGGTGCAAAAGATACATGCATGCCCTAATGATTGCATCCTCTACCGCGGTGAGTACGAGGATTTGAATGCTTGCCCGGTATGTGGTGCATTGCGTTATAAGATCAGTCGTGATGACCCTGGTGATGTCGAGGGTGAGCGCCCCAGGAAGAAGATTCCTGCCAAGGTGATGTGGTATGCTCCTATAATACCACGGTTGAAACTTTTGTTCCAAAACAAAGAGCATGCGAAGGCGATGCGGTGGCACGTAGAAGACCGTAAGAAAGACGGAAAGTTGAGAGTACCTGCTGATGGTTCGCAGTGGAGAAAAATTGAGAGAAAGTACTGGGAGGAGTTTGCAGGTGACCCAAGGAACGTATGGTTTGGTCTAAGCGCAGATGGCATTAATCCTTTTGGGGAGCAGAGCAGCAACCATAGCACGTGGCCTGTGACTCTATGTTTGTATAACCTTCCTCCTTGGTTGTGCATGAAGCGGAAGTTCATTATGATGCCAGTGCTCATCCAAGGCCCTAAGCAACCCGGCAACGACATTGATGTGTACCTAAGACCATTAGTTGAAGAACTCTTACAACTGTGGAATGGAACAGGTGTACGTGCGTGGGATAAGCACATGGGGGAAGAATTTGACCTAAAGGCGTTGCTGTTCGTGACCATCAATGATTGGCCTGCTCTCAGTAACCTTTCAGGACAGACAAACAAGGGATACCACGGATGCACGCACTGTTTGGATGATACCGACAGTATATATTTGAATAGTTGTAAGAAGAATGTGTACCTGGGACATCGTCGATTTCTTCCGAGCAGGCATCTCGTAAGAAAGAAAGGCAAGCATTTCAAAGGTGAGGCGGATCACCGGACGAAGCCTCGCCACCGTACTGGTGCTTATGTACATGATATGGTCAAGGATTTGAAGGTAATCTTTGGAAAGGGTCCTGGCGGACAACCTATTCCGAAGGACGCTGACGGACGCGCACCCATGTGGAAGAAGAAATCTATATTTTGGGACCTGCCATATTGGAAAGACCTAGAGGTCCGCTCCGCAATCGACGTGATGCACGTGACGAAGAATCTTTGCATGACCCTGCTTGGCTTTTTGGGCGTGTATGGGAAGACAAAAGATACACCAGAGGCACGAGAGGACCAGCAACGTATGCACGGAAAAGACGACATACATCAGGGTCAGGCCAGCTACGCTCTTACCAAAGAAGAGAAGGAAATCTTCTTCGAATGCCTGCTCAGCATGAAGGTACTGTCTGGCTTCTCGTCGAATATAAAGGGAATAATAAATATGGAAGAGAAAAAGTTCCAGAACCTAAAGTCTCATGACTGCCACGTGATTATGACGCAACTCCTTCCGGTTGCATTGAGGGGGCTTCTACCGAAAAACGTTCGATTAGCCATTGTGAAGCTATGTGCATTCCTCAATGCAATCTCTCAGAAGGTAATCGATCCAGAAATCATACCAAGGTTACAGAATGATTTGCTGCAATGTCTTGTCAGTTTCGAGTTGGTGTTCCCACCATCCTTCTTCAACATCATGACGCACGTCCTAGTTCACCTTTGCGAAGAGATTAACGTTTTGGGTCCTGTATTTCTACACAATATGTTCCCCTTTGAAAGGTTCATGGGAGTCTTGAAGAAATATGTTCATAACCGTGCTAGGCCAGAAGGAAGCATCTCGAAGGGCCATGAAAATGAGGAGGTCATTGAGTTTTGTATTGACTTTATTCCTGACCTTAAGCCGATTGGTGTTCCTGAATCGCGGCATAAGGGCAGACTGGAAGGAA
>LR880970.1:863078341-863094866 GCA_904067115.1 Aegilops sharonensis | reverse complement strand
CTTAAGAAGATAAATCCAAGAGAATTTACTATAATCATCAATGAAGCTCACATAATACGTATGTCTACCAACTGAGTTGGGGCGGGACCCCAAACATCTGAAAAGATTAATTGCAACGGTTTGATAGAAACACTAGTAGATATGGGATAGGGTAATTGATGACTTTTAGCTCGTTGACAGGAATCACAAACAGTTTCAATATTGCGCTCACCAACAAACGGGAGCTTATTCTTTCTAAGCAATTTTTCAACTAAAGAAAAAGAAGCATGTCCTAAACGATCATGCCATCGTGTGGACGAAAGCTTGATAGCACTACAAGCTTGTTTATTCAGTCTTCTAAGCTCTGGAATCAACGGATAGAGCCCACGAACACATCTACCTCGATAGAGAATGCTCTTCGTTGCCTGATCCTTGATCAAAAAGAAATAAGGGTGAAACTCAAGGAAGACATGATTATCAAGGGCAATTTTATGGACAGAGAGAAGACTTTTGTCGGCATTAGGAACATGCAAAAAAAAATTCTAAGATGGATTTTACGAGAAGGGATACTAAAACTTGAATGACCAATGTGACGGATCTCCATACCTTCACCACTAGCTGTGTGGATTTGGTCCTTGCCGCGGTATTTCTCCTTCATGGTCACCTTCTCGAGCTCATTCACTTCAAAGATCCGAACCATCATCATATGCCTATCCAAACCATAAGGCCACCAGCTGCATCGCCGGTGAGAGATCCGCGCTTGTTCACTTCAAAGCAGGCCTCTCGGACCCTAAAAACCTCCTTTCATCATGGAAGGGTGATGACTGCTGCAGATGGAAGGGCGTCCACTGCAGCAGCAGAAACAACCATATTGTCAAACTCGACCTGCCTGGCCGAGGTTGTGATGTGGGCATTGGCGTATTCGACATCGATGTTGTGACGCAAGTGCTAGGAGGCAACATTAGCTCCTCGTTGCTTGGTCTACAACATCTGCAGTTTCTCAACCTCAGCTGCAATTCGTTCGACGGGGTGCAAATACCAAAGTTCATAGGTTCTCTTCACAAGTTGAGAACAATGGACCTATCGTGGTCAGGCTTCATCGGAAGGATACCAACGCAACTTGGTAATCTCTCCAACTTACAATACTTAAATCTCGGCTCATATGAGGGTACATACTCAAAGGACATCACCTGGATGTCACAGTTAATTTCACTTGTGTACCTTGACCTGAGCGGAGTGAGCCTCACTTCAGTTGTTCACTGGCTTCCGGTGGTGAACATGCTTCCATCTTTGAAAGTTCTTCGTCTTAGTGGCTGCAATCTTAGAACTAGCTCTGCTGCACTTCAGTTTTCAAATCTGACTTCTCTTAGAACACTTGACCTTTCCGACAATAGCCTCAGCCAATTTCCAGACGAGATAGGTAATATGACATCCATAGTAAATCTTGATTTATCATCCAATAACTTAATGGGCATGATACCATCAAACCTGAAGAACCTATGTAGCTTGGAAGAATTCAATCTAGGTGAGAACAACGTTAACGGAAGCATAACAGAATTCTTCCTACGCTTGCCTAGTTGTTCATGGAATACATTGTCATACCTAAGTCTATATTCTAGCAATTTGACAGGAAGCCTACCAACCAAACTAGAACCCTTAAGAAATCTGACCAAGCTTTATCTCAACAGTAACAAGCTCACTGGTCCTGTGCCACTATGGATAGGAGAGCTCAGAAACCTAATTGTATTGGACCTGAGTTCCAATAACTTGGATGGTTTCATGCATGAAGGTCATCTATCCGGCCTAGAAAGCTTGGAGTTGTTGTTGTTGTCTGATAATTCCATAGCCCTCTCAATGAATTCGACATGGGTTCCTCCTCCAAATCTGACACATATTGAACTTAGTGCATGCCTACTCGGGCCTAAATTTCCATCATGGCTTCGATGGCTAACACATCTAGAAAATCTTGATATCTCATACACAAACATATCCGACACTGTGCCAGATTGGTTTTGGATAACGGCTTCCACCGTGGACCACCTGTACATGGAAAATAACCAAATTAGTGGTTTTCTACCATCTACCATGGAATTTATGAGAGCCTCTCAAATTGATCTCAGTTCTAACCAGTTCAATGGCCCAATACCTAAGCTTCCCACTGGTCTGACTGGCTTGGATCTTAGTGGAAACAATTTAGACGGGCCACTACCGTTAGAATTTGGAGCACCAATGCTTCAATCACTTTTTCTATTTGACAACTCCATCTCTGGCACCATTCCATCTTCTTTCTGCAAACTACAATCACTACTTATGTTTGATATCTCTGAAAATAAGCTAACTGGACCAATTCCCGATTGCTCTGTTGATACATACACAAAAAACATGACAAGTATGAGTATTGTTAATCTAAGCTTGAGAAACAACAAGCTCTCAGGTGAATTTCCTTCATTTCTCCAGTGTTGCCAACAACTCGTCTTTCTTGATCTTTCACACAACCACTTCTTTGGGATTTTGCCAACATGGATTCAAAAGAAATTGCCATATTTGGCTTTCTTACGACTACGATCAAATATGTTTTATGGTCACATTCCAGAGGAGCTTATGAAGCTAAATGATCTTCAGTATTTGGACCTTGCCTACAATAATATAACGGGGAGCATACCCAAATCTGTTGTTAACTGCAAAGGGATGATAGTATCGAGAGACGATGATGACGATGACATATACCATGATGCATTCTTTTGGGGAAATACATATGGTCCGACTGCCTTGCTCGCCTATACCGAGAATTTGACGGTAGTCACAAAGGGTCAAGAGAGATTATATACAGGAGAGATCATATATATGGTGAATCTTGATTTATCATGTAATAATCTTATTGGAGATATTCCCGAAGAAATTAGCACTCTTGTCGAACTGAAGAACCTGAACTTATCGTGGAACACCTTCAGCGGAAAAATTCCTGCGAATATTGGCGCCTTGGCGCAAGTGGAGTCACTCGACCTATCACACAATGAGTTGTCCGGTGGAATCCCTGCCAGCTTATCAACTCTCACATCATTAAGTCGCTTGAACATGTCCTATAATAACCTGACCGGAGAGGTACCATCTGGAGATCAACTGCAAACACTTGAAGATCCAGAATATATTTATATTGGCAACCCAGGCCTCTGCGGTCCTCCTCTCTCACAGAAATGTTCACAACCCGAGTCAATTCCAGCTACTCCAGAACACCATGATGATTTAAACAATGTGGCATCATTTTTCATCGCTATGGGTTCTGGATATGTTATGGGTCTCTGGGTAGTCTTCTGCACCTTCTTATGCAAGAGGAAATGGAGAGTTAAGTGGTACCGCGTCTGCGACGGTTTGTATGACCGGGTCTATGTGCAAGTGGCAGTTACATGGGCTTCTTGGACAAGGAAAAAATGCGCAGAAGCTGAGAGCAATCACTAGCTCACGCTGGCTTTCCTTTTGCTATCACGTAGAGTGTGGGGATTTTACCATGTATCAATGTATTTATAGTATCGTACTATACTACTATTGTTTCATAGATATGTATTTGAGGATTATGCCTTAGAATAAGGTTTGGGTATGTAAAGCTGATGTGTAATGAATAATGCCAGGGGCAGCACTTGCTCCCCTGTTCCGGGTGTGGGACGGAGGGAGTATATATATGTCTTTGCCATATCTCTGAATCCAACCCATATCTCTGGTGTCTGTTCAGATAGGAGTAGGACTAGGATTTCCGAAAGACAGAATTTAGTATGTGAAAGAGTGTCAACCCCAAGGTAAATTATTTCACTCGATGCGCTATACTAGGTGGGTGCTGACACTAAGAAACATTGTACAGTTTTCAGACTTGTTCACACAAACTAATTTTACTGAAATAATGCAGAGTCACCATGTTTGTTCAGATAGATAGGACTAGGATTAGTCTCAGACAGAATATAGTTTGTGCAAGAGTGTCAAACACAATTGATATTACAGGGTAGGGTTTTATTCTTTCAGCTGGACTGCTTAATTTCTGCAGACAACCCGTATGACCGACAGACTAGACGCTCTGCGCTGCGCTTGTTTCAAAGAATGCACTGGAAAAAGAGGAACAAGTAAGCGTACTGGTTGATTGGTTACCCGGGGTACTTGCCGTTGCATCAGGTCCATGAACGGATCTAACTGATTTCTGGTCGTGGTGGTGCCTGCAGGACCGCGGCGTGTTGCCTGACGGCGAGTACGTCGCACCGTCGGCACACCCTCCGCCTTGTCTTCATCCATCGTGAGCGCCACCGGACTCCCCCTTTTTTCTCTCGATTTCTCATTTTCTTTCGGACGAAATAAATAGTGTCCTCGATGCATTCTGGCAGGCACGTGTTATGTATGACTATCAATGGTTTTCCCTTTAACCCCTCGAAAAAAAACTTAGTTCTCGAAAAAAAAACAATGGTTTTCCCTCTTCTCGTAAAAAAAATAAAATCAATGGTTTTCACTTTCAGTTTCCGAATACCTCTAAAAAAAACTTTCAGTTTCAGATATAGTAGTACAGTCGCAAGTACAGACTAACTTGGCTGAATGAGCCACAATTAAGTTTGTGCAAAGAGCCAAACACAATTAAGTTACTGCATGATAGGATTTATTATGTCGATTGGACTGTTTGATTTCTTCAAACAATCAAGATCACTTACACGGTGTTCGATTTAATGTACAGAGTCACAGACTAAGATACCTAGAGCACTGCATTTGTTACAGAGGACTAGATGAGGCACTGGCAGAAGAGGAACAGGTAAGCGTACTAGTTGGCTCTTTACTTGGGGTCGTCGACGCAGGGGTGGAGCGCGGTTTCTGCACTAGAGGAACAGGTAACCTGCAGGACTGCGGCATGTTGCCCAACGGGGAGTACTTCGCCTTACACCGCTGGCACACCCTGGCCGCTGCCGTTTCTTTCTCCATCTGACACTTCTCCTGATTCTCTCTGGGAATTTAAAAAAAAAAATTGCCGAGGGGAATTTTTTTTAGACATACTCGCAAGTTTTATTAACACATCACAACGTTTACAGGGACGAAAAGAAGATGTCCGGGTTGGCCTAAACAGACACAGTGACCAACCCCTAAAGTAAGACCATGCTTTGCGAGATTGTGAGCCAAAACATTCGAGGTTCTATACTCATGACTAAAAATACTAGAAATAAAACCTAGAGAACGTTCTTGGATTTCTGTAATGCAGCGGCCGAGCTCCCCTTCTTGACTTTCTCCACGATTACCTTGCAGTCAGAAGTAACGAAGATATGCTGAACATACATGTTGTCGTCCGCAAGAGCCAATGCTTCCCGTATAGCTAGGGCCTCTAGAGTAGTAGTAGGATCACTTATGTACGGAAAAAAATAATGTAGACGCACCCATGAAGGAGCCCCCTTGGTCTCTACTCTGCATATTGCTCCAACAACACCATAACTAGCATGCCCGGAGATTGTCGCATCAACATTAATTTTCACATGGTTTGCTGGTGGAGGGATCCATTGACGTGGTCTAGAGTCTAGACACACAAGTTGCCTGCCTCGTGATTGTATGCTTCTGAACAAATCCGTGTGTAGATAGAGGACTCTGAAACATATCCTCGTCTATTGCTTTCCTGCGGGAGCTCCAAATAGCCATAAGGTCACGATCATCTTGGTGAACTCCTCATGCGATAATGATTCACTCATGGCAAAGAGCCATTCCTTAGACCCAGGATTAGTGTTATGGCACATGTGCTCCACTATTTGTTCGTCGGATAGGGCCCAAACACTTCGTGCCATGTTGCAATCAATTAAGCTGTGCCTCCAACTTTCTGCTGCTCCACAGAGAGCACATACCGGAGATGAGGCCATGTTGCGATGGTGGAGTAAATCACCTGTGGGAAAGTGACTGCCGGCCCAATCTCCATGCAAACATCTTAAGCTTTGAGGGAACCCTCAAATTCCAAACAGAAGCACACCCATCATTATCTTGCTATCCGTTGGAGATCCCTTGATGTTCCTCTAGCCACTCTTCCCTCTGTATCTTGGTTCTAACTGTAAAACGTGATGGTTCAGTTGCATTGATGCAGGCGTGCACAAGGCGTGTACATGAAGGAAGGATCCATACAGCCGAAGGAGTAGTTAGTTAGCTAAAATCTTTTGTATATCTATCTCCTCTTATCCTAGTTTTCTTCCTTCACAAGATGTAATCTATCTCAACAACCTGTACGCGTTTATGGGCTCGCAACCCTCCTATTTAACATGCAACACGTCGGCCAGGAAGGTCGAGACGTTTACCGCAAGTCGCACATGGTATCAGAGCCAAGAGGTCTTGAGTTCAAGACCCTGCCAACGCAGTATTAAATAAAGACGATTCTGCGGCCTACATCGAACCCACGTCTAAGGACTAAAATAGCCTAGACGTGGGGGGGGGGGGTGTTGAAATATATTGCCCACCTCCCTCCATCAGTTCGGACTTTTGGATAAGTTGGCTAGAGCATGAATTCAATATGGTATACAGAGTCTTCTTCTTCCACCAGAAACCCTAGCTAGACTATCTCCATCACGCGTGCGCAGCCATGTCTTCCTCCTCCGCCTCCTTCCACTCGATGCTCGGCGGTGGAGCCCCGGAGAAGCTCACCCGCACCAACTATGTGCTGTGGCGGACACAGATCATGCCGCAGCTGCGGGGCGCCAGCGTCTTCCATTACGTTGACCGCACGGCAGCCGAACCGGCCAAAGTCCTCACCACCAAGGACGCCGCCGGCAAGGAGACCACTGGGCCGAATCCCCTCCATCCGCTTTGGGTGAAGGAGGATCAGCAGGTCCTTGGATATCTACTCCAACACTTGTCCAAGGAAGTGCTCGTCACGGTGACCACGATCACCACGGCGCGCGAACTCTGGGTGGCGCTGGCGAGCATGTTCTCGTCGCAGTCACTCAGCCGCGTCAACAACATCCGAACAGCGCTGATCAATGCGCAGAAGGGAAATCAATCGGTGGCCTCCTTCTTCGCCGCCATGAGAGGTCTCGCCAATGAACTCGCCGCGGCGGGCAAACCCATCCAAGATGATGAGCTCATGTCCTACATCATCCATGGGCTGGACCAAGACTATCAGCCTCTTGTCTCTGCACTGGATGCACGCATCACCCCGGTAACTCTTGATGAACTCTTTGCTATGCTCAGTAACTTTGATCAACGCATGGCGCAGTACCAAGGCTCCGGTGGTGGCTTCAAGTCGTCGGCCAACTCTTCGTTCAGAGGCCGCGGCGGTGGCTCTCGCTCACGCTCATCTCCCCGAGGCAAGGGGAGGTTCGGCTCCGGTGGTGGCGGCTACTCCAACAACTCGCGCGGCGGCGGCCGCTCGGGAAACTCCAAAGGGCGTCGTGGTGGTAGCAGTGGTGGTTCAAACAGATCCCGCCCGGACTTGCCCCGCTGTCAAATCTGCGGCAAGCCAGGACACACTGCGAAGGATTGTTGGTACCGCTACGAAGAAGATGATGGTGACTCCTCGCAAGATGAAGAGAAAGTTGTTGATGTGGCCGATGGCTCCTATGGAGTTGACACAAACTAGTACGTTGATAGTGGCGCCACCAACCACATCACCAACGAGCTCGAGAAAGTCACCATGAAGGAGAAGTATCGTGGCAAGGATCAAATTCACACGGCCAGTGGTGAAGGTATGGGCATACGTCACATTGGCCATTCAATTTTTAATACCCCTAGTCGTAAAATTCACCTCAAAAGAATCTTGCATGTTCCTAGTGCTTATAAAAATCTTCTCTCCGTTCATAGAATTGCCATTGACAATCATGTTTTTCTCGAGTTTCATCCCTATTTCTTTTTGATCAAGGATCGGGTCACGAGGAAAATTCTCTATCGAGGTAGATGTGTTCGAGGGCTTTACCCGTTGATTCTGGAGTTTAGAAGATTCAATAAACAAGCTTGTGGTGCTATCAAGCTTTCGTCCACACGATGGCACGATCGTTTAGGACATGCCTCTTTCTCTTTGGTTGAAAAATTACTTAGGAAAAATAAGCTCCCGTTTGTTGGTGAGCGAAATATTGAAACTATTTGTAATTCATGTCAGTGTGCTAAAAGTCATCAATTACCATATCCTATATCTACTAGTGTCTCCACCAAACCCCTGCAATTGATCTTTTCTGATGTGTGGGGGCCTGCCCCCTCCTCCATTGGTAGACACACGTATTATGTGAGTTTCATCGATGAATATAGCAAATTTTCATGGATCTATCTCCTCAAGAGAAGATCAGATGTGTTCCAAGTTTTTCACAACTTTCAAGCACTTGTTGAAAGAAAGTTTGACAGTAAGATTCTTGCTGTTCAGTCTGATTGGGGAGGGGAATACAAAAAACTAAATTCCTTCGTCCAAAACATAGGCATATCTCACCATGTATCATGTCCGCACGCTCACCAACAAAATGGGTCGGCCGAACGCAAGCATAGGCACATTGTCGAGGTTGGCTTGGCCCTCCTAGCTGGAGCATCCATGCCCCTCAAGTTCTGGGATGAGGCTTTTCTGACAGCCGTTCATATTATCAATATGTTACCTAGTCGTGTTATCAATAATGAAACACCTATGGAACGTCTCCTCCACACAAAACCAGATTACACCTCTCTCCGTGTTTTTGGCTGTGCTTGTTGGCCAAATCTTCGGCCCTACAACAAACGCAAGCTCATGTTTAGATCAAAACAGTGTGCCTTCCTTGGTTATAGTGCCCAACACAAAGGTGTCAAGTGCCTTGACATCTCCATTGGTCGGGTTTACATCTCTCGCGATGTTGTTTTTGATGAGACCAAATTTCCCTTTGCGGATCTCCACCCTAACGCCGGCGCGCTCCTACGCAAAGAAATTTTGCTCCTACCCTCTCATCACTCTGCCTATGATCAAGGGGGTATTACAAATTGTGATGATCATATGACTAACCCTACTAATAGTCTCCATGAGCCTTGTGATGATGCAGAAAACAGCGGCGCAAAAATTGCAGAAAATGTTGAAGAAAATGGACCAATAGGTCCTTATTTCATGTGTCCTAGTCCAGGGGACAGATCCTCCTCGGGATCGGAGAACGAGCTGCAGATGCGCAGCCGATCTTCCCCGGGATCCGCGCCTGGCAGCGAATCTGCCGCGCCAGTCCCGACAGACGGCGCAGGCGGGCGTGCGGATGAGCCCGCGTCAGCCACGCGGTAGAGCCCGGCGGGACGCACCACCTCCTCTCGCGCGCCCGAATCATCGCCCGACAGGTGGCAGGCCGCCTCTGGTCTGGGCCGGGTCCAGCAAGACGGCCAACTACGCGTCTACAAGCGGCGCGCCACGACTGGTTCGGCGGATGCGGGGGCAGGCCCTGTTGGCGCGGGGTCCAGGCAGCAATCATTGGGCCATGATGATGCGCCCCGACCCAGATCCTCTGTGGCAAAATCATCGCTTGCACCGCGCGCCACGGCCACAGAAGATCCTGGAGCCCTGCACGGATCTTCCTCGGGATCGGGGCAGAATCAACCTGATCCAGACCCTGGATCCTCTGTGCCGGAGTATTCTGGAGAGGCTCCTGCTGCTACTTCGCGCCGAACACGACTCCAACAAGGGGTAATTAAACCTATTGACTATAAACATGTTACAAGATATGGATTAGTATGTTCCACAGGTGAACCAGGAGAACCCAATACTCTTGAAGATGCTTTGGGTGATGCACGTTGGAGAAAAGCAATGAATGATGAAATCATGGCACTTAAGAAAAACAGAACATGGCATTTGGTTCCTCCACAACGAGGTAAAAATCTCATTGACTGTAAGTGGGTTTTTAGGATAAAAAGGAAAGCTGATGGAACCATTAACCGTTATAAAGCCAGACTCGTTGCAAAGGGCTTTAAACAACGGTATGGTATTGACTACGAGGACACGTTTAGTCCGGTTGTGAAAGCTGCCACTATTCGACTTGTTTTGTCTATTGCCGTGTCCAGAGGATGGAGTTTACGTCAGCTAGACGTTCAGAACGCATTCCTCCATGGTATTCTGGAAGAAGAGAACCATCTGGGTTTATAAATGCACATGCACCACTTCATGTGTGCAAACTTGACAAGGCATCAATGCAACTGAACCATCACGTTTTACACTAACAATCATAACGTATGCGGATCGGCCTGAAAATCGGCCTTTGTGGTCGGGTGCCCACGCCCAAAAATCAGATATGCGGCGTGTACAGATAGGTATTCCCAAGATCGCCTCCGCGTCATAGGGCACAAAGGTGTCCCGCAGCTGAGCCACCAACCGTGGAGCATCCGCTGTTCGGATAGATATTGGACGCATCATTCGATCCCTTGGGATCCGGTTGTCGCGCCAAATGTTGGTCGTTTCCCAAATCTCCGATTCGTCGAACAATTCCCTGTACAAGTACATCCCTCCCATGCAGCATAGCCCTCCAAATTTGTGTAGGGTGGCCAAGATCTGAATCCAAAAACGATCAAGACGGGAAATATTTTGCCTTCAAAATCCTCGCACTGAGAGATGTAGGTTCCTGAAGTATTACGCCATGCTTGTCTTGATAGCAATGCCAAGTTAAAGATCTCTAGGTTACGGAACCCTAAACGGCCCAATTTTTTTTTGGATGAGTCATGTCATCCCAAGCAACCCAGCTAGGTTTTCTCTTCCCATTCTTACCACCCCACCAAAACTGCCGAATTATAGAAGTTATGTTCTCACATAAACCAGGTGGTAATCTGAAACATGCCATAGAAAAAATCGGCAGTGCATGCGCCACCATTTTAATCAAAACCTCTTTACCTGCCGCTGACAAGAATTTCTCCATCCTCACCCTCTTATCCTTTCCTAGACTCGATCCCGGAGATATCTAAATGTTCCATTGATTGAGTGACCAACATCAGTAGGGATTTTACCATGCATAGATGCTGTTATTATAGTATTCGACGATTATTACGTAGATCAATGTTTGGGTATGTAAAATTGAGGTGTAATGATCAATGAGTAATGCCAGGGGCTGCAACGAGACCCCTGCTCCTTTGTGTGTGTGTGAGTGCCTGAAATTAACTGGTGCCCAATGTTATAAGCCACGGTGGCAGGATGCATAAGGTGAAAAAATGGTAGAGCCACAGGCAAACAGCCTTCAGCCTCACGTGCGCACACAAACCAGGGCTTGACGCTTTCATTCGCTGCGCTATACACAGATAGAGATCTGGTTCAGACGCAACTTCAGCGCACAAGTTGTTCCACTACACTAGAGAAGCATTACACCTGTTTCAAGTTTCAACCAGAGCCAATTCCATCTACTCCAGTACCTGTCACCGCTGTGATGAATGAACAGGTCCTTGGCATGGTGGCCTTTTCTGCTGCTGTTTGATGATGACCAGCGAGTCAAACCACCGGTGCCTGATGGGTATCATGTGTAAGCTCATTGTGCACCTCGGTTTTACTATCAAACAAAAGGAGCAATAATAAAGTCTTCTCCAAAATTCAGAACCTCTTGATCAGGTCTGAATCCAACCCATCAGGTCTTGGATTAATGACAGGTAGAATTAAGATTGTGCAAGAGTGTCAAGGACAAGAGATATATGTTGTGCTATGGGATTTTCTTTTGTCGATTGGATTGTTTTGTTCAGACAATGCATGATGACTGGCAGTGTGCATTTGCTTTACCGTACAGAGACAGAGACTAGAAGTACACTTCGTGTTGTTACCTGAGGAGTCGAGCAGCTGCAACGGCAGGTTGATCACTGGCAAGATGAACACGGAAAGCCAGTGGTATAGCCGCCGGCAGTGGCATTGGGGTCCTCGGGGCTGCAACAGGTGTAGATCTTGTCGGCATAGAGAGGGTCGCCGTCGCCCTCATAAAGCTCCTAGTACCTGCACCTGTTCACCACCGTCGTTGCCGCCCACGTGGTTAAGGATCATGTCCATGGTTGGATCTCCTCATATGGTTTGATTTCATTAGTTGTTCGGCCTGCCGGCTCTCTCACCTGACCAGCAAAGTGAGTGAATGAATGACAATTCATCAATCAACTTTGCTTTCACCCACTTCTCAGAGGATATGGCCGGAAGCCCTGCCGTATACGGCAACGCGAAAACAACCTCAATAATACCCTGATGCCTGGAATTCCAAGTCATCATACCCAGGTCGTCGTTTGCTGTGCTCCTCATTCAGTCACCAGTCTCATTCATTTGGAAATGCTTGTAGAATATATATTATCTTTGAAAAATAAGAGAGGACGTACATTCGTTGAACCTGGACGAAAATTGGGCCTAGAATGGCCGACGGTATCCTTTTCCCCTGTAGAAATTTCTCCTCCAAGCTGTACTCACATTTATGGCAGGTCAGCATCACAGAAATCTCAATAATACGACCCTTTGAGATTTTTCTTTACTTTCAGGAGCAAATGAAGCGTATATTGTTGGATAATACTATACACTATATATAGCAAACCATGGCGTATGTATGCTACAACAAAAACACAGGTACACATGGGAAAAGCACCAATGGACAAGCTTCTACTCTCCCACATTCACGTAGCGACAATAGCTGCCCTTCTCGTGCTCACACATGGAAAGGGGGTTATAGAATCATCATCATCATATTCCCATCCAAACGATACAGTCACCGGCTGTATCCCCCATGAGAGATCCGCGCTTGTCGGCTTCAAAGCAGGCCTCTTGGACCCTGCAAACCTCCTTTCATCGTGGAAGGGTGATGGCTGCTGCAAATGGAAGGGCGTCCATTGCAGCAGCAGAAACAACCACGTTGTCAAGCTCCATCTCCCGGGCCATGGTTGCGACCATAATGACGATACGATGACTCAAGTGCTGGGAGGCAACATCAGCTCCTCGTTGCTTGGTTTGCAACAACTACGTTATCTCAACCTCAGCTGCAATGGGTTCGATGGGGTGCAAATACCGGAGTTCGTGGGTTCTCTCCACAAGTTGAGATACATCGACCTATCTATGTCAATGTTCACGGGAAGGATACCACCGCAGCTGGGAAATCTCTCCAGCCTACGGTACTTGAATCTCGCTTCTAATACATACTCCAATGGTATCACCTGGCTGTCACGGTTAACTTCCCTTGAGCACCTAGACCTGACCTTCGTGGACCTCAGTACAGTTGTTCACTGGCTTCCGGTGATGAACATGCTTCCATCTTTGAAAGTTCTTTACCTCCGCAATTGTTTCCTTAGAACTAGCTCCGGGTTACTTCAGCTTTCAAATCTGACATCTCTTGAAAGACTAGACCTTTCTGCCAATAACTTCCATACATGTATCACACCCAACTGGTTTTGGGGTTTAACTAGCCTTAAGTATCTAGATATCTCATGGAATGGTTTCTATGGCCAATTTCCAGACGAGATAGGTAACATGACCTCCATAGTAAGGCTTGATTTACAAACAAATAACCTTGTGGCCATGATACCATCAAACCTGAAGAACCTATGTAGCTTGGAAGAATTCCTTGTAGGCGAAAATAACATCAATGGAAGGATAACAGAATTATTCCAACGCTTGCCTAGTTGTTCATGGGATAAATTGACACGCATATCTCTGCCTGTGAGCAATTTGACAGGAAGCCTACCAACCAAACTAGAACCGTTAAGCAATCTGATCAGCCTCGATCTCAGCTTTAACGATCTCACCGGTCCTTTGCCACTATGGATAGGAGATCTCACAAAGCTAATTGATCTGGACCTGAGCTATAATAACCTCTCTGGTTTGATACATGAAGGTCATTTATCCGGCCTAGAAAGCTTGGAGACGTTGTGGCTGTCTTATAACTCTATAGCCCTCAAAGTGAATCCGGCATGGGTTCCTCCTTCCAATCTAACAGATATTGAAATTCGTTCATGCCTTCTCGGGCCGAAATTCCCATTGTGGCTTAGATGGCTAACGCGCCTAGTATATCTTGATATCTCAGACACAAGCATATCTGACACGGTGCCAGATTGGTTTTGGATAATGGCTTCCACGGTGGACTATCTGAATATGCGACAAAACCAAATTAGTGGTTCTCTGCCATGTACAATTGAATTTCTGAGAGCTGTTGCAATAGATCTTAGTTCTAACCACTTCAGTGGCCCAATACCTAAGCTTCCCATCAGTCTACTGTACTTGGATCTTAGTAGAAATAATTTAGACGGGCCACTACCACTAGATTTTGGAGCACCAAGTCTACAAGCACTTATTCTATTTAACAACTCCATCTCTGGCACCATTCCCTCTTCTTTGTGCAAACTGCGTTTACTACGCCTGTTGGATATTTCTGAAAATAAGCTATCAGGATCTGTTCCTGATTGCTCTGCCGATACATCTACAACAAACATCAAAAATATGAGTATTATTAATCTAAGCTTGAGAAATAACCTCCTCTCAGGTGATTTTCCTTCATCTCTCCGATACTGCCCACAACTCCTCTTTCTCGACCTTGCACACAACCATTTCTTTGGGACTTTACCAGCATGGATTTGGGGCAAATTGCCAGATTTGGCTTTCTTACGACTACGGTCCAATATGTTTTATGGTCACATTCCAGAGGAGCTTACAAAGCTAGTTAATCTTCAGTACATGGACCTTGCCTACAATAACCTAACAGGCAACATACCAAAATGGATTGGTAACTGCAAAGGGATGATACTAACGAGAGATAATGGTTATGGATATTCTGCAATTCATTTTGCTTTATTTTATGAAGGATTACTTAGTCTTGATTTCACCTATACCAAGAATTTCGCGGTAGTCACAAAGGGTCAAGAGAGATTATATACAGGGGAGGTCGTATATATGGTGAACCTTGATTTATCCTGTAACAATCTTATTGGTGATATTCCCGAAGAAATCAGCGCTCTTGTCAAATTGAAGAACCTATACTTGTCATGGAACACATTCAATGGAAAAATTCCAGAGAATATTGGTGCCTTGGTGCAAGTGGAGTCACTCGACCTATCATACAATGAGTTGTCTGGTGAAATCCCTCCAAGCTTATCGGCTCTTACGTCATTAAGTCGGTTGAACCTGTCCTACAACAACCTGACAGGAGAGGTAACATCCGGTAATCAACTGCAAACGCTTGAGGACCCTGAGTATATTTATATTGGCAACCCGGGCCTCTGCGGTCCTTCTCTGCCACAGAAATGTTCACAGCCGAAGCCGATTCAAGCTACTCGAGAACATCATGAAGATTTGAATGATGTGGCATCGGTTTTCATCGCTATGGGTTCTGGATATGTAATGGGTATCTGGGTGGTCTTCTGCACCTTCCTGTTCAAGAGGAAATGGACAGTTTATTGGTACTCGGTTTGCGACAGCTTGTATGACCGGGTCTATGTGCAAGTGGTTCTAACCTGGGCTTCCTGGACAAGAGAAAAAGGCGCAGAAGCTGAGACCAATCATTAGCTCGCTTTGGTTCTCTCCATTTGCTACCATTTGAGTGTGCGGATTTTACCATGTATCAATGTTGTTACAGTATTGTACTCATACACATATATTTGTGGATTGTGTTGTAGACTAGGGTTTGGATATATGTAAAGTTGATTTGTAATTAATAATGCCAGGGGCCACACCAAGACCCCTGTTCCGGGTGTGTGTTTGTCAATGACTGAATTAACCGGGTGTCCAAAGTTATAAGTTGAACACCCGTGCACACACAAAGTTATATGTAGAGCAAATTTGTTCTGAATTAATGCAACGCCCCTTGTTTGAACATAATTCATTCTGAAGATTTTATTCTGAACACTGACATTACAGGATAGGATTTTATTCTGAACCCTGATTTCTACACACAATCCAGATGGATTTTGTTCTACTGTACAAAGTAACATCCATCCAACCCTGATTTGTTGCATGCTCTCTGTCTAATAACTGTCCAAGAAACATAAAGGGGTGACCATTATGTGTGAGTGCTTGGATTGCCTTTTGTCTAGGCCACTATTGGCCAGGTTGTTGCGTTGATTAATCCCACTAGGAGCGGTACAGATCCGGTAATCATCAAAGACACCGGGATGAATCGAATAACTTAATTCATCAAGCTATATTGTGCCTTGCTACCCAACCGAGCTTAATTAGCTCATTAATTAGTTCCTCTTGCCGCCTCCGCCTGCGCCACCTCTTCCTCCCCTGCCTCCACACCCAGCTAGCACGACCCGACCACGAGGAGGCCTTGGTCGCCCAGCCAATCGCCGCTCGCCTCTTCCTCTCCTCTAACTATCGCCTCTTTCTCTCCTCTTCCTGGTTCTCAGATCGGGGGAAGGTCGTCACCATGGAAGGCGGGATGGGTGGAGGAGTAAGGGAGGCTGCCGATGGGGGGAGGAGCAGTGAGGCCAGAGGTCGTCGCGGATGGCCTCCACCAACGGCAGATCCGTCCACCCCCGCGTCATCTCCTGCTCTACCTCCACCAATGGTGGGTCTCCTTCCTTTTCAGATTCGAGCACATGTTGTCTCTTGCTATGCGTTTTTTTGGCTTTGGAGGTCCGCATGGGTGTCTATCTTCGTGTTTTGCTCCACTCCCTTGCCTGCCCCTTTCCCTCTCTCCTGTCCAAT
>LR880970.1:863038296-863077935 GCA_904067115.1 Aegilops sharonensis | reverse complement strand
ACTGGTGCTCGGCAACGACTAGCATCAATTAGTACAGACTTTCCATTTTACGCAAATATTGTTAAGGTAAATATTTTATCTCCTATGACATATGCATGTAGCACTTTAATTTTACACAGTTCAGAGTATTTGAATCAAATGGTGCTAAAAGGAATCTTCCTTTGTAGTGGTTCTGTGTCTAAGAAAGTCACAGGGAAGAGGCTCTGGGAGAGGGGTTTGATTTTCCTTTTCGAGTTTTGCAGAACAAATGCACGAATTCCTACTGCAGGTATGACTTCATTCCTCGTCTTTCTCAGTCACTAATAACTTAAGAAACTGCTTGATGTTGAAAGCTACCAATTTTGTGAAAAGAGTAGAGATAGAGAGAGATGTGAATCAATAAGCATGGACAAAAAAGAGCGAAGTTCTATGTTCTGAAATAGAGGCAGAGCACAGCTACCCCTCGAGAGATTGCGTTGATTGATTCCCACCGTATATACAACTGAAATTAAGCTCATAAAATTTCCTTTTATCATGTGCTTTTCCTGCTGCAGATCGCGTTTTGTTTTTGTGTATGGTTGCTGCAGTAGCCATTGGATAGTGATTCTGTCCATGAGTAGTTCCACACTTTTTAAAATTTTATCTTGTCATTATGAAGGTTTGTGTATTTTGTTTGTATTTATGAAGGTTTGTGTATTTTGTTTTCGTCGGCGATGTTGCATATACATTTGAGGAAATTGATGATATGGTCTAGAGAGACAATTTAATCATATTCCACTCTGGTCCTTTCAGAATAACTTGCTTTGGGAAAGCAGGTCGGCCTGCTTCACCCACGAGATCCCAGAGGTAACTAAATTCCTGCTTAGGTCGTGGTTCGTAGCATCCGCTCTACATTCGTTGTTCTTGCTCTTGGAGGACCTCTGGGATAAGTATCTATTTCTGCAGGACCACTACGCCACAGACGAATCTGGTTTGACAACCATGAACACCGAAGAAATCCATCAGCCCGGGTTGCCAGGTCCTCAACCGTTAACCAACAATTAATTATGGGCTCTTGCTCTGGTCAGCTCAGCTGTTATCATTGTACAATCCTCACCTTATTACATATCAAAGAATTATCAAAAAACAAGGTGAGTCATTTTTCGACGTTGAATCTTTGTGTGCATATCTTCCATAGTGCTATACATCCATACTGTGAATATGCAAGACAAAAGAAAAACCGTTACATCTCAGGCCATTTCCATTGCAGCTCTGTCGCTAGATCACTTTGTGCCGCTTCCATTTTATTTCTTTCTAGGAGGATGGTGTGCTTTTTCAGTTTGTTCACCACAAGGAGGGTGTTCACCAGGGAATAACAAAAACATTTTGTAGCCACTTTGTAACACAATTTGCTTAGTAGGAACCTTGTAGCCTAATTTTGTCACTGTCCTGCACTTTCACTCAGTACAATTTTTCCTGTCGCTAATTCATTTTCCTGTCAACTAACATCCCAAGTAATATTGAGAGTGAGCCGTTGCAGAGGAGAGGCGAGACGAGGGTGGGTGGAGGTCAGGCTTTGGCAATGGAGACGCGGATCCGCGGTGGAGTGTGAGAGGTGACGCCGACTGCCCGTCGCCTCACAACCAGCTCCTGTTTGGCGGCGGCAAGGAGAAGGGTGCCAAAGATGTGCTGCTCTGTGCATGGCCGTCGGAGAACTACATCACTATGATGTGTATGGTTTCTCTATTTTCCTCATGTTGCTCTGTTCCCAATTTTGCAAACTGCTAGGTTGCTGCTTGATTTTGTTTCTTCCAGATATTTCAGTGGCTGGCATTTGAAATTGTGATTTTGGTTGAGGTGTGCAAGATCATCCCTCTCTAGACTGTAAATTTCTCTGTAGGTTTTGGTAGATTTGATTTATTAGTGGGTAAGGCAGTGGTGATGGTGCAAGCTTATTGATTCGGCCTTTGCTTCGAATATTTGTACTGCTCCATTTTTAATTGTTGAGGCAAAAAAGAATAACCTTGTGTGATGTATGTTCCTTTGACTGCAGTTTACTAAATGTCATGTTTAAAGTTTCCAAGGGTCATGGTCGATGGATATAGGGACTGCTACAACCCATAGGTATTACATTTTAGATGGAGTATATGATTATTTTCTTCACATTTTGTATGAATGTTGGACGTATCCAACTCCACTGCACCCTTTATTGAGAATTCAGATTCTATAGTTGCTTAGAAAAAGCATATGCATCACTAATTCATTATTATATAGATAGACTGGAGGAACACAAGGAGGGCATTATTTGATACAACAAACAAGAATTACCACACCAACGATGTGCCTTTTTCTTGATGACAAGCACTTTAACCAACATTTTCCCACAACCAGTTAAAGGAAGGACCTCACCTTCTCTTCTCCCCTCCTCTCCAATCTAGGCTGCCCATTTGCGTCCTCGTTGATTTACTCATGCCCTGTTATTTCTATCACTCAGCAAATCTGGGCAGAGGAAGGGGAAAGAGATGGTGAGAAGAGCAAGGTCATATCAGATATAGAAATAGAATGCTTGGAGGTGTACTGCAAGAAGGTGGACGACGCCAATCGGACCAGGGTCCAGCTGCACCAGTCTGTGGCCACTAAAGAAGCTGATGTTGCATTGCTAATGGCTACTCTAGGGGAGCATAAGCTGTATCTCAAGGTATGCATACTAATGACCATCATGATGATTCACTAATTGGGATTGTTGTCTATTGACTTCATGAGTGGTTGCTTGGTTCCCTCGAGATGATGGCATTTGGCTGTTGTTGGTAACATGCATGATTCAAGTTGTGGATTGCTGATAAATAGAACTTGGCGATGCCTGTTTTTTTTTCAAAAGTAGCTACTGGCTTATACTAGATCTCTTGGCAATACCACCTTACTTTAATCTTTTTATTACTAGGATGCTTTTGTTAATTTCTCAGCGCTTGCACAGAAAGACAAGAGGTACGTGTCGCTTAAGGAACAACTTGCTGCTGTCGTTCTTGTGCTCAACGACCCGAAATGCAAGACAGAAGAAAGGATCAAGCAGTATTATGATATTCGACCACAGATTGAGAAGATATGCTCTGAGTTAAGTGAGCATAATGATATTGCATCTGGCACCATTTTGTTATGTGTATTTTTGTTGCTTCCCTTCCTCATGTATGAGGTGATTACTAATTTCACTTCCTTTCCCGTCCTATGATTAATCCTCTTTGTAACCCCAATAAGGTTCTTATTTACTGTCTATATGTATTTACAATGTTTGATTACGACCCCAATGTTTGGTTAATCTCTATACATTATATCGTGTTAGATTTTTAGTTGTATTGACCAAGCCACTATTTTTTTGGCCTTTCTAGGTTATTTTAATTGATGGCGCTATTTGAGTGGATTCTGAATGTGTAGTGAGAGAAATAAAATATTGGTGTCGTTCGAAGAGAACAGAGGTGTTCTAGAGAAAAAACGGGCAGTGCTCCATCGGCTATCCGATTGTATATACAATTGCTCCCAGTATATTTAAGTTCATACAATCAATGAATCTACTTTCTTCTGTGTAATGGTAGGGTACACATTTATATTTTCTCTTCTGCTCTCAGTTAGGTTCTATTTCGAACTACTAAAACTTGTGTATCATTTTCATTTAGATTTGGTTATTATTTGCATTAGATGGTACACATTTAATATGAGAATGGTGTTAAATACTGCCGCGATCTATGTTATATTGAGTTTTCACCAGTCCTCAATGCTTAATGTTGATCTCTTTGCAGCTTCAAAAATATTAGGTATATTAATGTTATTTTGATGAATGAATAACAAGGTAGTCCAATAGAATTGTAACTTTAGACCCTGCAAATTGTCTGTGCAAATTATGATGCTGGTTTATAGAACTAATTTGTGGTGTGCCTGTATTTTATCTTTAGTTGTAGGTTTCTCGGAAGCTTTATTGTGGGTTGTGTTACTTGGCAATTAAGTTCTAAGCACAAGTTAGATCCTTTCATGGCTTCCCTTATAAGATGATATAAAAGGAATTTTATTGCTTAGTGTAATTAGACAAGTGCTTGGATTATTCTGTAGTGAAAATAACGTGATTTTCCATCTTCTTTTTGTTCTTAGATAAGCTTAGGCCTTAGCCATACAAAGTAATTTGTGAAGATATATGTTCCTTAATTTGATCCCACCTTCCCTGATTAAACATATGTCATTACTCGATTTGATTATTAGTTTCTGAACATTGAGTCCTCGAGTTTTGGGGAATGGAGCGCTCTAATTTGGAAGTGGTATTTCCTAATGTATTCACACAGTTAGATATCATATTATATATTTTTTCTCTTACTTAAAATTTCTGCCATGTAAAGCTAGGTTGTCTTTGATTTGTTCTTGTGTTAGGTATTGAACAGACTGGCTTGTTTGGCTAACCTTCCTTTCCTTTTATTTTGCAGGCACTAGAATCACCAAGGTTGCTCCTTCTCTGTTCCTTTGGTCAAGGTTTGTCCTTGTCATTCTTTTCTAAGCACTGCACTTTTCTATCCTATTTGTTTACTGCTTATTGTCGTGTTAATTCCTCTATTCCTGATTTTTCCAGGTGTCGTGCTTGTGTGTTTGTTTTTGTGGTGCTGCTTATATGTGTGACTACCGTATGATTGTATATATATGGTGAAAAGTAAAACGATTTTTCCTTGGCACGATACATAATTTGTAATGAGATGGTAGTACATCAGTGTATTTACAGGAAAAAATAATAGTCGTATATATATGCTAAAAAGAACATTCTTCTACTCTTTCTTGATGTATGCTATCGTATATTGCTTCTCTACTTGCTCAAAATCAAATTTGCATCTATGAGTCCCGAAAACCTAGCGCACAAAGGACCAATCCTCTCCTTCCTCGAGCCCCACTCCGCTCCGCGCTGTTCAGCATCTCCAGCCTCCCCTGCTCCTCGACCCTCTGCCGCGGCCTCTCGCGCCACTGCCTTCTTCCCCGGGCATCTTCCCCGGCGCTTGTGGTGCAGCGGCCATTGCAGTAGGTTAGTTAAGCTTGCTTGCCTAACCTGCTATGGATGATGGTGCGTCTCACCAGGAAACATTAGATTAATGAATTATTTGGCCTTTACAAATTCTGAAATATTGGTTACCAAGAGAATTATTGTAGCAACTACTACTATGTGTTCTAACTAATGAGTACTACAAAAGGTCACGAGTAGAAACTTAGGTCAAGTTATTGCTGGATGTAGCCTGCTTTGTTCCATTGAAATATATTTGCAACATGAGCTGGTTGTTGATCGTTACTCTAGATGTTGAAGATGCTACTGATTGAGAAATGGGGAGAGAAAAACGCATCTTGTGGTGTTTACTATTTTTTGCATTTTCAATTTGAAAATGTTCTGCAAAAAAAAAAGTAGGTTTCCCTTTCAATAGTTCATTTTGTCAGTCCGGTCTTATCAACAGTTCATTTTTCGTTGGTTTGGGCATACCAAGGGAGGTCCCCATATTTGATGAGTGGTGTCAGGACCCCGATTCTATGCCACACCGATCTAGCATGTAACACCTCATATCACTTTGCGGCCTCACGCACGGTATTCCCACGGGTGTCGCCTTACCATGCCGGGGACCGTTTGCGCCTTTTGGCACACGTATATGATAGTGTCGCTAGCATCCATATGACAAAGAACCTGGGCTGACATGGCTAGTCGTGAACCCAAAGTGGCACTAACTTACAGGGACATGCATACATGACCCAGCAACGAACGTGTCGGTCATCAGCGAGTGAATCCGGGCTATAGCAACTGGGCTAGCAGGACTCCGGTAGACACCGCGTGACATTTCCCCAAAGGGACAGACACAGGAACGAAGAAGGACACATGCCGGCCAGCCTAAGTGTTCCAGAGCGGTAGCAAGCTACCAGGGCTCAGTGGAAGCACTAGGAGACATTTCCCGGTAAGAGAAGCTACTAAGAATAAACAACTAGATAGTCAGATCCCACACATAGCAATACACATTACACGTACGCATAACATGCAAGTATGTGCTGTACAACATGACATCACAGCATAACTCAACAACTCATATAGATAAGGCTCAAAGAGCCATCATAGCATCTATTACAAACAGGGGTCACATGACCCAACATTCAGAGCAAACAAGCAACAAGCGGAAACATTACATGTCTGAGTACAGACATCTACAAATGAAAAAGGCTGAAGAGCCTGACTATCTACAACATCCGATCAAGATCGTAGCTGAGGTACAAGCTACTCGTCGAAGTCCACGGGAACACTAGTAAGACCGAGGTCTCCGCTGCAAAACATAAATAAAGCAACGTGAGTACAAAGGTACTCAGCAAGACTTACATCAGATCCTATTATACATGCATTAGTATCAAGAAGGTAATGTGGGGTTTAGTTGCAGCAAGCCAGCTTTGACTCAGTGGCTATCCTGTTCTACGACTACAAGAACTTCTTTGAGGTGATATGGCGCACACGAGTCCACTAATCACCACACAATACACTACTATGGATTCATCCCCGTCTCCATACGAGAAGGCCATCCATAGCACTCACACTTGTCTTGAGCATTTTTAGAGTATCCACTTCAAGTTATCTATGTACCATGTAAGCATCCAAGAAGTCCATAACCGAGGACACGGCTATTCGAATAGATCATAATAACCCTGCAGGAGTGTACTTCTTCACACACGCTCTCGCCACTTACCGCCATGTACACGTCATGTAACTCGGCAACCTTCAAGCGGAAGCCTGGCGAGGGTGTCGGCCACGACCTGACTAACCACACAAGACTCTAGTCCAGGTTTATCGCCTATTCGGGTTCCATCCGCAAGGAGATCTGGCCGGGGTGTCGCTCACGGCCCCAAACGATGTGTGCAGGGTTCCTGAGCCCACCATCCGGGTGCCACTCGGTACACCAGGCCACGTGTGCCTAGTCTGTCCCAAGCCCACCCTGCCGGGTGCCACTTGGTAGAAAAATACCACTATCTACAAAGACCAGAAACTAGTTGCGACTCCTGGACAGAGATCAAGTTGGTTAATAAGTCGAGAGGGGTCGAGTTACCGGAACCCAATGTGTGGTAGTATCGAGTCATTGGACAACATACATAGAACTCAGTGCTTAAGGACGGTTCCAGTGAGACAACCCACCATGTACTCCTACATGGCCTCTCACCGCTACCTTTACCAAATCGTGTTCACACACTTCACTCTCAGCATCAGAACATCGAACTGCACTCCAATTCATTCCCAATGAATCAGACCTGACAAAACTCTAAGCAATAGCAGGCATGGCATGGTAGGAACACATCATGGCTCAATCAACTCCTACACATGCTAGTGGGTTTCAACTATTTACTGTGGCAATGACAGGTCATGCAGAGGAATGGGTTCAACTACCGCAGCACAAAGTAGCAGATGAATCGTTGTTGTCCTAATGCAATAACTGAGAGCAGGAGCGAGAGAGTAGGATTGTATCGGAATGAACAAGGGGGTTTGCTTGCCTGGTAGAACAACAAGGGAGGCACTGCTTCACAGACAGGTACTCTGGAACGGTCTCCGGAGCAGGACCTATCGAGAAGGAACGCTGCCAACAATCAAAACACAAGCATATGCAACAAAATGATGCATGAACATGGCATGAAGATGTGATTCCGTTTGAGCTAATGCAACTAGTATTCAATTTGAATGAAGTCCATTTGAACCAAGGGTTCAATGCAACTCCAAATTAAGCTCTTATATATGCCATTTTAGTGTTCACTTATACAGTAGGTATAAGTTGGTTTGTCATGCATGAAATTAGTACAGATGGAAAGATTGCATTTTTCTGATAATTTTTCATATATAAATTATTTCAATCTGAGTTACGGTTGAATTTCTATGATTTTTTGAAGTTTTGCTAATTTTCTGGAATTCCTGATTTAATTTAAATCTAGAAAATAAATAATTGCGTCATCACTGCGTCATGCTTGCGTCAGCAAGTCAACAGCACTGACTGGTCAAACCTGACGTGTGGGGTCCACACGTCAGTGACACGGGTTAAACAGGGGGTTAGTTTTAACTTAATTAAAGGATTAGTGGCACTGGGCCCACTGGTCAGTGTCAGGGGGTTAAATAAGCGGTGATTAGCACTAAGCTAATCACCTGACGGGCCGGGCCCACGTGGCAGGGCTCAGGCGACGGGGCTCGCCGCCGGCGACCTCTGGACGCGGCGGAGTCCGCGCCACAGGCCACGGGGGCGGCGTCTGAGAGCACCGGGGCGTAGCCCGGGCTCTCGCGCATCTGGTGGGGCAGGTGGGAGGAGCTGGGGGGCCCAGGGCTCGCCGGAGCAGAGCTCGCGGCGACGGCCGGAGCTCGGGCTCGAGCGGGCGTGCGGCTACAGAGCGCGGGGAGGCAGGGGAGAAGGGGGAATGGATGCAGGGGCTCACGGCGGACTCGATGGCGTCGACGGCGAGCTCAGGGACGGCCGGACGGCGACGTGCGGGCGGTGGAGATCTGCGGCGGCCGGCGATGAAGAAGACGACGGTGGCGACGATGGAGGCCGTCCGGAGGTGCGTGGCTCGACGAAGAGGGAGAGGGGATCGCGGAGGAGCTGTGGAGCGCGTCGGGGGGGGGGGGCGAGACCGTGGCTGTGGGCGCGGCAACAGCGGCCGGTGGCGGCGGTGGCGTTCGGGCACGGTGGCGCGGGAGAGAACCAGGGGAGGAGGAAGAGCGAGGGAGAGGGAGAGAGGTACGGGGCGATGCGTGGCGTCGTCCGCGCGATCCAGGCGACGGGAGGGAGAAGCAGGAGGTGGCCGGGCGATGTGGCCGCGGGCGAGCGCGCGCGCGACACGCACAGTGCTAGTAGGCGCGAGGAAGAAGACAGAGGAGGAGGCGGCTGGGCCAGCTGGGCCGCACAGCTGGGCCTCTGGGCTGCACAGGGAGGTAAGCCCAGGTAAGCTCCCTTTTTCCCATTCTGTTTTTGTTTTCTATTTTCTGACATTTGTTTTGATTTAATAAAAAAATACTAGATCAATTTATTTCCTTATGCCAATTTTTATAGAAGCTAATTATATTATTCCAGAGCTCCTTAATAAATGGCATAGTTTTTGGACAATATTTTATATATATAACAAATATATATCCAATGCAAATAATTATGCATTAATTCCAATGCCCAAAATAAATACTTATGACCTCCCAAAAATATTGGTTTGATGTTTATCTCTGTCCAGTATTTTCAGAGGGCAACATGAGCATTTTCTTGGACCTTTTTGGAGCAATTTTTATTTGGGTCATTTTCAGAAATGATTCTGAGGGTTTCACAAATCCCCATTTCATATTTAAATGGAATTTAAACATGATGCACACATGACTAGCTAGTCTAGGTCATACCAGAACTAGGGATGTGACAAGTGGCTTGAAGCTGAACATCTGTATTTACCTGTGCTTCCTATGCATCTAATATGACCTGTAAATTGAAACAGAATTTCATGGGTTGCATGTTGCAGCTTATTTACCTGTGCTTCCTATGCATCCAGACTTGAGAAACAGCTTTTGATGGAGATATTGTTGACCCTGCATCCACAACAGATGTTAGTATTCATGTTTAGTTCCACTCTTATTGTTACCCCTTTTGCGCATTCCTCATATGACGAGCATCGCCATGTCATGATAGGAAACTAAGCAAGATGCTGAGGATGTTGCTGCTGTTGCTACCAAAGATGTGAAGAATGTGTAGTCTGATCAGACTAATTGAACATATAAACCNTTGGTTTGATGTTTATCTCTGTCCAGTATTTTCAGAGGGCAACATGAGCATTTTCTTGGACCTTTTTGGAGCAATTTTTATTTGGGTCATTTTCAGAAATGATTCTGAGGGTTTCACAAATCCCCATTTCATATTTAAATGGAATTTAAACATGATGCACACATGACTAGCTAGTCTAGGTCATACCAGAACTAGGGATGTGACAAGTGGCTTGAAGCTGAACATCTGTATTTACCTGTGCTTCCTATGCATCTAATATGACCTGTAAATTGAAACAGAATTTCATGGGTTGCATGTTGCAGCTTATTTACCTGTGCTTCCTATGCATCCAGACTTGAGAAACAGCTTTTGATGGAGATATTGTTGACCCTGCATCCACAACAGATGTTAGTATTCATGTTTAGTTCCACTCTTATTGTTACCCCTTTTGCGCATTCCTCATATGACGAGCATCGCCATGTCATGATAGGAAACTAAGCAAGATGCTGAGGATGTTGCTGCTGTTGCTACCAAAGATGTGAAGAATGTGTAGTCTGATCAGACTAATTGAACATATAAACCCTGGTGGGCAACCCGACGTTCTGGAGGCCTTGCCGCGCGTGCGATCGCTAGCCACTCGATCAGCTCGCTCGTTCGTTTTTCACCGTTGATTTTTACTATTCACTCCTAGATTTTGTTACACCCCGCACTGCTTCGCTGGGTGGCTGCCAGTGGACCCATATAATCGATTGGTCCACACGGCAACGAGGGGCTCGTCGACTGGGTCCGTGACCAATGACGCTCCCGGTGAAAAAGCCCTAGAAGAGAAACAGGCCACAACGAGCGAGCGACTTGAGCCTCCTCTTCTACCCCAATCCCGTACCTCCCCTCTTCCCCCAATCCCCGCCTCCTCTCCCTCCTCCCCAATCCGCCGCCTCCTCCCCAATCCGGCATCGACGTGCTCAGGAGGAGCCCTCGATCTGGGGTGGTTCCTTCCTCTTCGGAGGGGAGGCCCCAGATCGAGCAGAGCGACGCTCAAATTTGCTGCGGCACCGGCGCGCCGTCGTCCACCCGGTCCTCGAGGAAGGCTATGGATAGCCCGCCGGCAGGAAGCATCAGCTCGCCTCCCCTTCCTAGGTCCCCGCCTCCCCTTCCTTTTCCAATCCCTTTGTAACCTTATACATATATGAAATAAGGATCAGAGGATTACCGATTGAGTTTTGTAACCTTATGGAAACTGAGATATACCATAGATAATAACTATATGGGATCCTCCCGATACTCTAACAATAGAGCCAACTACTTTGAAAGGCCTTCAGGTTCATGCACATATCTACCACGTTAGTATTATCTGCCAATGATACTCTGCTTATACAAAATTAATGGGCTTTGTAATACTAATTGTAGTTGTTTGTTCTGTATTGGTCAAGCATATATGTGCTGCCAAACCAGGTGTTTATGTACCGTACTTATATTTATCTTCTCATGCAAACTTGCCTTCTATTTTTCTTTACCACTTGTACAAATTTATGGTGATTATAATACTTAAATAGAACCTCTCTCTATTTGTGTCTTGCGCCAGGGGTGCAACAAGTGGGTCTGCTCGACCAACATGTTGGAACTCCCTGTTAATTTCATAAAATTTCCACCATGTCGTAACTCTCGCTTTATGTTTTTCCCTGTTTTTGTAGTCCTGCGTATTAAAAACTTATTTCCTCCGTGGAATTGTGATTATAAATAAAATACATTGTGTAAAATGAATGCTCATGCCGATCAAATGACAATCCTGGAAGGACGCTGACAGTGTTCTCACGCTTATGATTCATCCAGGGGAGAGTGTACTGACAGTGGATGATTTTTTTTTCTACAATTGGTTTGCACTTCATAGTACATACTATTTCAGTAAAATTTAGGTTATGGCAGTGTGTTAATGCCTATGCTTCATTTAGTGTGCTGCAGGTTTATAATTTGAGATAACATATCTGTAGACGGGTTGTCATTCTTATGATTGATGTTATGATTTTTAGATTGTATATTCAAATTCATCCTTTGTCTTATGGGGGGAGCTAGCAAAACCAGTCATGGCAAACATGCAACAGGTTAGGAAATCATTATGTAAGATAGTATCCGTCCTGAGCTATTAATACCATGTGAAAAGGTAATTGTGCCGAAGAGCACAAGCTATTATTATTGTGTCATGTGTGTGCACACACATACATTGTTAATCTAATAGTGTTTACTTGCATATGCTCTTTTCTATTATGAACACTTGAGTGTCTTGCCGTTGTAGACATTGCTAAAGTAGAACTTAATTTGGTGAGAATATACATGACTTGAGATGTACATAGTTTGCATGTTGAATTAATTCCACTTAAAATCCATGTGCTTGAGCTGAACAAGCAAAATAAGCAGTGCTTTTACCACCATGATATGAAGTGTTACCTCTTGTGAGCCTTAGGCTTTGCTTCCTACTGAAATAGATATATGCTCCAATGTCTTGTGACATGTTCCTGCCAGAAAATGACGTGCGTCTGTGATGTGAAAACTTGAAAGGGGGACTGATTTGTCTCCTTTTTGTCAAGTGTGAAATTCCAACACTGATTTGTCTCCCGCCATCTGCGATATCTAGGAATCTATACAGATTGTTTCTCTAGCCTGCTTTATTCAGTTTTTTGTATGCTATGTGTGCCCCATTTGTACAACAATCTCATGTACTCATCTATGACAATTAGAGAGACGTTGCTTTGTTTACATGTTAGCTAATATATAGGCAACTGTGATCAATGGTTTTTACTAATGAGTTTTTGGTATTGCAAGGTTGGAAATTCTATGTTTATTGTCTGATCAGGCCAGCATTTTTCCATGACAATGCCACTGTCACACTCCAAGTTCAAGTATGAAAGTGGTATCGAACTGAAAATGCATAACCAGTTGTCTTTATATCAAAAGACGATAAAATACATACAATGAATCTAGCATACATTACTATTGTCGAGTTCTAATATGTAACATGCGATAAAGACTCTTCCACACCCTTTGATAAGGTAATCCAATATTGTTTCTTGACCAACTTTACAAACACATTTTATGCACACAATAATTGACACTCTGTATTCTTATACAGATCTATTCATTGCACCAAGCAAGGAACTGAGAGGGAAAGCCGTTTGGATGAAGCTCTCAGCTTCATATGGTTAAATGGATGGTTTAGCGCCTTGCTTTATAGAAGTAATCAAAATAAATTATTATAAACAACCCTGAGACCTTGCTTTATCGTGAACTTCCTTTGAACCTTTCTTCTTTCTTAGCTCAATGCTTTCGGGCTATCATGGTATCATGGACTGGAATGTAGACCATTATGTGTAAAAATCCTATCTAAATATCTACTTGCATGATATTGAAATCCACTAAATATCCTTGATTATCTATGAAGATGCCATCTAAGTTTCAACCTCCAATGGTTGCAATACTAGGTTTGCTTTGTCTTTTTGCTACAGGGGTATTGACCGCACAATAGTGAAAGAACTTTACTGTATAATAAATACCAGTTTGACTCCTAGATCAACCTCTGAAGACAACAATCTGAACCATACTCTTTGTCTCTGGCATGTGAAATACGCTGCAGAACACCTTGACGATGCAACTTTACAATTTGAAGTCATTCTTTAGCAAATAAACAAATATTATTGGGGCTTAGATGATGATTTCATTGATATGGAAGACATTTGTACTTTCGCCAATGACAGCCCATCGAGCACACCTTCCATGAAGAGCTGGGCGATGAGGTGATTTTTCATATTGATGGAACATGTAGCGATGACCCTACCTAACGTCGATGACTAGATGTGATAAAAAAACTCAAGCACAAGATGGAAGACCAAGACTATTTATATGATATAGCTATCTGTAGATTTTGCTGTTCTAAAACCAATGTAAATAAGCTATCATAACTTTCTTTTGCCTCACCATGCTACCATGCACTGTGATATAAACTGTTATGTATGAACATGCTATCTAAATATCTACTTCCTTATGCTATAAGGATTTTATAATCAGACTTTAAATCTCTCTTACTTGCATGATTTAAGTACTTGGTTTGCTCTTGCCTTTTACATTAGGGGCGCAACAAGATTTAGCTTCTTACGCAAAGGAAGTTAAATGTACCATTTGCATCATCTAAACGATTTCATTCGACTTTCAATGCCACCGGTATCATCAAAAATCAGGCACCATAATCTAATTGTGTTAATGCTGCTCCATGAAAGACAAAAACAATCCTTTCTTACTAATGAACAACATCACTTACAACAAAATCAGACCCAGCTGTTATGAATCATTTTATTATCTTCTCACATGATGCATATACGATTACTCATACTATCTTCTTCTTTGTCATCATCCTACAGTGATGGAAAGAATCAGAATCCCAACAAAAGTATTGTTCGATGCTATGATGCAGCAGCTAGGCCTCCCAAATGCAATGTACTCAACACAGAAGGCAAGAGCAATTGGTCACGCAACTATTCACTTCTATCCCTCCAAGCATCAACTGGACAACAATCTTCCAAGACAATCAATATCAATCCATGTTTCAACAAACTAGAAGATGCTGAAGATCAACTAGCAAACGAAGCTCTCAAGTACATGAAAAGCATCCACAGTAAAGTGCTGCAGGACATAAACTACGACAAGATGCAGCTGCTCCAGCAGAAGTGTGAAGCTCTTGAGGATCAACTGAAATAAAAGGACAACCTAATAGACTATTTTAGCAACAACTGGTGTCATAGCCTCGGTGGAGATCACATGGCAGCAAAGGAACTTTACTGTATAATAGATAGCAACTTCACAGCCGGATCAACATCCAAAGACAATGATCTGAGTCATATTTTGTCGCAAGTGAGATATGTTGCTGATCGTCCCACTGATACAGCCACACAATCATAGTATGAACTCCAGAAGACAAATAAGTCTTGGATGATAATGTTGAAGGAATTTCTGCTATGAACAATGAAAACATTCAACCACAGCCACTATGAACAATTGCATGAACAAGTTTTCAGCGCCGACGATCCACCAATCACACTCACTAATGTTCATCACTTCATAACGCCTATAAGATGTATCTCTCCCTATCTACCTTCCTTCCTAATAGCATTGTAAATATTCCATCGTAAGCTTCTTAGAACAGTCTGTATCATGAATAATCCAGGTGTTCCCATCTGCCCCTAAATATATTTATGTTCACTCTTTTAATACTTGCCTTACTCTCGCCCCTTGCGCCATCGGCGCAACGGGTCATCTAGTATGGTTAACAACACATCACGCACACACAACTAAAGAAATTTCTCCGACAAGACTTATTGATGTTTCAAGCTTCTAGGGGAGGCTCCCCGCGAGCATAATTTCATGACGTCACAATAGTTTTGCAATGTCACGTAGAAAGTGAGAAGAGATCATCACGCCCCAAAAAAATGTGCACCTTTTGATCACAACTTTTCGGCCTATGTGTCCACTTTGTCAAGCTATTGAAAACCAAACCACAATGGCAGTGTCCAGCTAGATCATGCGCCCTCGACACTAGCGTTCGTATGAATGTGAAAAACATATGTTGGGACAGCCTTCGTATACATGGTTGGATCAAGGTGTTTCTTACTTTTATTACCACCATAGACGACGACATCGCTAATGGTCCACCAGTTAGTGTCTGGATTTCACAAATACAAATGGGAGCTAGATGGAGATTGTCTTTCATCACCTAAGACCACCAGGCGCCCACGATCAATAACTTTAACAGCTGTATAGTTTAGATCTGTGTTACATATCCCTCATAAGCATATATAATACGTCTTAGATTTGACTGAGACCAGCTCAGGTATATACATAATTTGCAAAAAAGGTAGACTGAAAAAACGTGTTGAACATGCATGATTGATCAAGGATTATGTATGTATGTCATTTAGATGAATTAGATCAGCAAGAGGGAAATAGGGAGAGGAGTGACATGACAAACTTTAAGACGTCGATTGGATGGGGATATTGTTGCCAGAAGAGATGCACCGGGATCCCATGGGATGGGTGTATGTTCTCGCTCGCATAGTTTTAAATCAAAATGTTTGTTTACTAAGATAAATCTAAATGTTGTTGGAGATTCTAGCTCTTGCATATGAAGGGTTGTTATTATTCGGTTCCCATTTCATTGGATAAGAGAATACACTAAGAGATTCTTGACGGGATGGATTCATGTTGGATTGCCCTCCCTCTCTGCCATCTAGTAGCCACGAATTTAGCTGACTTTGATCCATCCACCCACCAATGTTGCTCTACTCCTTGATCGTCTCTGTCCATCTAAAGGAGAATGCAAGTGTCTGGATTGCGTAGGCCACCACTAGCCAGGTTGTTGCATTATTGAGCTGATTAATCCCGCTAGCTAGCACCTCCATAGTAATCATCTCAGACACTAGCAAAATGGAATCTTTGACAAGGAATTGAATTAAGTAAGCAATGGTGCCTTGCTATCCGACCGGGTTTAGCCCATTAATTATTGTCACACATATGATTAACAACACATCACGCGTCCCGCGAGCTCAGAACTAAAGCAGTTCCTCCGACAAAGCACGATGGTGTTATTGTTATTGCCATATACGACGACATCGCTAACCGTCCACCAATTGGTGACTGGATTTGCCAATACAAATGGGAGCTAGCTGGCCAGAGATCAAGCTTCCATCATCCAAGATCAGGCGCCCACGATTAACAATCTTTACAGTCAACCGTCTAGAATCGAAGGAGACCCGGTCCATATCCATAACTAACAAGAGGGGACACTAAGGACCGATCCCATTCCCATGGGCCTATGTCCTCTCTCACACCATTTTAAATCCAAATGTTTGCTTCTTTGTCTTTAATCTAAATGTTGTTGGATATGCTAGCTCTTATATATGAGTGGTCGTTTTTATTCGGATCCCTTTTCTTAGATCGACAGAATGAATATACTAAGAGGTTCTTGATGGGATGGATCCATGCATGTTGGATTGCCTCTCCATTCATTTGTAACGGTCGCTTCTACTAGCTAGCAACACATATAGCTGACATTGATGCGCCATTCGTCTAATGTTGTTCTGCTGCTTAATTAATCGTCTCCACCTCTAAAGAAAAGAAGAAGGCAATCATGTATGCAAGTGTGTGGATCGCATAGGCCACTACTAGCCAGGTTGTTGCATTATTGAGCTCCTATATCAGGGGTAGTAATCGTCGAAAGACACCAGCAGGAATGGGATCTTTGACGAGGGATTCATTAAGATAATATATGGCGCCTTGCCATCTGACCGGGTTTAGTTCATTAATTACTATGGCACATATGATTAACAATACATCACGCTTCCGGCGAGAGCACAACTAAAACAGTTCCTCCGACAAAGCACGATGTTTTGATTGTTATTACTACCATAGATGATGACATCCGCTAACCGTTCACCGATTAGTGACTAGGTTTTCCAGATACAAATGGGACCTAGCTGGAGATCATGCTTGCATAACCCAAAATCAGGCGCCCACCATTAACAATCTTTACAGCCAGACGCCTAGAACCGACGAAGAGTCGGCCTGTATGCATAAATTACAAGAAAACACATATGATTTACCCATGTTCTTTTCATAGATTTCTCTACAACGTGTCATGCATTTGGCAAGCATCCAAATGAAAGCAATCCCTCCGACAAAAGCTTGCGTTCTTTTTACTATTACGGCGTCCACCAATTAGTGACTGAGTTTTCCAACACTGATGGAAGATTATCTTTGCTTCCATCACCTAAGATAGAGCCCCCGCGATTAACAATTTTTACAACATAGATTTGTGTTTCACGCCTCCCTAAGCACACATACTTACATCTGTAATTGACAGAGACCGGCTTGTAAATACACATAATTTGCAGAAAGTGTGGGAAAGCTTGTTTAGCATGCATGATTAAGGCTATAATTTATGTTGTCCTAGTATAGATTGTAGTATAGAAGACAGCAAGAGGGAAACCGCGTAGTTTGACCCGATTCCCCCACGACATCAGCAGATCGAGAACTGAAAAGAGAGAGAGAGAGAGGAGCGACATCATGGCTTACATCGATTGGATAGTGAGTTCTGGGACGATACACTGGGATCCCATTGGGAGTGTGCCACGTGTCCCAGTTTTAGTATATTAGTATTAGTCATCAGCCAAATAATTGAGCTGCAGTAGAATGTCCCCTCTACAGCTGCAGCTCAGCTTAGCTCCAACCATTTTTTATTTCTTTCTTTCGGAGTATCTTACTTTTCCAAGATTTTTCTTGTGTAAAAAAATTGGGACCCACAGCTGGGCTTGACTCACCCACTCCATGGTAGTGTACCACATCGAGACAGGACAGTCGAGGCTGTCGACCTTTCTTGTCTGGTTAAAATTCGTCCATCCAATCGCTAGAAAATAGCGTGGAAAATATTTGCACCTGATGGATACAGCACTCTGCGTAATTAAGCATTATTATTTGGTTCTTTTAAGAACATGCCCCGAGTTAAGTGCAAGTTCAGCAACCCTATGCTCTTGCAAATTCTCAACTCCGCTCCTCGCTTCTTGACTAACATCTCAAACTCTGCTCCTTGCTTCTGCTACTTGCTTCTCCACTAACATCACCCTGTTTTTTTTTTCAAGTGGAATAACAGTCCATAATACAATAAATATCAACATAAAAACATGATGTAAAATAAATGTATCACTCTCCACCGCCATTCTTCTCATCAACAAACGCCCGTGTCGCCCACGTTGAAACTATGCCCCCCTCCCCCACCAATTTCTCTTTGGTGCACCTCCATCTTATGATGGTTTTCGCATCTTCGAGTGTCTCTGTTATCCTAGTACCGCGTCTACCACCTCTCACAAACTCGCCCACGGTTCGTTCCTTGCATCTTCCTCGGCTACCCTCCCAACACCAAAGGTTACCGGAGCTATGATTCAGTGTCCCACCGCGTGTACACACCGTCGCACATGTTCTTTGATGAGTGGTGTTCCCTTTTCAGCAGGTACTACCCTCCACCAGGCCCTCGGCGGGCCCTTGCGCCGCGCCTCTGCCCCGGCACGACACTCGGCCGCGGCCCGTCCCTGCTACCACACCTGGCGGGCCGCCTACCTCGCCGAGTCCTGCCCCGCCGTCGCCTCTGAGCCCGGTCCCTCTGCCCCGGTGGTCCCCTTGGGCGCGACCCCTTCCGGCTCGGCCGCCCCGGGCGCGGTTGACTGCCCTCCCGCACATATACTACTCAACTACATTTACGAGCAATTTTAGTTCATTTTGTGCTATTTCATAGGTTAATTCCTTTTGCTCCCTGTTGGGTTCGATTATTGAAAATTCTAGAAACATCATATACGCTTGGGGGTATCACACCACGATTGGACTTGTAGGTGCATACAGACCCCGAATTGAGCGATTCTTAGTGATACGGTTTTATGCTGAGAGTAACTTTTACGATTTGGGTATATCTTCATCTTCATGGGTGTAAGTGACGATAAGGAACATATTTGCAATAAATCCAAATTTCACTGAACCTTGAAGGGTTTTGATAGTTCATTAAATTTTCAAGTTGTTCCCATCACGTATTGGTACATGGTATCGACTCAAGCACTTTCGGCCCATGTGCCTATTTGGAAGGCGTGGTAGCCAGAAGATGGTCTGTGGTGGCACGGTCTGGCAGGACCATAAAGCACGAGCCCACCTACAAATCGACCCGAGGCGAGCTAAGGGACCCTCTGGGGGGGGGGGGGGGGGGGGGGCGGGGGGGGGGGGGGGGGGGGCGGGGGGGGCGGGGGGGGAAGGAAACAAACACAAACCAGCCAGAGGGGGAGCGGAGCCAGGGAGAAGAGGGGGGCGGGGGGGGGGGGGGGGGGGGCGGGGGGGGCGGGGGGGGAAGGAAACAAACACAAACCAGCCAGAGGGGGAGCGGAGCCAGGGAGAAGAGGGGGGCGGGGGGGGGGGGGGGGGGGGCGGGGGGGGCGGGGGGGGAAGGAAACAAACACAAACCAGCCAGAGGGGGAGCGGAGCCAGGGAGAAGAGGGGGGCGGGGGGGGGGGGGGGGGGGGGGGGTCGTCCAAGACGTTGTAGATCATCCTAGAGGTAGGGATTTCACCATGCTAGAGAGCTCGTAACCCAAGAAACAGATCTCTTACGCGATCCTGCCGATCCTCGACAAGCACTTGAGCAATACAATTATCAGAGGAAGGAGTAGGGTCTTACCCCTCCCCCCTAGAGGGCTTGAACGTAGGTAAACTTTTTATCTTGTGACTTACCATCTCGATCCGCCACTCGGATGCCCCTCCAAACAAAAAGGTCGTCGCTCGACGACAGTGCTAGTTATGAAATATATACACAAGGGTAGGAGCCCAAAAGTTGGCGACAAACCGTTAGATCTCCGAAGAAGTGTTGCACTTGTAGTAGGAGACATATACACAATTCATTCATGTAAATAATTCAGGTTGACCAGTACAGATACAACAAAGTGTTTTCTGTTATAATGAAATATGGTAATTCTTTAAGCTCCCCAAAGAGACCAATGCACCTATGTATACATGTAGTTGACCCAATATATTGTCCGCCTTCCCCAAGGAATTTTTTTGAGAAGGGGAAAACTCTCTCACTTTTGCATTGAGTGATGCACTCAGCCATTCAAATATTATCATCAAGGGCCAAATCAGTTGTGACGATGTTTGGTCGAATATGCTGGCCAACATAATATTATTATGAAGGGCCAAACTGTATAGAATATTATCCTCACGATCAGACCTATTGCAAACCACCAAAACCTTATTCCCAATCTATGACGTAGTGCTCCTACAGTCTTCAGGGCTCGGAAAGGTATCGTTCCATATAGCATCCCAATCAGAGTGACCACAAGAACGGCAATGGCAGTGTTATGAGCAACGGGAGTAAGCACCATATAAATGCCCAATGCAAAAGAGATCGCCAAGCTAATGCCAGAAACTGCCGCGAAGTATACAGATGAATTGAAGTGCTTTTGACGGACTGCAAGATCTACCATTGCCATTCCAGAGAACATTAAACTGGTAATAGCCACCGAGGCACAAATGAATGCTATCGTGGTGGCCGTTATGAACGCATCAAAGGCATACCTTCCTGCTAATGTTGGTGTGCCCCCATTGGGGTGGTCATCGGCTCGGTAACCACCAGGCAGGGTAAAAGTTGCACCAAATGCCACCGTGGCAATGAGCACTGAACCGATTCCCAGAACTTGTGTTGAATCCTTAATTTTGTTGGACTCTGTATCATTGTCTAGTAATTTGTATCTATTCAATTCCTGTTCCATGAGACTGGCTCCGTAGTACCCATAAATTCCTCCAATAGACAATAATGACATGTATATCATAATACGTGGGTTCTACACAAAAAGTACATGATGGTCAAATAAACTTTAGAAAACAATGTTTAGTTCAAGCAGGAAATAACCATGATAACCTAGCTTGAAACAGAAAACATAAAGTGGATATTACCCCTTCATAATAAAAGCCACGGGGAAGCATGCACACCGCTAGACTTAGGGGAGTCTGTCCAATGTAATTTGGTATATTAAGTTGTACTTGATGTTCTCTCAAGAGTGAACAAACAGTCCTCAGATCCCCAACCTGGACAGCTAGATGTAGTGCGGTGTTCCCATCGTTGTCCTGTGTATTCAAAATTGATGCTACCGATGGTGTCACGCAAGCATATGAGACTATATTATAATTTTTGTTCTCAGCAGCAACATGAAGAAAAGTCCGTCCCATAGTATCACACAAGTTGACACATTCCGGACATCTTTGAAGCAAACTGACGACTGTCTTGAGCTTGTTCCTGGAGGAAGCAATGTGAATAGGGAAGGACCCACTTATGTTTGGCAAGTAAGCTGCAGATGAGTTAGCTGCCAGCAGTATTGGCACCACATCCTCCTTCCAAAGACAAACTATGTGGAGAGGAGTATTCCCCTTATGGCATTGCTTTTTTGCAAGTTCCTTGTTCCAACCCAAAAGAACTTCCGACATCTCTGCATGCGGTTGGACATTTTATTTGAAGCAATTGTCAGTTCCCAAGTAAGATTTTAAACAATAATTCACCTTTGTCAGAGTATAACAACCCAAATTAACTACTCAAAGAATATTGTTTTGAGCAATGTCAAAATTTGGAGAAAAAATTCTTCTTTGCTCACTTGGAGAAAGAAACTGAGCAATTGGATCTGAGCTAAGGTAGGACTAACCGTTTGTATTTATGAATAAGTGAAGTTTTTTTTTTGCTACCCCAAAAGTCTTTTTGTAAACTAATAATGTGTGGATCAAATTGAGAACCACAATTTTGTAGACATTTCAGGATTTCCCAGAAGATTTTGGTGGTGCTAGCACCACAAGACAAGGTGGCACTGGAACTTATCTGTCATTAAAATGATTATTTATCTGATAGTTATCTGAATAGTATTGTATGGTAAAAAAATTGAGGGAGTATTTCATGGGAATTTTCAACCAAAGAAGTAATGTAGAAAGATAAAGTTGTAGTTGAACCCTATGCTTCCTTATCTTCTACCTAGCCCTCCATTTTTTGCATTAAGGACTATGCCTTTAAAAATATCCCAAAAATACAATGTATAAATATGAAACTTTGCAGGCCAACAACATATTAGTGCTACTACGCCTATTATTTTAAGTATTTATGATGCACCACAAAATCTAATATTAATGAGTAAAATCCATTTTTTTTACTTCTAGGTTTCATGTTTGTGACACAATCTACCCTATTTAACTGAATTTACCTCTTTTTACTCATTTTAAGCAAATGTTGCCATTTTTACCCTTTTTATTCTTTCTGCCCATTTTGACTGAGAGGCCCCGCATATTAGTGTTGATCCGCCTTGCCACATGGGTTGTTTGTTTTTTCCTCGGTCGGTTTTACTTCCACGGTAAGGCCTTCTTTGGTTGTAGGAATTTTATTGGATAAGGTGAGCTTTCTTTGGAGCCTTTTGGTCTGAAGGAATGGACTCCTATTCTTATGTAGGATAGGAACTAATCCTTCACATTTCAAAGGAAAAATATTAGCGTACCCTCAATGAAAAAAATCTTATCATATGCATCAAATGACATATTTTCCCTTATAAAAATATCTCGATTTTCCTATTCCTATGATATTCCTATCGTGTGAACCAAATGACTGGGCCTTGCATTTGGTGTGGTTGCACAGAAAAAACCCAGAACAAACCAGACCATACGAAAAACTGTCCGGTCAAAATAATATCTATGTGGCATGCCAAGTAAGCACTAGTGTGGGGCTGACTCATCAGAGTGGGAAAATAAATAAATAAAGTAAAAAGGTGGCATCAGTTTGCTTAAATTGAGTTAAAATCTGAAAATTCTGATAATGGAGTATTTTCTATCACAAAGGGAAACTTAGAGGTAAAAAATAGAATTAACTCAGAATTAGTTATGCATGGTGTAATGCTTAATGTGTTATTGACCAGCAAAGTTTCAAGCTCTATCATTTCCAAGTATTTATGGTGCAGCAATAGTGAGAGAATAATTATACATATTGTATCTAATGTGATGTTGACCTAAAGCTTCAAGTGGATATATTACATCAATGCATTGTTGGATAAACAAAAAGGACAAATTATGTGGTGCAAAGATAATGAGCTAGCATAGCAACCCAAAACGGCAAGACTCGGATAAAAGGTGCACCTGCATGGGTTCAAAATAACATCACTGTTGTGGGAAAGTAAAAAATGTTTATAAGCCAAAGTAAAGGAAAATAGGATTTTGGAACATGGAGGCATTGGAGCATTTTTTTAAACAGCTAAAAAATGGTGCTTAAAAGTTTCATAAAAAGTTATTTTTTTACACGAATACGTATGCATGTGCTATAACTGTTAATTTTCGTTCAATTATACATTATATTATATTCTACAAAAAATTGGCCACAAAACAGCAAAAATTATGCCCTTTTCTGCATGCATTTGTCTTTTTTTGTATATTTCACATGAAAGCATGTATATTGCTGAAATTTCGCGAAGCTATACTGCACTTGTATATCTGCACGTACAAGACAATTTGGAATTTTTTGGGCCGTAAAAATTCGTATTTTGAACTTAAAAAAGAAATAGGCTCATAGTGCTAGTGCTCCAAATGGGCTTTTTGAAAGTAAAGTACCTATGTCCCTCAAGACAGAGACGTGAAGCACATTTTGTCCGTCTGGTGCAGAGTACGATAATTGATTGTCTTTCTCATGAAGTACGATTGCAATCGGGTGCTGCTCCAGCTCGATAGCCAAGCACAGTGGTGACATCCCTTCACTGGGAACACGAGCCAATTGTGAATCCTCCATCAATAGCAATATAACAATATCGTCATTCCTCCCACGGATTGCATCATGTAATGTCGTCTCCCCACGCATATTCTGCTTTCTTAGCATATATTTCACCCTGTCAATGCCACCTTCCTCGCCTTTTGCCAGCTCTAGTAGACAATACACCATTTTGCAGCTCCCCGCGCGGGAAGCGCAGTGCAATGGTGTGTCGCCCAACTTGTTGGGCTTATTCAACAGGTGTTTGGCTTTATTGTAGATTACATACAGACTGTCTAGGAAGCTTTCCTTTGAGGAATGTGCTGTCAGAAGGAGAGAAATGTTATTGAAGGCGAGTGCTGTAAATCAGTAGTGAGGTTCCATTTCCGTTTATTCAGTTTTTAATTACTTTTTGTAGCATAATAGGCGTAAGAAGACAATAACACCAACCATATAAATATTTGTGATTTCTGATTCCCCCCTCCCCCCGCCCCCAGTCACAGCAGGATATCAAACTTTAGAAGAATGATTATCTCAAACGGCTCATCTAAATTGGGTAAAAACATTCCCATAATAGTCATGGCGATTATTCGTGATTTCTGTATTTTTCTCATTATTCTAGAGTTTTCCTTTTTTAGTCAAAATTGGACAATAAAGTTTAGAAGAATGATTAGCTCAATTTACTTACCCAAATTAGCTGAAGCATTTTCATAATAGTCACTGTAAATTTTATGGTTTTCAGGATTTTATTCCAGTCTTTTTTGGAAACTTCAAATATCAGTTGATCCAAATGAGCCATAACTTCCCAAGAATAGTCACCAAAGTATGAGGTAACAAAAAAGATGAACAATTCTCTTCTCTGAATAATCCTATGGTCCTTTATGGCGCTGGATGCTCATCGTCTAGGTATACAAGGTGCAGTCGATGTAACCATATAACTCGGAGAGGTCTAGGTTGGGGACTTGAGGTGAGGCCGGACACGTTCTTTGCTGCCGAGCTCGGCGATGACGGTGAATATTTAAATAATTCTAGGGCTGCGCTTGGATTGAGTGTAACTTAATATGAGTGTATCGATCAATTTTACAAGTGTATCTTACCGGATTAGACTGATTTCTGACCGGAAACAGTACAGACATCTAAGGGCGTGTATTGTTTTACAGGTGTATCTTAAGGAAACACGATAATCCAAGTGTGGCCTAAGTCAACTAATAAATAGGAAATCCAAAGAAAAACGAAGGAAGTAGTACCAGATTTTGCTATTACATGAAGGGCCGTGTCTCCAAGAGGCGTGACTCCCTCCAGAAGCGACGTCTCTGCAAAGGGGGCAGCTGGCCGATCACCACCAGAGTGTGGCTGATGTACGTTTCCGTTGGTGGTGATGTTGTGGTCGAGGGTCTCTGCATCGACGAGCACCTCAACTACGACCTGAGGATGCACGGCCTTCGGCCAGACAGGCGCATCTCCCCAGTTCAGGAGAGACTTGAGTGCCTCGCAGTCACCCATGCTCGCAGCCATTAGAAGCAAGGGGTCCATGAGTGCCGGAGCCCGGGGAGCGGTTGTGTCCTCACTGGCAGGGGTATTGGACAGCTCCATCACCGGCAACAGCAGCTAAGTAGGAATCTACGCTGGAGTGTTGGGTGCTCAGATCCTAGCTGCACTCTTGAAAGACATATACAGTATATATGAACTCCAGTGATGGAGCGTACTGTATCTTTGTATGGACTATATATGGACTAGACATGATGTCACGCTTAAACTCCGTCCCAGATCTTATCTAGCTCATCCATGGCTGCTCAGCCGATTTCCGACGACCAAGTGTTTTTGTGTGGCGAAGAGAAACAGATAGAGATATATGTACTGTGTACTGACCGGAAAGGCTACCTTTCGTCGTTTATTGCTTATAAGCTTCTATCCGGAGTACTCAAGGAATGGACTGGCGCGCGTCCTATGGCAGAGCAGCAACGCATTGGGAGAAAAAACCGACTATAAGGGTATCTTCAACGCCGACCCTCAAATTTCCCGTAACCATCCGGACCGCGCTGTCCGAACCGTGGGAAGCCATTCAACACGGTTCTGTATCAGTTCACGGCGCGGTCCGGACGCGTTTTCTGCCGCAAACTGGAGACAAACATGGGGAGGTTTGATGGAGTCTGGACCGTTGTCACGTCTGCTTCTGACTGCCCGCGTGCGGTCCCTCCTGGTGCCAACTGCTCGCATTCATGCCACTGTAGAGCGCGCCGCTCCACATTGAAGGCGGCTCAGGGCAGACACGACCTCTTACTGCCTTCGCCATGGAAGCGGCGCGCCCGACTGAATACGCCTCCTCGTCGCATTCAAATGCCTTCATTAACCCCGTGGAAGCCGAGAAATCTACTCCCGGCAGTTAACTGCTCTCAATCAAGTGTTGTGGTGTAGTCTATGTAGAGTTCAGAGATATATATAAATTTGAGGATTATGTTGTAGAGTAAGGTTTAGATATGTAAGTTGATGTGCAATGAATAATGCCAGGGGCAGCATCCTGCATTTCAAAGGGTGTCGAACAAACTAACTTCTTGAATGAGCCACACTTAAGTATATGTGCAAAGGGTGTCAAACACAAGTGATTTTACTTTGTCGATTCGTTCACTCGATGCACTATATTGGGCACTGCAGCAATTACTTCGGATTCAGATTTCATCACACAAACTAACTTGTCTAAATGAGCCATAATTAAGTTCGTGCAAAGAGTCAAACACAAGTGGGAATACTGCATGATACAGTTTATTATGTCGATTGGACTGTTTGATTTCTTGACACAATCGAGATAACTTGCACGGTGTTTGATTGAATGTATGCGGTGGCACAGTTTCTTGACTAGAGTAGCAATGTACAGACTTAACAGTATCCACTAGAGAAATACAGTATTATACATGGTTCAACCTTCTTCAAGTAGGTTACTTTGAAGTATGGTTCAACCTTCTTCAAGTAGGTTACTTTGAAGTATGGATGTTATTAAAGTACTCATTGTAGTAGTACTCTTCACATATGTGTGTTTTGAGGATTATGTTGTGGAGTGAGGTTTGGGTATGTAATGTTGTTGTATGGCTGTAAGCAGTCCCCTGTTCTGGGTGTGTGTTTCAAGGCCTGAATTAACTACTGTTGAGCAACAGTCACATGCACAAAGTAATGGTCGATGCTTCCGCTCGATGCACTATACTGGGAGCAGACACTACTTCTTCACTAGACAAACAATCGACATGATTTAGGGTTTATTAGACAAACTGATTTGCCACATTTCATTCTAAGCTCTAAATCAATTCATCAGGTGTGTTCAAATAGTAGTAGGATTTATCACAACCAGAGTTTGTGACAGGGTAGGATAGGTGTGTTCTTCAGGCCTTGCAAAAGGTGCGAAACACAAGTGGCCTTACAAGGTAAGATTTTACTACGTCGACTTTATACTTCTTCTCTCGAGAAAAACTTTACATATTTCATACTTAGGATAACCCAATTTCCATGGATGCAATTGTGTCATGTCTGTTCAAGTAGGCATAGAATTACTCACATACATAATCTAGTTTGTGCAAATGTTGAACAGAATTAAATAAGTGATAGATACTATTAACAATGTTATCACTAAGTTCCATGTATCATTTGAGTGTGCAAATTTTCCTAGGTATCAATGTTGTTAAAGTATTGCACTTTTGTGAATTGTGTTGTAGACCCCATCAGTAGCACCAAGTCCCCTGTTCTAGGTGTGTGTTTGTCAATGACAGAATTAACCATGCCCAAAGTTATAAGTTGAACATTCGTACACAAACTAAGCAAGGCTCGCATTCTTCCATTCGATGCACTATACTTTGTGCACACACTAAGTAATTAATGAAGAATAAGCCGTCTGAGGACAGTCCTCGGCTTGAAGACCAGTTCAGGGGCTGCTAATGGTGTCCTACTTATGGGGTGCTAACCACGTCGGTTCCCAGACATGGTCTAGGCCGAGGACCCCCGAACACTCAACCAATCGGTCACATTCGTCGTGCCCCATGAAGTAATCAGGATGGAATCCTCCAAAGACCTTGTGTGTACTCCAAGGCACGAAAGCAATCTTCGGCATGTTTATCTTCAGATGTAACCGAATGTTTATCTTCAAATATAACCAAACTATCTGTAACCCTAGGTACCCCTAGCATCTATATAATCGAAGGGGCGTAGTCATTAGAGGCAGATAGACTCATACACATACGATCTCGAGGTAGATCAACATGTACTCTGTACCCCATTCATCAATAAACCACAAGAATGACGTAGGGTTTTACCTCTTCGAGGGGCCTGAACCTGGGTAAAAACCGTGTCCCCTCTCTATCATGTTACCATCATGCCAAGGCTACCAGAGACCGTATGGATTCAACTTCGTCACTATTGATTCCGAAACCATTATTAGCGTCTCGAGCTACTTTATTTTAATCTTGCACTTTATATATTACATATGTTACAATTCATTTGCGATATTTCCAAGATCCATATTTCTTTTGTTTGGATCGAAACTAACTTGCAGGCACAATATATAAATCTCTACAATAAAATAGGTACATTTCCATTGCTCCCTATTCTATTGATACTCTTACTTCAAAAAGGCTATAACTAAAATCTTTACACTTGCAGGCCACCAAGCTGTCTTTGGCCCTATTGCCTGGGAGCTAAGTCACTTTAGTCTTTGTTTTAAGTTTTGATTTATCTTTGTGTATGAATTTTTTTGCAGGCTCAGAGCACCCAGTGGCACATTTACCGACTAGCGACAATTAAGCTCTCGGGAACGCCTATCAGAGAAATCTTCCCAACTTTAGGCCCGAGACCTAATGGTGAAACATACAAAATAAATCCAAATTTACTTGAACAATTGGGTAGTATTCTATTTACATGAAATAGAGATTAGGATCCTTACCAACATTTGCTATTATTCGACAGAATATGTGGGCATTCAAATTAAAGGCTTTCAGTTATGATGATACAAAGTTGAAACTATTCAGACCAACACTAACTGCCGTGGAAAAAACATGGCTACTAGCCCATCCCGCGGGTATATTTGACACCTGGTGTCGGGGATATACCCCGCGGTAAGACCTGGCCAGAGATATGACCCGGCTAGGACTTGATGTTTCATTGGTGACCCGGCAGACTATAAGCCGGCGGGAACAGTTAAACAGGTTAAGTCGGCGGACACAGTTAAGCATTGTAACTCGGCAGACATAGTCATGTAACCTGGCAGACACAGTCATGTAAGCCGGCAAACACAGTCATGTAAGCCAGCAGATGTTAAGCTAGACGGTAAGCCAGATGGTAAGTCAGATCGTAAGCCAGACGGTAAGCCAGATGGTAAGCCAGATGGTAAGTCAGATCGTAAGCCAGACCGTAAGTCAGATTGTAAGCCAGATTGTAAGAAACCCAAGACGTTAAAGAAGCCCATGGAGGGAAGCCCGTGATGAGAAGTCAGAATAGTTTAAGTCTTATTCCGAGATGGACTCTACATGTAACCCGCCCCTTCAACTTATATACGGAGGGGCAGGGCACCCCAAGAGGGACGAGCAAGAAGAAACAATCTCTAGGGCTAGACACAAAGAGCGGGCTTACCGGCGACTCCCTCATGATCATAATGAGACCTAGCCACAAACAGCGTGTAGGGTTATTACCGGACGATGTTTCCCGGGTCCCGAAGCTGTCTAAATCCTTGTCTTGCGTGTTGCGTCTCTCGTCCCGATCAACCCCTCTCAAGCTACCACATAGATGTGTTGGCCTCGCGATTAAGTCCTCACACTAAGGACATCTGACGTGACAATTCCACGACAGCTGGCGCCCACCATGGGGCCCGCGAACGATGGTGTTGAGTTCTTGGAGGGATCTCATCTAGGGTTTGAGAAGTTTGCATCCGGATGAAGAAAAGAGTCAGTTGGAAAGGATCTGTATCAACTTCGATCTAATGGCTGCCGCAAGTCGCCGACACCATCATCTCCCTCTATAGCCTATTTTTCCAGATCATCAAGTTTCGACCAGCAACTGCTGTCAAGTCAAAGCTGTGTTGTGCGTCCTCGAGTTTTCCAAGGACTAGGGTTCCATTTTTTCTCAATTGGATTGCTGAGCCGCCATACGTTACTGCACCATCAACCGAGGCGAGGCCAAACTGAGGTCCCAAGAAGCAGTGTTGTAGCAAGTCACGAGGGTATTTAACCAATTGGTGCTACTACTCATTACCTGAAGGGAATCAAAGACGGTCTGGACTGAGCTGACAAAAAAAGGGGTGTCGGGGCCACGAACTGGAGGAAGACCCGGTTGAGGATTGGTTAGAGTTGACCATGGTCTGGAAGATGTGGTTGAGCATGGAATCGGACTCCGAGCCGCGGCGGCGAACAGAGCACGCCTTGGGAGGACCCTCCGCCGGCTCGCTGCCGGAGCTGGCCCTCTGCTCCTCCGCTGTCGTCCCGTGTCGAGTCGCCGGGCGGCCTCGCCTTCTCCCCTGGAGCCGCCTCGCTGCTGGAGCCAGGCCCTCCGCTCTTCTGCTGCAGCCGGTCGAGCCGCCTCGCTGCGGGCCTCCTCTTCAACCGCAGGCCGCCTCTGCCTCCGCTGCAACCCACCGTGGGTGTGGCCCGCCTCACATGCCGTCTTGTACGCCCCGGCCTCAAGTCGCCGTGCCTCCCTGATAACCCACAAGTGTAGGGGATCGCAGCAGCTTTCGAGGGTAGAGTATTCAACCCAAATTTATTGATTCTACACAAGGGGAGCCAAAGAATATTCTTAAGTATTAGCAGTTGAGTTGTCAATTCAACCACACCTGGATAACTTAGTATCTGCAGCAAAGTATTTAGTAGCAAAGTAGTATGATAGTAATGGTAACAGTGGTAAAAGTAAAGATATCAGTTTTGTAGTAGTTGTAACAGTAGTAACGGAAAAGTAAATAAGCGAAGCACAATATATGAAAAGCTCATAGGCATTGGATCAGTGATGGATAATTATGTCGGATGCGATTCCTCATGTAATAGTTATAACATAGGGTGACACAGAACTAGCTCCAGTTCATCAATGTAATGTAGGCATGTATTCCGAATATAGTCACACGTGCTTATGGAAAAGAACTTGCATAACATCTTTTGTCCTACCCTCCCGTGGCAGCGGGGTCCTAATGGAAACTAAGGGATATTAAGGCCTCCTTTTAATAGAGAACCGGGCCAAAGCATTAGCACTTAGTGAATACATGAACTCCTCAAACTACGGTCATCACCGAGAAGTATCCCGATTATTGTCACTTCGGGGTTGTCGGATCATAACACACAATAGGTGACTATAGACTTGCAAGATAGGATCAAGAACTCACATATATTCATGAAAACATAATAGGTTCAGATCTGAAATCATGGCACTCGGGCCCTAGTGACAAGCATTAAGCATAGCAAAGTCATAGCAACAACAATCTGAGAACATAGTGGATACTAGGGATCAAACCCTAACAAAACTAACTTGATTACATGGTAAATCTCATCCAACCCATCACCGTCCAGCAAGCCTATGATGGAATTACTCACACACGGCGGTGAGCATCATGAAATTGGTGATGGGGGATGGTTGATGATGACGATGGCGACGAATCCCCCTCTCCGGAGCCCTGAACGGACTCCAGATCAGCCCTCCCGAGAGGTTTTAGGGCTTGCCGGCGGCTCTGTATCGTAAAGCGCGATGAAACTTTCTCTCTGATTTTTTTCTCCGCGAAACAGAATATATGGAGTTGGAGTTGAGGTCGGTGGAGACAGGGGGCACGCCCCCACCCTCGTGGACAGGGTGTGGGCCCCCTGGTCTTCATCTTTTGCCAGTATTTTTTATATTTTCTGAAAATTATCTCCGAGGATTTTCAAGTCATTCCGAGAACTTTTGTTTCTGCACAAAAATAACACCATGGCAGTTCTGCTGAAAACAGCGTCAGTCCGGGTTAGTTTCATTCAAATCATGCAAGTTAGAGTTCAAAACAAGGGCAAAAGTGTTTAGAAAAGTAGATGCGTTGGAGACGTATCAACTCCCCCAAGCTTAAATCTTTGCTTGTCTTCAAGCAATTCAGTTGACAAATGGAAAGTGATAAAGAAAAACTTTTACCAACTCTGTTTGCTCTTGTTATTGTAAATATGTAAAGCCAGCACTCAAGGTTTCAGCAAAGATTATGAACTAACCATATTCGCAATAACACTCAGGTCTCATGTTTACTCATATCAATGGCATAATCAACTAGCGAGCGATAATAATAAAACTCGGATGACAACACTTTCTCAAAACAATCATAATATGATATAACAAAATGGTATCTCGCTAGCCCTTTCTGAGACCGCAAAACATAAATGCATAGCACCTTTAAAGATCAAGGACTGACTAAACATTGTAATTCATGATACTCCCTCCTTCCATCTATATATGGCCTAATACGTTTTTCGAGGCTAATTTTGACCAAATATTAGAGCAATAATATATGACATGCAACTTACACAAAGCACACCGTTAAATTCGTGTGTGAAAGAAGCTTTCAATGATATAATTTTGACATTGTGCATGTCATATACTATTAATCTTGTCAATAATCAAGGGCGGTCTTAAAAAATGCATTTGGCCCTATATAAATGGAAGGAGGGAGTAAAAGAGATCCAGTCAAGTCATACCCAATATAAACTAACAGTAATGCATATAAATGACAGTGTGCTCTCCAGCGGGTGTTTTTTAATAAGAAGGTGATGGCTCAACATAAAAGTAAATAGATAGGCCCTTCGCAGAGGGGAGCAGGGATTCGTAGAGGTGCCAGAGCTCGATTTTAAAACAGAGAGATAAATAACATTTTGAACGGCATACTTTCATTGTCAACGCAACAACTATGAGATGGCGATATCTTCCATACTACATGCATTATAGGCGGTTCCCAAACAGAATGGTAAAGTTTATACTCCCCCACCACCAACAAGCATCAATCCATGGCTTGCTCGAAACAACGAGTGCCTCCAACTAATAACAATCCTGGGGGAGTTTTGTTTAATTATTTTGATTTGCTTTGATCTTTTTGATCATGGGACTGGGCATCCCGGTTACCAGCCATTTTCTCGTGAATGAGGAGCGGAGTCCACTCCTCTTGAGAATAACCCACATAGCATGGAAGATACAGACAACCCTAGTTGAAACATGAGCTGCTCCAGCATACAAAACAGAATTTCATTTGAAGGTTTGGAGTTTGGCACATACAAATTTACTTGGAACGGCAGGTAGATACCGTATATAGGAAGATATGGTGGACTCATATGGAATAACTTTGGGGTTTATGGAGTTTGGATGCACAAGCTGTATTCCCGCTTAGTACAGGTGAAGGCTAGCAAAAGACTGGGAAGCGACCAACTGAGAGAGCGACAACAGTCATGAACATCCATTAAAATTAATTTACACTAAGTGCAAGCATGAGTAGGATATAATCCACCATGAACATAAATATCGTGAAGGCTATGTTGATTTTGTTTCAACTACATGCGTGAACATGTGCCAAGTCGAGTCACTCAATTCATTCAAAGGAGGATACCATCTCATCATACCACATCACAATCATTTTAATAGCATGTTGGCATGCAAGGTAAACCATTATAACTCATAGCTAATTAAGCATGGCATAAGCAACTATAATCTCTAAATGTCATTGCAAACATGTTTACTTCATAATATGTTGAATCAGGAACGATGAACTCATCATATTTACAAAAACAAAAGAGGTCGAGTTCATACCAGCTTCTCCCATCTCAATCAGTCCATCCTATATCGTCATTATTGCCTTTCACTTGCACGACCGAACGATATGTATAATAAGAAGAGTGTACGTGCATTGGACTAAGCTGGAATCTGCAAGCATTCAATTCAAGAGAGAAGACAAAGTAATGTGGGCTCTAAATTAAATCATCAATCATGCATAAGAGAGCCACTAAACATTTTCAATATGGTCTTCTACTCTTGACCCCCAAAGAAAGGAAAAAGAAATAAAACTATTTACTCGAGAAAGCTCCCAACAAGTAAAAGAAGAACAAGAAATCTTTTTGGGTTTTCTTTTTAATTATTTCTACTACAGGCATCAAAATTAAACTAACTAATTTTTTTGGTTTTTTTATAAGGTTCATCAAACACACAAGAAGAAAACTAGAAAAAGAATTTAAACTAGCATGGATAGTACAATGAAAGAGTATGAGCACCGATGACTAGAATAGCGTGTGAACATGAATGTAAAAGTCGGTGGGAAATACGTACTCCCCCAAGCTTAGGCTTTTGGACTAATAAGTTGTTTTATGGCCATGGATAGCGGCTACTCTCCCCAGTATACTGAGAAGTGTCCTCGTACTGCTACCGGTTAGCGATCTCCTTCGGATTCCACTGATAAGATGATGGACGATATGGGTCCAGTGGTGGTTCCGGCTTAGGTTCTGGAGCTGATGTCTGGCCACGGTACATGTACACCGCTTCCAGCGAGACAAGGTAGTGCCCTGCAGTTAAATCTAACAAGGAAGGTGCAGGCAGGGTAATAACCTCATTGTGTTTATTATTAAATCGCAGGTTATACAGGAGCATTTTATCATCATTGTAAACAATAAACTCATGCGCTACCATGCTCCTGTAATCTAAATAGGTAAGAGGCAAAGATGTCTCCTCTTCCTCATCATCTCTAATAGGCATCTCAAAGTATCTAGCAAGGCGTGCAGCATAGATGCCTCCAAAGATGGGGCCCTTTGTACGGTTTTAGACTTAACCGTTTAGCAATAACGGCACCATTACTAAAAGTGTTATCACCAAATAAGGCATGGAGCAGAATAACAATATCAGGAACATTGAAGTTTCCACTATTTCGACGACCAATTAAGCATCGACTAGCAAATAAGGCAAAGTAGCACAAAACAGGGAAGTGTATGCTAGTGATTCTTGCCTCGGAACCTTTCTTCGATTCCCCTACAGCAATAGTATCAACGAAACCATCCACATCTTTACGATGTGGTTCATCTAAGCTACCCTCAAAGGGTATTCTACAAACCGCGCAAAAATCATGTAATGACATTTCCTTAGCCTCATCATATAAATGGAAGGATACTAAAGGAGGTGAATTCTTGGGATGATAATAAAACTTTTGCACGAAAGTATTGGTAAGTAAGAGATACTGTTCGATCCGGTCGTGGAGGAAGTCGGTGAGGCCAGCATTTTCAGCCAAAGAATAAAAGTCTTCATATATCCCGGCTGCTCTCAAGAAATTATCACATGGCCATTCACAAGGCCTTACTTCCGCTATGCGAGGAAGATCATAGTTGGCCTTTTCTTTCTCCTTATCTTGCTTATCCTTGGAGGTTTGGCTAGAAGAGCCCCTCAATAACCACCTCCTCATCTTTTCTGAAAATTCTAAATTTTTTAGTAACTTCAAGATAGAAATAAATAAAACTGAACAAGATTGATAGCAACTAGTCCTACAAGTGCCTAGAGCCTATATCATGCATTAAAATCACTTGGGACCTCATAAATTTGACATGCAAGCTCAAGAACAGGGTCACGTATGCAACAAAAATTTGCAATGAATAGAGCACTAGAACAAAAACTAATTGGATCAATGGAGGAGTCACATACCAAGCAACAATCTCCCAAAGCAGTTTTGTGAATGGGGCTTTGAGCAAGGAGATTGAAAATCGCAGCAAAATGAGCTGGAACTCGTGCTTGAGCTGGATGATGATTTTTTGGGAGGAAAAAGAAGTGTGTGGGTGCAGGAATAAGTGGAGGGGGCCCACCGTGGGCCCACGAGACAGGGGGGCGCGCCCTATAGGGGGGGGGCGCCCTCCACCCTCGTGGCCAGGTGGTAGACCCCCCTGCAGTGTTCTCAGTGCCTAAAATCCTCAAATATTCCACAAAAAAATCATACTAAATTTGTAGGGCATTTGGAGCACTTTTATTTTCGGCATATTTTTATTGCATGGATAATTCAGAAAACAGACAAAATATTTTATTTCTACTTTATTTATTCTAAGTAACAGAAAGTAAAGAGAAGATACAGAAGGTTGTGCCTTCTAGTTTCATCCATCTCATGATCATCAAAAGGAATCCACTAACAAGGTTGATCAAGTCTTGTTAACAAACTCATTCCGAATCACATAAAACCGGAGAAATTTCAAAGTGACACTAGGTTACCTCAACGGGGATATGAACATCCCCAATAATAAGAATATCATACTTTTTCTTTCCAGTAGGAAGAGGAAATTCAAAACCTCCAAATATAATTGATGGAATTTTACCAATAGAACTTATGCTGTGAACTTGAGGTTGTTTCCTCGGAAAGTGTACCGTATGCTCATTTCCATTAACATGAAAGGTGACATTGCCTTTGTTGCAATCAATAATAGCACCTGCAGTATTTAAAAAGGGTCTACCAAGGATAATCGACATACTGTCATCATCAGGAATATCAAGAATGACAAAGTCTGTTAAGATAGTAACATTCACAACAACAACAGGCACGTCCTCACAAATGCCGACAGGTATAGCAGTTGATTTATCAGCCATTTGCAAGGATATCTTAGTAGGTGTCAACTTACTTAATTCAAGTCTACGGTACAAGGAAAGAGGCATAACACTAACACCGGCTTCTAAATCACATAAGGCAGTTTTAACATAATTTCTTTTGATGGAGCATGGTATAGTGGGTACTCCGGGGTCACCAAGTTTCTTAGGTATTCCACCCTTAAAGGTATAGTTGGCAAGCATGGTGGAGATTTCAGCTTTAGATATTTTTCTTTTATTTGTGATGATATCTTTCATGTATTTAGCATAAGGTTTGTTTTAAGCATATCAGTTAAGCGCATGCGTAAGAAAATAGGTCTAATCATTTCAGCAAAGCGCTCAAAGTCCTCATCATCCTTTTCTTGGATGGTTTAGGAGGAAAAGGCATGGATTTCTGAACCCATGGTTCTCTTCCCCTACCGTGTTTCCTAGCAACAAAATCTATCTTATCATATCGTTGATTTCTTGATTGTGGTTTATCAAGATCAATAGCAGGTTCAATTTCTATATCATTGTACTTACTAGGTTGAGCATCTACATGAACATCATTATTCGCATTATCATTAGGTTCATGTTCATCTCTAGATTGTGTTTCAGCATCAGAGATAGAAGTGTCATTAGGATTCTCGGGTGTTTCTACATTAGGTTCACTAGAAGCATGCAAAGTCCTATCACTTTTCTTTTTCTTCTTCTTAGAAGAACTAGGAGCATCTGGATTATTATTCTGAGAATCTTGTTCAATTCTCTTAGGGTGGCCTTCAGGATACAAAGGTTTCTGAGTCATTTTACCAGTTCTAGTAGCCACTTTAACAGAAAAATCATGTTTATTATTTAATTCATCGAGCAAATCACTTTGAACTTTAAGTACTTGCTCAGCTTGAGTGGTAACCAAAGAAGCATATTTGCTAATAAGTTTAAGTTCACCTTTAACTCTAGCCATATAATCACTCAAGCGTCCTATCTCGAAAGCATTATTCTTTAACTCCCTACCAACATAAGCATTAAAACTTTCTTGTCTAGCCATAAAGTCATCAAACTCATCTAAGCACTGGCTATGAAATTTAGTAGAGGGAATTTCAACCTTATCATATGTATAGAGAGAATTTACCTTTACTACCTGTGTCGGGTTATCAAGACAATGTGTTTCTTCAACAAGCGGTATATTAAGACCATGTATTTCTTCAATAGGAGGTAAATTCTTAACATCTTCAGCTTTAATACCTTTTTCTTTCATTGATTTCTTTGCCTCTTGCATATCTTCAGGACTGAGAAATAAAACACCTCTCTTCTTCGGAGTAGGTTTAAGAATAGGCTCGAGAGTTGGCTCAATTGGTTCGGGAATTGCCTCGGGAATTGGCTCTAGAAGAGTCCAATTATTTTCATTTGTCAACATATTATTCAATAACAATTCAGCTTGGTCGACTGTTCTTTCCCTGAAAACACAACCAGCACAACTATCCAAGTAGTCCTTGGAAGCATCGGTTAGTCCATTATAAAAGATATCAAGTATTTCATTTTTCTTAAGAGGGTGATCAGGCAAAGCATTAAGTAATCGGAGAAGCCTCCCCCAAGCTTGTGGGAGACTCTCTTCTTTGATTTGCACAAAATTATATATTTCCCGCAAGGCAGCTTGTTTCTTATGAGCAGGGAAATATTTAGCAGAGAAGTAGTAAATCATATCCTGGGGACTACGCACACAACCAGGATTAAGAGAATTAAACCAAGTTTTAGCATCACCCTTTAATGAGAACGGAAATATCTTAAGGATATAGCGAGACTTCTCATCATTGGTAAACAGGGTGGCTATATCATTCAACTTGGTAAGATGTGCCACAATAGTTTCAGATTCATTGCCATAAGAAGGATCAGATTCAACTAAAGTAATTATCTCAGGATCAACAGAGAATTCATAATCCTTATCAGTAACACAGATAGGTGAAGTAGCAAAAGCAGGGTCAGGTTTCATTCTAGCATTAATGGATTGCTGCTTCCATTTAGCTAATAACTTCTTAAGATCATATCTATCATTGCAAGCAAAAATAGCTCTAGCAGCTTCTTCATCCATAACATAACCCTCAGGAACAACAGACAATTCATAATTAGGAGGAGAACCTTCATCATCACTTTCATCAATAATTTCATTTTCAATAATTTCGTTCTCCCTAGCCCTAGTAAGTTGTTCATCAAGAAATTCACCTAATGGCACAGTAGTATCAAGCATAGAAGTAGTTTCACCATAAGTATCATGCATAGCAGAAGTGGCATCATCAATAACATGCGACATATCAGAATTCATAGCAGTAGCGAGTTTAGGTGTCGCAAGCTTATTCATAACAGAGAATCTAGTGCGGAGCTAGATGGCAGTTCCTTACCTCCCATCGTAGTTGAGGGATAAATTTTAGTTCTTTGATCTTTCAGGTTCTTCATAGTGCTCAGCAGATATAAATCCCAAGTGACTCAAAGAATAGAGCTATGCTCCCCGGCAACGGCGCCAGAAATTAGTCTTGATAACCCACAAGTGTAGGGGATCGCAACAGCTTTCGAGGGTAGAGTATCCAACCCAAATTTATTGATTCAACACAAGGGGAGCCTAAGAATATTCTTAAGTATTAGCAGTTGAGTTGTCAATTCAACCACACCTGGATAACTTAGTATCTGCAGCAAAGTATTTAGTAGCAAAGTAGTATGATAGTAATGGTAACAGTGGTAAAAGTAAAGATAGCAGTTTTGTAGTAGTTGTAACAGTAGTAATGGAAAAGTAAATAAGCGAAGCACAATATATGAAAAGCTCGTAGGCATTGGATCAGTGATGGATAATTATGTCGGATGCGATTCCTCATGTAATAGTTATAACATAGGGTGACACAGGACTAGCTCCAGTTCATCAATGTAATGTGGCATGTATTCCGAATATAGTCACACGTGCTTATGGAAAAGAACTTGCATGACATCTTTTGTCCTACCCTCCCATGGCAGCGGGGTCCTAATGGAAACTAAGGGATATTAAGGCCTCCTTTTAATAGAGAACCGGACCAAAGCATTAGCA
>LR880970.1:863008407-863038246 GCA_904067115.1 Aegilops sharonensis | reverse complement strand
TTGAGTTGTCAATTCAACCACACCTGGATAACTTAGTATCTGCAGCAAAGTATTTAGTAGCAAAGTAGTATGATAGTAATGGTAACAGTGGTAAAAGTAAAGATAGCAGTTTTGTAGTAGTTGTAACAGTAGTAATGGAAAAGTAAATAAGCGAAGCACAATATATGAAAAGCTCGTAGGCATTGGATCAGTGATGGATAATTATGTCGGATGCGATTCCTCATGTAATAGTTATAACATAGGGTGACACAGGACTAGCTCCAGTTCATCAATGTAATGTGGCATGTATTCCGAATATAGTCACACGTGCTTATGGAAAAGAACTTGCATGACATCTTTTGTCCTACCCTCCCATGGCAGCGGGGTCCTAATGGAAACTAAGGGATATTAAGGCCTCCTTTTAATAGAGAACCGGACCAAAGCATTAGCACTTAGTGAATACATGAACTCCTCAAACTACGGTCATCACCAAGAAGTATCCCGATTATTGTCACTTCGGGGTTGTCGGATCATAACACATAATAGGTGACTATAGACTCGCAAGATAGGATCAAGAACTCACATATATTCATGGAAACATAATAGGTTTAGATCTGAAATCATGGCACTCGGGCCCTAGTGACAAGCATTAAGCATAGCAAAGTCATAGCAACATCAATCTCAGAACATAGTGGATACTAGGGATCCAACCCTAACAAAACTAACTTGATTACATGGTAAATCTCATCCAACCCATCACCGTCCAGCAAGCCTACGATGGAATTACTCACGCACAGCGGTGAGCATCATGAAATTGGTGATGGATGATGGTTGATGATGACGATGGCGACGAATCCCCCTCTCCGGAGCCCCGAATGGACTCCAGATCGGCCCTCCCGAGAGGTTTTAGGGCTTGGCGGCGGCTCCGTATCGTAAAACGCGATGAAACTTCCTCTCTGATTTTTTCTCCGCGAAACGAAATATATGGAGTTGGGGTTGAGGTCGGTGGAGCAGCAGGGGCCCCACGAGACAGGGGGGCGTGCCCTATAGGGGGGGGAGCCCCCACCCTCTTGGACAGGGTGTGGGCCCCCTGGCCTTCATCTTTTGCCAGTATTATTTATATTTTCTGAAACTTATCTCCGAGGATTTTTAAGTCATTTCGAGAACTTTTGTTTCTGCATAAAAATAACACCATGGCAATTCTGCTGAAAAAAGCGTCAGTCCGGGTTAGTTTCATTCAAATCATGCAAGTTAGAGTTCAAAACAAGGACAAAAGTGTTTGGAAAAGTAGATACGTTGGAGACCTATCACTCCCTCGACTCGCCGGCCCTACCGCAGCTGCATGGCCGTAGCCCCGTTGGGGGGGCCACGCCTCAAGCCGCCGGCATCGGCACGCCAAGTCGCCGCCGTGACCCGACCCTGGACGGGCCTCCTCACCAGCCGTGGAAGCCGCCTCTACCTCGCGCTCACGACTTGGCCGCGCCTCTGCAACCCGGCGTCGAATTGCCTCCACTGGCCTTGTCCCTGCTGCTCTGCTACTGGCCGCTCCTCGCCGGCTCGTCATGGCTGGACCCTTATTTCACCGACCAGCCGCCGCGGTTACTGCCTCCGCAGCACCCTCACCATTGTTGCCGGCTACATCTCAATAGCTTTGAGCCGCCTCCGACCGCGACGCGCCTGCGCCATCCCGCGATGACCCGGTGCCCCGCCTCTTGTCACGGGCTTCCATGGCCCCGCCGTCCGTTTTCCTCGGACGCGCCTTTGAGCCGCCACGGCCTCACGCCCCTTCAGCCATAGCTCTCATTGTGGTCTCGCTTCGCGCCATCCCCACGGTCTTGCAGCAAGTCGCCGGCTGCCGCAGTGACCCGCCTCCATCTCCGAACCACCCAGTCACCTGCGAGCTACCGTCGGGATTAACTTTTCAGAAATGTTAACGCCCACACGTGTGGGCGTTAGCCAACTCGCCCACACGCCTCCATCACCGTCCAGCGCCTTTTGCACGAATCTTGGCATAAAAAGGCTGATTTTGTGTGCCACGTAGGACAACTCGTGTGTGTGGCATGTGGGAGTTCTCCCACACGCCTGTTTTCTCTTCCCAGTCGGGGCGTGCGATGGAACTGCTGTCGCGCCCGCACGCCACGCACCACTCTTGTTCCCCATCTCCCACGAATGCCATTCTCCCACTCTCCCACGCCCAAGCTGTCATTTGCCATGTTTTTGAAGGGTACATGGCAACTGCCCTATTTGTGATTGTAAGCATATGGCAACTCTCTTTTTTACCCGAACATGTTATTGTTGCCACGTCTGTTTTGTAGCGTTACATGGCAACTGTCTAGTATTAGTAGGTGGCAACTCCTAAAGATACCACCCTCACCCACATGCCCGTCTCCTCTCCCACACACCAAAAGCCATCAGTTGCCATGTGTTTTGCAGGATACATGGCAACTGCCCTTGCGTGCTTGTAAGCAGATGGCAACTCTCTTTTTACCCGCAACATGTTTTTTGCCATGTTTTTTAGTGCTACATGGCAACTGTCCAGTGTTAGTAGGTGGCAACTCTTAAAGTTTTCCAAATCATGATAATTGTAGTTGTCCGGCATGGCAATAGCTGCAGTTGCCCAAAAATGGCATCCGGCACTTGACCTAAGATGGCAACTGTAGTTGAGCAACCATGGCAACTGTAGTTGTCCGACATGGCAACTGTAGTTCAGCAACATGGCAACTGCAGTTCAGCAACATGGCAACTGAAGAGGGTCCGGACCATGGCAATCGCGGCGAGACGCGTGGTTACTAACACGCGGGGCGTGTGGCTCGCGGGTGGGGAGGGGCGACGGCCGAGACGGGTCGTGCGGGCCACGTGGTCGCTCGCCCGGACGTGCTCCTGCGGGGCGATCGCGCTGCACCGGACGTGCGGGCTGTGGCTGCGCGCGCCCGGACGCGGTCGTGCGGGCGGGTTCCTGTCCATGCCACACGAGGCGTGCGGGCGGGTTCCTGCCCACGCCACATGTGTGGCAGTTATCGGGACCCAAATGTTAACGCCCACACGTGTGGGCTGAGACCACTTCGTCCGAACACCCTCGCTGCCGTTAGATGCGTTGCATCAATCTTAAAGCAGGGCGCACAAACACGTCAGCAGTAGCGGTCGTGCGGGCTGTTTGGGTCCTCACCCGAACGCTGTCCTCTGCTCGCTCGCTCACTCCCACCCTTCTCGTTGACCTCCCCCCTCCCCACACGGAGCAAGTGAGCAGAGAGAGAGAGAGAGAGAGGATTCCGGCTTCGTCAGGTGGCCGACGTCCTCGCCGGCGACCGCGATGGCACAACTCCCCTTCACCCCACCCCAGCGGCCTCCTCCCCAAATACTCCTCACTTTTTCTCCCCCTTTTTCTTCGCCGGATCAGAAGACGGGCTGTCGGCGTCGACCTGCCGTCGTCGCCGAGGTCGGCGGGGTGAGCTCGGGTCTCGTTGTCTCCGCATCGAGCGCGCGTAGCTCCGCCTCGATTCGGCACCGCGTCACGGACGAGGAGCCGATGGAGCAGGGGATGCTTATGGCTAAGCAAGCCACGGGCGCCGTTGGCCCCAACCTAGGCGACGACGATGGCGCCAATCCCCTCCAACCAGCCCCCGCATCCAGCACGGGGTCGGCAGCGGCGGGGGTGGCGCAGCGCGCATCGACGACGATGTGGAGACGCGCGCGGTGGATTGCTTGAGGGCGTGGAAGCGCACGGCGTGCCCGACATCTTAACCTCCCTCGCGCAGCAATTCCCATGGTTGGTGGCAGCGGAGCCGAGGCGGGCCACTACAGAGAGGAGTTTCACCGACGGAGGGACGGCGTCGCGCGTGTGAGGCGGGCCGGAGCAGTGGAGGCGGGCTCGCCGCCGATGCTCTCCTCTAGTTCCTGCCGTCGTCCTGCTTCCCTTGACTCCTCCGTGGTCACCAGCACACTCCCAAGGTGAGCTGCGTCTTACCCCTGCTTCCTTCCCTCAATATCGATATACAAAGGCATTGTGCCCTTTGAATTCGTGGCCGGCGACCGTGGCCGGAGTTGCTACCATTTTTGCCATCTTAATTTTTGAAGAGGCAAGTTAGTTCAGGTGGCACATTTACCCACATCCAGATGGTATAGTTGCCATGGCAAATTTACATTTGAGCTAACTAGATTGTTTGTCATGTGAAAAAAAAGTTACAGATTTGCCATGGCTAACTAGAGTGTTGGTCATGGAAAAAAAATATAGGTTTTGCCATGACATAAATTTAGAACAATTTGCCATGACATGATTTTACAACAATTTGCCATGGAAAAATGTTTAACAAATTTGCCACGGATAAAATAGCACAAAGAAATGATGGAAAATATTGCCATGGCAAATACAAATTCAAATTTGCCGTGTTATTTTTATCAAAATGTCAAACTTTTTCGTTTTTAGTTGCCATGGCAACTCAACTTTTCAGATTTTCCATGATGTGTTGCCACAGAACTAACAAAAGGGTTGTGTTGCCATGTAAATATATGATGTGTTGCCATGTTTTTCTTTGCAACATGGAAATTTGAGTTCTATGAGAGCATGGCAAATGTAGTTTAATATGTTGCCATGTTCATGGCGATTTTTTTGTGTTGTTTCACATACACGGCAACTTAATACCAAAGAAGATGGCAAGTCTTGGCTAAACGCCATGGCAAGTTTGAACATGCTTTTTGCCATCACAATTTTTGTATAATTTCACATTCATGGCAACTGTTTATACATAAGCATGGCAAATTTGATAAAAAAACCCACAAAAATTTGAATATGCATTTGGCATGGAATTCAAATATACATTTTTCCCATGGCAAATTTGACAATTTCTTGTGTTATTTCCGTTACATGGCAAATTAATGACACCAAACATGGCAAAATTGGTAAAATGCCATGTTAAAATTTGAACATTCCCTTGCCATGGCAACTATTCATCATTTTTGTAATATTTAATTATTTATATTAGCATTCCAAATTCGATAAAAAAATACATGGCATATTAGAATATGCATTGCCATGGCAATTATGATCTTCTTTCCGTGTTGTTTCACAATTTGGCATGACATGATTTTACAACAATTTGCCATGGAAAAATGTTTAACAAATTTACCATAGATAAAATAGCACAAAGAAATGATGGAAAATATTGCCGTGGCAAATACACATTCAAATTTGCCGTGTTATTTTTATCAAAATGTCAAACTTTTTCGTTTTTAGTTGCCATGGCAACTCAACTTTTTCAGATTTTCCATGATGTGTTGCCACAGAACTAACAAAAGGGTTGTGCTGCCATGTAAATATATGATGTGTTGCCATGCTTTTCTTTGCAACATGGCAATTTGAGTTCTATGAGAGCATGGCAAATGTAGTTTAATATGTTGCCATGTTCATGGCGATTTTTTTGTGTTGTTTCACATACACGGCAACTTAATACCAAAGAAGATGGCAAGTCTTGGTTAAACGTCATGGCAAGTTTGAACATGCTTTTTGCCATCACAATTTTTGTATAATTTCACATTCATGGCAACTGTTTATACATAAGCATGGCAAATTTGATAAAAAAACCCCAAAAAAATTTGAATATGCATTTGCCATGGCATTCAAATATACATTTTTTTCCATGGAAAATTTGACAAATTTTTGTGTTATTTCCGTTACATGGCAAATTAATGACACCAAACATGGCTTTGGTAAAATGCCATGTCAAAATTTGAACATTCCCTTGCCATGGCAGCTATTCATCATTTTTGTAATATTTCACAATATTGCAAAATTATTTATATTAGCATTCCAAATTCGATAAAAAAATCCATGGCATATTAGAATATGCATTGCCATGGCAATTCTGATCTCCTTTTCGTGTTGTTTCACATAGACGGCAATTTAATTACACAAAGATGGCAAGTCTTGATAAAATAGCATGGTTAGTTTTGAACATGCTTTTGCCATGGCAATTTTTTTTATTATTATTTTCACAATCATTGCAATTTTGGTAAAATACCATGGCAAATTTTAGCATGCTTTTGCCATGGCAACTATTGATCATTTTTGTATTTTTTTTCACATTCATGCTAATTTTTTTATATTAGCATGGCAAATTTGATTAAATATTCCATGGCAAATTAGAATACACTTTTGACATTGCAATTTTGATCTTTGTTTTCATGTTGTTTCATATACACGGCAATTTAATTAAACAAAGATGGCAAGTTTTGATAAAATACCATGGAACATGTTTTTTGCCATGGCAATTTTTGATATCTTTTTTTATTATTTCACAATAATGGCAAAGAAATCATATATAAGCATGGCAATTTTGACAAAAAGTCCCACGGTAAATTTGTATATGCATTTGCCATGGCAATTTTAATTCTTTTTGTGTTGTTGGCACGAAAAAACATAAACAGATATTTTAATCCATTTTTTCTGCCCTGTGATACAGATGCAAATTGCCATGGTATATAGAACACTTTTTCAACAAAGTTGCCATGCCTCATGGCAAATATAGCCTATGCATCATGGAACTATATAGTGTATGGATGATGATCTATAGAACATTTTAGTTCATGTCATTTTCCGAAACATATTCTTTCTGCCATGACAATTTAATATGTTTTGGTAAACCCTGCCATTTTTGTAAAAAGTAACATGATGGCAAGTCGTAAATGTAGTGGCAACTTTTCTAGAAATTTACATAGTTTTTCCTACTTTTAAAGTTGTTGGATGGCATCGTAAGCAAAAAAAAAATCTAGGCTTTTTTTCTTTACTAAGCTTGTAGGGCCCAATATAGAAAAGGCCTGTAGGGCCGATAGGATGGACGTTTGGGTGGTGGCAGCGATGCGGGCGGGGAGAGCGATCGTCATTCGTTCGGTCCAGCTGCCTTCCTGCCACACGTGTGGGCAGTCCAATGTTCGCCCACACAACGTCGTGTGGGCTGCCTGTGGGTATGCCACACAGAGTCGTGTGGTCGGGTGGGCATTATGCCACACGTGTGGCAGTTATCGGGGGCCTAACTTTTTGAGTAGAATGCCTCACCTGTCGCCTTGTCTCCACCTTCGCGGCTTGCTCCGAGCCGCCTGCGAGACACTTTTTTTTGCGAGCCGCCCCCGCTTCTGCTACTGTTCTGGGACGCCCGAGAGCTGCCCTCGCCCTGCTCTGCCTCGCCTTTGGCGTGATGAGCCGCCTGCCTCTGTTGACCCGCCGGTGCGTCACAGCTGCGCCCCTGAGTCGCGCTCATGAGCCGCCACCGCGCCTTGAGCCGGCCCCGTACGCCGGCCTCCGCTGGAGCCACTCCCCGAGCTGCCCCCTGCTGGACTCTGCATCTGCCACAACCCGCCGGCCTCCGCCGGGTCACCATCGCCAGGTGCGCCTCCGACCGCTGCCAGTATGGCCTTGCTTTTTCTTCGCCGCACTGCTTCCGGGTCAAACAGATCCCGCGTTGCCTTCACCTGCCGCGGCCTGCAAGCCGCCGACCGTAATAGAGCCACCTGCCTCCGTCTACAAGTCAACGTCGCCGCTTCATTTAATCTCCGCGGAGCCGCCGGCCGCCGTCGTCACCTCCGTGGTCGGCTTCTACTACCGCCTCTTCTGCCGCTGCACTTGAGCCGCTGGGGGCCTCCTCACCCGCGGCCGCCGTTGAGCCGCCTGCCGGCTGTGACTCGGCTCCGTCGCCATACACCTACCTGCGCTGAGCCGCCGTGAGGACTCCGTCGCCATACATCTACCTGCGCTGAGCCGCCATAGTCACCTCCGCCAAGGCTGGCCTTGAGCCACCGTTTGCAAAGCCTTCCTACGCCGAGTCGCCGCTACCTCGTCGACCCACCAACAAGCCGTCATAGCCAAATTGATCTGAGCCGCCTTACCGCCAGAGACTTGCTTATGTCGACGTTTAGCCGCCGTATCAACTCGCGTCGCTAACTCCATGGTCCTGCGAGTTGAGCTGACCGCAGCCTCGCCTTTGCCGGGGCCCGCGTCCATCGTTGCCTGCTTGAGCCACGGCCTCACCTCACCTGGCCATTTGCCAAGTCATCGCGGATGGATTTTCCGCTCCGTTCCAGAGCTCCCGCGTCAAACGGCCTACGCCAATATACTGTTGTGGCCTGCCTTACGGTGCCCGTCGCCAAGCCGCTGGTCTTGCTGGCCGTTTTCACCTAATCGCCGCCTGGTCCGTTTTTCCGTCCCTGCCGGCCCATCACCGAGCCGTGGCAGTTGCGACTCGCCTCGTTCCGGCCGGCGCCGGCTTGCTGCTAGTGCTCCTACTGACCGCTTGTATCAGCGAAAGAAAAAAAATACTGGATTGAAAATGGAAGAGGTTCTTTGCTTTTGTTGACAGGCTTGTTTTAAATTTTGGCCTTGGGAAGGTTTTTTTTTTTAGCATCAGTACAAACACAAGCGCTCATATACACGCGCATATACTCATCCTTATGAACGCACAAACGCACACCCTACCCCTATGAGCACCTCCGAAAGACTGAGTCGGCATATCATCTTGAGATTTACGAAACCACCGTAGGCGCCTCGTCGTCGACGGGAACGTCTCCTCCCACTGAAAGCGCATCGCCGGAAATCCTGAAATAAATCCAGGAATAATGCGAGTACCAGGATTTGAACCCTGGTCGGTTGGGAATACCACTGTCCACCTAATCATCTCAACCACAGGTTGATTCGCTGGCCTTGGGGAGGTGGAGGTATGGGTCCATGCTGCAATGATCGGCTCTTGAAAGAAAATTATCTGGTTCAGTACATGACAAAATAGTTATTACATTTTGAGGATTTTGACGGGGTGCACTGCCCCATATGCTACGGCATCCTGCATGTATAACACCGACCATGGGCTGTTAGCTGTTTCTACAAATAGTTCTCCACTTTGACAGGATTCAAACATGACCCAGAGGATTCCTTCTGAGCATGCACGGCCGTTTTTCGCCGAGGCTGTTTTTTGAGTTGCCGGTTTGTCTGAGCCGCTTCTGCCACATGGAACAAATCATCTATCGTCCAGACGAATCAGGTGATACTCATCCAAGTTTATTTTATTAACACATATTGTTTTCATCATACAACAACTATTTTGGTCTGTATATTTTTATGTGGGCAGGGCAAGAAATCATGATAAAGGTGGTGCCATGATGTACCTATAGAGTGTACGTTAGCATCGTCATGCGCCGGCGTACGCACCCGCTTGCTATTGAACGGGTGTACGCAAGCCGCCGCCCATGCAGCTCGATCTACATCAACTCGCTGGGACCGCGCCTGTGATTGACTCGCCATTCACGTGGCTTATCGTGCCTGTGATTAACTCGCCCGTCCGCGCTGGCTCACAACGCCCCGGCTGGCTCACCCGTGATTGATTTCATTTTCACCGTGATCATCAACTCTACGGTGGATAATTACCGACCTGACATATCAGGTGAAATCCGTCCAGTATATTTTATATTGTTTTCTTTAAAAGAGCAATTACTTTATCTTGCAAGTTGTCTCATGCAGGACTCAAACCGGTCTATATCATGGCCAACTGTGGAGAATCTCAAGTCAATCATTGAGTTGTCTTAAGACTCGGAGGCTACGATGACATGGCTCAGTAAATGTTGCCAGTTTAAAAGCCGTCCCGAGAAATTCTGGCTCAAGAAGAATTTATCTCTCGCGAGGTCTCAGGAAAAATTAAAGGGACCGAAGAGAGTCTGTTGCAAAGCATAGCTCAAACATTGGTACCCTGCTTCAAGGTCATTTGGGGCTTCCTGTTCAAACATATGTCGTATTCGAACCAAAGAGAACATAGCTGTCGGTACCCTCTTCATCTGCACAATGCCAAACTCACTAGGGGGCTTCTTGATCGTATTCGAATCATAGCTTAACCCTTTTGGGTCCGACTTTGATCGTATTCGAATCAGAGTCGTTAAAAACCCTCAAGGTCATTTGGGGGCTTCCTGTTCAAACATAGGTCATATTCAAACCAAAGAGAACATAGCTGCCGGTACCCTCTTGATCGGCGCAACGCCAAAGCCACTGGGGGCTACATGATCGTATTCGAATCCTAGCTTAACCCCTTTGGAACGGTTTACTGGTCGTATTTGAATCAGAAGCCTTGATTTTTCTTTCTATTTGGCTTAAGTTTTTTGGAAAATTTCTTTGGGTTTGTCTTGAGACTTTTTTGTTCAGATCTAAGTTTAAAGTATGGTTTAAATTTAACTCGGCTTGGCTTTGGACGATAAGTCACCAGTATATGACAATCATCATACATTTGGAAGTGATTGGCTTCTAAGATTTGGGTTATCACCCTTACTGCACAGGTATCCTAAACCGGCAGTACGATTCACAGGAACCAGTTTTCCAAACCGGATTGTATTATTCAAATCTTTAATAGCCAACATGGCTGGATTTTTATTATGGTTATCAATAGCCAATATTATGATGGAGGTCTTCAAAGTCGCTTCAGCGCAATGGTTATTTTATCAATGGACATGATTTATTTCTACAATGAAGGGGATAGTCCCGAGTCGCTGCAGGCTTACGACCTGGCACTTGGGGGTTACATTATTCAAATTGAGATTACATCAAATATGCAAGTCCCAGTCACTGCCAGCATGCACCATGGCACTTGGGGGCTAATGCAAAGTCATTTTTTGCTCAACTTATTGAGGACCCGACTCATCACATTGTAATAAGCCGGCCCTTGGGGCTACCAATTGCTCATGTGAAAAATTCAAGGTACACAAGCCTTAGTCCATTATATTGAAAGATCCACTACTCAGTTGGTAGAGTACAAAGCTCTTAACCTTATGGGCGTGGATTCAAGCCCCATGGTGGAGATTACATCATATGATGTTATTATCAATGAATTATATACAAAGTTCCAGCTCGGTATTATCTTACTAAGTCGGCCCTTGGGGGCTACACGTTGCTGCTCAAGTCTACATGATCATATTTACAAAGTCCTTGCTTATTATTTCATAATGACCCGATACTTGGGGGCTACAAGTGATATGAATATAATGAAGTTCTACATCTTCAAGCTGGCTGAAAATCAGATGAGTATTTCATGACCAATGTTTTTGATTATGAAGCTGGTCTATTGACCCGGATTTTCTAGAAGAAGTAAATACCAAGGAGTTAAGGATGATCAGGTGCCGGCTTACAGGAGTTTTTTACCCGGAGCATAATCTATCAAAATTGTTCTTGTGTTTATTTTATAGGATCAATTTAACATGGATAAATCCAAATTAAACTGGGGGCTAATGTCGGGAATATATACCCCGCGGTGTGACCCGGCCGGAGATATGACCCGGCTAGGACTTGATGTTTCATTGGTGACCCGGCAGACTATAAGCCGGCGGGAACAGTTAAACAGGTTAAGCCGGCGGACACAGTTAAGCATTGTAACCCGGCAGACACAGGCATGTAACCCGGCAGACGGAGTCATGTAAGCCGGCAGACACAGTCATGTAAGCCGACAGATGTTAAGCTAGACGGTAATCCAGATGCTAAGCCAGATGGTAAGTCAGATCGTAAGCCAGACAGTAAGCCAGATGGTAAGCCAGATGGTAAGTCGGATCGTAAGCCAGACCATAAGTCAGATTGTAAGCCAGATTGTAAGAAGCCCAAGACGTTAAAGAAGCCCATGGAGGGAATCCCGTGATGAGAAGTCAGAATAGTTTAAGTCTTAGTCCGAGATGGACTCTGCATGTAACCCGCCCCTTCAACTTATATAAGGAGGGGCAGGGCACCCCAAGAGGGATGAGCAAGAAGAAACTATCTTTAGGGCTAGACACAAAGAGCCGTCTTACCGGCGACTCCCTCATGATCATAATGAGACCTAGCCACAAACAGCATGTAGGGTTATTACCGGATGATGTTTCCCGGGGCCCGAAGCTGTCTAAATCCTTCACATGCCCATGTGTCCTGCTGTTTCTTGGAGGTCAGAAACAAAGTACTATTTGGTCAGAGCATTAATTCCATTATTTGGCTTCGCATCACTTGTAATGCTGACTTACATTATATTCTTTGGGAAGAAGACGTCACAAAGAACATACTCAATTTTGCTGTCTTTTGGTAAGAAATTCCCTAGAGTTGCTTACAATGATCTAGCTCAAGCTACAGGGAATTTCTCAGAGTTAAACCTTGTTGGAAGAGGAAGCTATGGTTCAGTGTACAGAGGAAAGTTAACTCAAGCTAAAATACAAGTGGCTATTAAGGTTTTTAACCTTGATATGAAATGTGCAGACAAAAGTTTTGTAACAGAATGTGAGGTTCTGAGTAGAATTCGGCACCGGAACCTTGTACCTATCCTAACTGCATGTTCGACAGTGGACAATAAAGGTGACACTTTCAAAGCTCTAATTTACGAATTCATGCCTAATGGGAATTTGGACACATGGTTGCATAACAAATTTGCCAGTAGTTCTTTGAAATGGTTGAGCTTAGCTCAAAGAGCAAGCATAGCTACTGGTATGGCCGATGCATTGGCTTACTTACACAATGATTGTGAAAGCCAGATTGTACATTGTGATTTGAAGCCAACAAATATCCTTCTTGACAATGATATGAATGCTTATTTGGGAGACTTAGGACATTCAAGCTTAGCTACCTCAACTGGGCTGAAAGGAACGATAGGGTACATACCTCCAGGTATAGTAGTTCCTACACTTCCTTTTTTGATGGCCATCTGTTATTTATATTAACAAACAATCTTAGCAGTGTATTAATTACTACAAGCTTATCTCCTGGCAGAGTATGCTCAAAGCAGCCAGGCATCAACCCGCGGGGACGTGTACAGTTTCGGAATAGTACTCTTAGAGATGCTCATTGGCAAAAGACCGACGGATCCTATGTTTGAGAATGAACTCAACATGGTCAACTTTGTGGAGAGGAACTATCCAGATAAGATACTACATATTATTGACGCACGTCTCCGTGAAGAACACAAGGGTTATATCCAAGCGAACATTGGAACAGAAAATGCTGCATATGGATGCCTGTTATCACTGATACAAGTTGCTCTTTCTTGTACTCATCTGATCCCAAGGGAGCGCATGAACATAAGAGAGGTAGCCAATAAGTTGCATTCAATAGGAATGTCATACATTAGAACAACAAAGCGAGAGCAAGTCATGCTTAAATAGAGTGGGTTGCGATGGGTCGTGATCTTATGTTATAACAGGCTGAGTTCACAACAAGCATACGTAAGAGGAGAAGATAAATTAGCACGGGTACAATGAGCAACATGCATATATAAGGTAAAGAATGTATGCTGCTATGTGCTAACGCGTATGAGTACCAGGATTTTGTACAGGGATAATCTACATCTCTGGACGTCAGATTAACAGCCTGACAGGAGAGGTGCTATCCGGAGATCAACTGCAAACACTTTGAGGACCCAGAATGTATTTATATCGGCAACCCAGGCCTCTGCAGTCCTCCCCTCTCGCAGGAATGTTCACAACCTGAGCCAATTCCACTATTCCAGTTACTCGAGAGAACCATGAAGATTTAAGCGGCGTGGCATCATTTCTCATTGCTATGGGTTCTGGATATGTGATGGGTATCTAGGTAGTCTTCTGCACCTTTTTGTTCAAGAGGAAATGGAGAGTTGAGTGGTACTCCATTTGCAAAGGCTGGTATGACTGGGTCTATGTGCAAGTGGCAGTTGCATGGGCTTCCTGACAAGAAAAAAAATGCTTGGAATCTGAGAACGGCAGGTAGCGCGTTGTGGTTCTCCATTTGATACCATGCAGAGTGTGGGTATTTTACCTTGTATGCGTGTTATTAAAGTACTCATTGTACTAGTACTCTTCACAGATGTGTACTGTGAGGATTATGTTGTAACATTGTTGTGTATTGAATAATGACAGGGGCTGTAAGGAGTCCCCTGTTCCGGGTGTGTGTGTCAAGACCTGAATTAACTGTTGCCCAAAGTTATAAGGTGTTGAGCAACAGCCTCCAGCCTCCTGTGGCCATCGGCATACAAAGCAATGGCCGATGCTTCTGTTCGATGCACTATACTGGGAGCAGACACAGCTTCTTCACTAGAGAAACAACTTACATGGTTCAGCGTTTACTAGACAAACAAATTTGCCGCATCTCATTTTATGCACTAAATCCAATTCCTGAGGTGTGTTCAGATAGGGATTTATGACAGCCAGAGTTTATGACAGTGTAGGATAGGTGTGTTCATTAGGTCTGATGGATTTTATTACATTGATTCTCTGTTCTTCACAAGAGAAACACTATAAAGGTTTCGTACTTATTCGAACAAACCAATTTGCCTGGATGCAAACGTGTCATGTCTATTTAGGTAGGCATAGAATTACTCACAGATATAATCAAGTTTGTGCAAATGCCAAACACAATTACACAAGTGATAGATAGTATTTATAATGTTATCACTAAGGTTCCCTTGTATCATTTGAGTGTGCGGATTCTCCCATGTATTTGCTGTTAAAGTATTGTACTAGTACAGTTCACATATACATATTTGTGTACTGTGTTGTAGACTAGGGTTTGGATATATGTATAGTTGATTTGTAATGAATAATGCCAGGGGCCGCACCAAGTACCTTGTTTCGGGTGTGTGTGAACATCCGTGCACACACACAAAGCAAGGCTTGATTCTTTCACTTGATGCACTATACTGGGCGCAGACGTGGTTTCTTCACTAGAGAAACAATGTACAGGCTTCAAACTTTTACTGGAGAAATATTATATATGGCTCAAAACTTCTTCAGGCGGACTAACTTGCCTCATCTCATTCTAAGCTCAGAATCCAATTCATCATGTTTATTCAAATAGAACTAGGATTTCCGATAGCCAGAATTTAGTCTATGCAAAGGGTGTCAACTGTCAAACACAAGTATATTACAGAAAGGATTTTAACCTTTCAGTCGACACACTATACTGCAGGCACACGCGATTTCTTCACTAATCACTAAAGAGACATGGTACAGGTTTCAGACTTCTTTCGGGCAAGCGAAATTGCCAGAATGCAAACAAACTTGTCTATTCTGACGATTTTATACTGAACCCTGACATTACAGGGTGTCGAACACAAGTGATATTACAGGATAGGATTTTATTCTGAACCCTGATTTCTACACACTAACAGGGTGTTAGCTCTACTGACTGCACAAGGTAACAGAACACTTCGTTTGTTTCAGAGGAACAAGCAAGCGTACTCGACTGTTGGTTGGTTGGTTTACTCGGGGTCATCGTAGGAGAGGTGGAATCCGGTGGCGCAGTTTCTTCACTAGAGTAACAATGTACTACAGGCTTTACACTTTTCACTGGAGAAATATTATACACGGTTCAAACTTGTTCAGACAAACTCTCTGGCCAGAGCCCATACTACTGAATCCAATTCATCATGTTTATCCAAATAGTACAAGGATTTCTGACGTCCAGAATCTGGTCTGTGCAAAGGGTGTCAATTGTCAAACACAAGCAATACTACAGAAAGGATTTTAACCTGTCGGTCGACACACTACTGCACGCACACGCAATTCCTTCACTAGAGAAACATTTTGCAGGTTTCAGACATCTTGAGACAAGCAAATTTGTTCTGAATTAATGCAAATGCTCCTTGTCTGAATTATTGCTCGCAGCCATAATTCATTCTGACAATTTTATTCTGAACACTGATATTACAGGATAGGGATTTATTCTGAACCCTGATTTCTACACACAATTCAGATGGGTGTTTGCTCTACTGACTGTACAAAGTAACAGAACACTGGGTTCGCTTCATAGGAGAGGAACAAAGCAAGCGTACTCGACTGTTGGTTGGCTCTTTCTTTACTCGGGGTCGTCGTAGGAGAGGTGGAATCCGGTGGCGCAGCCGGCGGCGTCGGGGTCCTCGGCGCCACAGCAGTCGTAGAACTTGGCGGCGTAAGGCGGGTCTCCCTCCTTGAGCTCGTAGTACCTGCAGCACCATCGCCATGCTTAATCACCAGGCAGATCTAGCGGATTGATGATGGGAGAGTAGGGATCGACCTCTTCTGGTCGTCGTGGCGGCGGCAGACGAAGAAGGAGGGGTGGAACCTGCAGGACTGCGGCGTGTTTCCCGACGGCGAGTACTTCGCCTTGCACCGCCGGCACACCCTCGTCGCCGCCGTCGCCGTCGCCGCCGCCGCCGTGTCTTTCTCCATCGGACACTTCTCCCGATTCTTCTCTGAGAATTGTTTTTTTTTCTTGTTCAGGAAAAATGATTTTTTTTTAGGGATGTTCAGGAAAAATGATGGGGGTGCCTCTTCGAGCCCGGGCCGGCCTCGCCGATCTTTGTGTGGGCCATCATGCTATAGGCATGGCCCACCATATCAGCCCACGGCATGATGGGCCCGTGGATCAGCTCATCCAACGAGAGTACTTTCATTCCTGAAAATGAAACTAGCCACTAAGGCTCTCTAAAAAGGAAAAAAAAACACTAAGGCACCAAGTTCATTCTTACAAACTTATTAAGGTCAAAAATAACCTTCACTATATCTCCTTAAATTATTTTTTCCTTCACACGGTGCATCTAGAATTAAAAAATGGTGCATGGAGTATTTGGCTCCATTTCACTTTCTTTTCCTGGATCAGCATCCATCCATGAAAAAATGTGTCTATTTCGCTCCTACTTCGTCCGCTCCTTGTGCTAGCTCGTTTGACTTTGATCCATCCATCCAACCATGTTGCATACTCTCTGTATAACTGTCCAAGAACATAAAGGGGTAACTAAAGATTTTTCTCCGACAAGACTTCTTGATGTTTTGAGCTTCTAGGGGAGGCTCCCCGCGAGCATAATTTCATGACGTCACAATAGTTTTGCAATGTCACGTAGAAAGTGAGAAGAGATCATCACGCCCCAAAAAAGTGTGCACCTTTTTTGATCACAACTTTTCGGCCTATGTGTCCACTTTGTCAAGCTATTGAAAACCAAACCACAATGGCAGTGTCTAGCTAGATCATGCGCCCTCGACACTAGCGTTCGTATGAATGTGAAAAACATATGGTGGCACAGCCTTCGTATACATGGTTGGATCGAGGTGCTTCTTACTTTTATTACCACCATAGACGACGACATCGCTAATGGTCCACCAGTTAGTGACTGGATTTCACAAATACAAATGGGAGCTAGCTGGAGATCGTCTTTCATCACCTAAGACCAGGCGCCCACGATCAATAACTTTAACAGCTGTATAGTTTAGATCTGCGTTACATATCCCTCATAAGCATATATAACCGGCTAAGGTATATACATAATTTACAAAAAGGGTAGATTGAAAAAACTTGTTTAACTTGCATGATTGATCAAGGATTATTTATGTATGTCCTTTAGATAAATTAGATTAGCAAGAGGGAAATAGGGAGAGGAGTGATACGTCTCTAACGTATCTACTTTTCCAAATACTTTTGCCCTTGTTTTGGACTCTAACTTGCATGATTTGAATGAAGCTAACCCGGACTGACGTTGTTTTCAGCAGAACTGTCATGATGTTGTTTTATGTGTAGAAAACAAAAGTTCTCGGAATGTCTTGAAAATCCACGGAGGCACTTTTTGAAAAATATAAAAAATACTGGCGAAAGAATCAAGACCAGGGGGCCCACACCCTGTCCACGAGGGTGGGGGCGCGCCCCCCTGTCTCGTGGGCCCCCTGAGGCTCCGCCGACCTCAACTCCAACTCCATATATTCCGTCTCGCGGAGAAAAGAATCAGAGAGAAAGTTTCATCATGTTTTACGATACGGAGCCGCCGCCAAGCCCTAATCTCTCTCGGGAGAGCTGATCCGGAGTCCATTCGGGGCTCCGGAGAGGGGGATTCATCGCCGTCGTCATCATCAACCATCCTCCATCACCAATTTCATGATGCTCACCGCCGTGCGTGAGTAATTCCATCGTAGGCTTGCTGGACGGTAATGGGTTGGATGAGATTTACCATGTAATCAAGTTAGTTTTGTTAGGGTTTGATCCCTAGTATCCACTATGTTCTGAGATTGATGTTGCTATGACTTTGCTATGCTTAATGCTTGTCACTAGGGCCCGAGTGCCATGATTTCATATATGAACCTATTATGTTTTCATGAATATATGTGTGTTCTTGATCCTATCTTGCAAGTCTATAGTCACCTATTATGTGTGATGATTCGACAACCCCGGAGTGACAATAATCGGGATGCTTCTCGGTGATGACCGTAGTTTGAGGAGTTTATGTATTCACTATGTGCTAATCCTTTGTTCCGGTTCTCTATTAAAAGGAGGCCTTAATATCCCTTAGGTTCCGTAAGGACCTCGCTGCCACGGGAGAATGGACAAAAGATGTCATGCAAGTTCTTTTCCATAAGCACGTATGACTATTTACGGAATACATGCCTATATTACATTGATGAACTGGAGCTAGTTCTATGTCACCCTATGTTATAGCTATTACATGAGAAATTGCATCCGGCATAATTATCCATTACTGATCCATTGCCTACGAGCTTTTCACATCTTGTGTTTCGCTTATTTACTTTTCCGTTGCTACTATTACAATCACTACAAAACCCAAAAATATTATTTTTGCTACCGTTACCTTTATTATCATACTACTTTGCTACTAAATACTTTGCTGCAGATACTAAGTTATCCAGGTGTGGTTGAATTGACAACTCAACTGCTAATACTCAAGATTAATCTTTGGCTCCCCTTGTGTCGAATCAATAAATTTGGGCTGAATACTTTACCCTCGAAAGCTGTTGCGATCCCCTACACTTGTGGGTTATCAAGACTAATTTCTGGCGCCGTTGCCGGGGAGCATAGCTCTATTCTCTGAGTCACTTGGGATTTATATCTGTTGATCACTATGAAGAACTTGAAAGACGCGAAAACTACGATTTTTTCCTCAACTACAAGGGGAGGTAAGGAACTGCCATCTAGCTCTGCACTAGATTCTCCTTCTGTTTTGAGTAAGCTTGCGACACCTAAACCTGCTACTGCTATGAATTTTGATATGTCGCATGTTGTTGATGATGCCACTTCTGCTATGCATGATACTTATGATGAAACTACTTCTGTGTGTGACACTACTTTGCCATTAGGTGAATTTCTTGATGAACAACTTGCTAGGGCTAGAGAGAACGAAATTATTGAAGATGCTATTATTGATGATAGTGATGATGAAGGTTCTCCCAATGATTATGAATTGCATGTTGTTCCTGAGGGTTATGTTATGGAAGAGGAAGCTGCTAGAGCTATCTTTGCTTGCAATGATAGATATGATCTTAAGAAATTATTAGCTAAATGGAAGCAGCAGTCTCTTAATGCTAGAATAAAACCTGACCCTGCTTTTGCTACTTCACCTATTTGTGTTACTGATAAGGATTATGAATACTCTGTTGATCCTGAAATTATTACTTTAGTTGAATATGATCCTTTTTATGGCTTTGAATCTGAAACTGTTGTGGCACATCTTACCAAGTTGAATGATATAGCCACCCTGTTTACTCATGATGATAAATCTCGTTATTATTATATCCTTAAGATATTTCCATTCTCATTAAAGGGTGATGCTAAGACTTGGTATAATTCTCTTGCTCCTAATTGTGTGCGTAGTCCCCAGGATATGATTTATTACTTCTCTGCTAAATATTTCCCTGCTCATAAGAAACAAGCTGCCTTGCGGGAAATATATAATTTTGTGCAAATCGAAGAAGAGAGTCTCCCACAAGCTTGGGGGAGGCTTCTCCGGTTACTTAATGCTTTGCCTGATCATCCTCTTAAGAAAAATGAAATACTTGATATCTTTTATAATGGACTAACTGATGCTTCGAAGGACTACTTGGATAGTTGTGCTGGTTGTGTTTTCAGGGAAAGAACAGTCGACGAAGCTGAATTACTATTGAATAATATGTTAACTAATGAAAATAATTGGACTCTTCCCGAGCCAATTTCTGAGGCAATTCCTGAACCAATTGAGCCAACTCGTGAGCCTATTCCTAAACCCACTCCGAAGAAGAGAGGTGTTTTATTTCTCAGTCCTGAAGATATGCAAGAGGCAAAGAAATCAATGAAATAAAAAGGTATTAAAGCTGAAGATGTTAAGAATTTACCACCTATTGAAGAAATACATGGTCTTAATATACCGCCTGTTGAAGAACCACATTGTCTTGATAACCCGACACAGGTAGTAAAGGTAAATTCTCTCTATAGATATGATAAAGTTGAAATTCCCTCTACTAAATTTCATAGCCCGTGCTTAGATGAATTTGATGAGTTATGGCTAGACAAGTAAGTTTTAATGCTTACGTTGGTAGAGAGTTAAAGAATAATGCTTTCGAGATAGGACGCGTGAACGATAATATGGCTAATGTTAAAGGTGAACTCAAACTCATTAGAAAATATGCTTCTATGGTTGTTGTTGGAAATATGCCCTAGAGTCAATAATAAAATGGTTATTATTATATTTCCTTGTTCATGATAATTGTCTATTGTTCATGCTATAATTGTATTAACTGGAAACCGTAATACATGTGTGAATACATAGACCACAACATGTCCCTAGTGAGCCTCTAGTTGACTAGCTCGTTGATCAATAGATGGTTATGGTTTCTTGACCATGGACATAGGATGTCATTGATAACGGGATCACATCATTAGGAGAATGATGTGATGGACAAGACCCAATCCTAAGCATAGCACAAGATCGTGTAGTTTGTTTGCTAAAAGCTTTTCTAATGTCAAGTATCATTTCCTTAGACCATGAGATTGTGCAACTCCCGGATACCGTAGGAATGCTTTGGGTGTGCCAAACGTCACAACGTAACTGGGTGGCTATAAAGGTGCACTACATGTATCTCCGAAAGTGTCTGTTGGGTTGGCACGAATCGAGACTGGGATTTGTCACTCCATATGACGGAGAGGTATCTCTGGGCCCACTCGGTAATGCATCATCATAATGAGCTCAATGTGACTAAGTAGTTAGTCACGGGATCATGCATTACGGAACGAGTAAAGTGACTTGCCGGTAACAGATTGAACGAGGTATTGGGATACCGACGATCGAATCTCGGGAAAGTAACGTACCGATTGACAAAGGGAATTGCATACAGGATTGCTTGAATCCCCGACGTCGTGGTTCATCCGATGAGATCATCGTGGAACATGTGGGAGCCAACATGGGTATCCAGATCCCGCTGTTGGTTATTGGCCGGAGAGATGTCTCGGTCATGTCTACATGATTCCCGAACCCGTAGGGTCTACACACTTAAGGTTCGGTGACGCTAGAGTTGTTATAGGAATTAGTGTGCGGTTACCGAATGTTGTTCGGAGTCCCGGATGAGATCCCGGATGTCACGAGGAGTTCCGGAATGGTCCGGAGGTAAAGATTTATATATGCGAAGTCCTATTTGGCCACTGGAAAATGTTCGGAATTTTTCGGTAATGTACCGGGAAGGTTCTAGAAGGTTCTGGAGTGGGGCCCACCTGCATAGGGGGACCCAAACATGAACGTGGGTAGTGGGGGCAAGGCCCCACACCCCTGGTCAAGGCGCACCAAGATCCCCCCTTAGAAGGAATAAGATCATATCCCGAAGGGATAAGATCAAGATCCCTAAAAAAGGGGGATAACAATCGGTGGGGAAGGAAATGATGGGATTTCTTTCCTCCCACCTTGCCAACGCCCCAATGGACTTGGAGGGCAAGAAACCAGCCCCATCCACCCCTATATATAGTGGGGAGGCGCATGGGAGCTTCACCCTTCCCCTGGCGCAGCCCTCTCCCTCCCCAACACCTCCTCCTCCGTAGTAGTGCTTGGCGAAGCTCTGCCGGAGAACTGCAAGCTCCACCACCACTCCGTCGTGCTGCCGGAGCTCTCCCTCAACTTCTCCTCTCCCCTTGCTGGATCAAGAAGGAGGAGACGTCCCCGGGCTGTACGTGTGTTGAACGTGGAGGCACCGTCGTTCGGTGCTTAGATCAGTTTCGGCCGCGATCTGAATCGCTTAGTGAACGACTCCACCGACCGCGTTCTTGTAATGCTTCCGCATCGCGATCTTCAAGGGTATGAAGATCAACTCATCCTCTCCCTCTCTTGTTGCTAGAATCTCCATAGATTGATCTTGGTGATGCGTAGGAAATTTTGAATTTCTGCTACGTTCCCCAACAGTGGCATCATGAGCTAGCTCTATTGCGTAGATTCTATGCACGAGTAGAACACAAGTAGTTGTGGGCGTTGGTTTGTTCAATTTGCTTACCGTTACTAGTCCTATCTTGATTCGGTGGCATCGTGGGATGAAGCGGCCCGGACCGACCTTACACGTACGCTTACGTGAGACGGGTTCCACCGACTGACATGCACTTGTTGCATAAGGTGGCTAGCGGGTGCCAGTCTCTCCCACTTTAGTCGGATCGGATTCGATGAAAAGGGTCCTTATGAAGGGTAAATAGAAATTGGCATATCACCGTTGTGGCTTTTGCGTAGGTAAGAAACATTCTTGCTAGAAACCTATAGCAGCCACGTAAAAACTCACAACAATAATTAGAGGACGTCTAACTTTTTTTTTGCAGCATATGTCGTGTGATGTGATATGGCCAAAGGATGTGATGAATGAAATATATGTGATGTATGAGATTGATCATGTTCTTGTAATAGGAACCACGACTTGCATGTCGATGAGTATGACAACCGGCAGGAGCCATAGGAGTTGTCTTAATTTATTGTATGACATGCGTGTCATTGAATAACGTCATGTAATTACTTTACTTTATTGCTAAACCGTTAGCCATAGTAGTAGAAGTAATAGTTGGCGAGACAACTTCATGAAGACACGATGATGAAGATCATGATGATGGAGATCATGGTGTCATGACGGTGACGATGATGATCATGGCGCCCCGAAGATGAAGATCAAAAGGAGCAAAATGATATTAGCCATATCATGTCACTATTTGATTGCATGAGATGTTTATCTTGTTATTGCATCTTATTTTCTTAGAACGACGGTAGCATAAATAAGATGATCCCTCATAAAATTTCAAGAAAGTGTTCCCCCTAACTGTGCACCGTTGTGAAGGTTCGTTGTTTCGAAGCACCACGTGATGATCGGGTGTGATAGATTCTAACGTTCACATACAATGGGTGTAAGCCAGATTTACACATGCAAAACACTTAGGTTGACTTGACGAGCCTAGCATGTACAGACATGGCCTCGGAACACAAGAGACCGAAAGGTCGAACATGAGTCGTATAGTGGATACGATCAACATGAAGATGTTCACCGATGATGACTAGTCCGTCTCACGTGATGATTGGACACGGCCTAGTTGACTCCGATCATGTATCACTTAGATGACTAGAGGGATGTCTATCTGAGTGGGAGTTCATTAAATAATTTGATTAGACGAACTTAATTATCATGAACATAGTCAAAAGGTCTTTGCAAATTATGTCGTAGCTCACGCTTTGGTTCTACTGTTTAGATATGTTCCTAGAGAAAATTTAGTTGAGAGTTGATAGTAGCAAATTGTGCGGACTAGTCCCTAAACTCAGGATTGACCTCATTGCTACACAAAAGGCTTATGTCCTTAATGCACCACTCAGTGTGCTGAACCTCGAGCGTCGTTTGTGGATGTTGTGAACATCTGACATACACGTTTTCATGACTACGTGATAGTTCAGTGTGTAATGTTAAACGGTTTAGAATTGAGGCACCGAAGACATTTTTGAAATGTTGCAGAACATATAAGATGTTCCAAGAGCTGAAATTGGGATTTCAGGCTCGTGCCCACGTCAAGAGGTATGAGACCTCCGACAAGTTTCTTAAGCCTGCAAACTAAGGGAGAAAAGCTCAATCGTTGAGCATGTGCTCAGATTGTCTGAATACTACAATCGCTTGAATCGAGTGGGAGTTAATCTTCCAGATGAGATAGTGATGGTTCTGCATAGTCACTGCCACCAAGCTATTAGAGCTTCATGATGAACTATAACATATCAGGGATAGACATGATGATCCTTGAGAAATTCGCGATGTTTGACACTGCGGAAGTAGAAATCGAGTAGGAGCATCAATTGTTGATGGTTAGTAAAACCACTAGTTTCAAGAAGGGCAAGGGCAAGAAGGGATACTTCATGAAACGACAAAGCAGTTGTTGCTCTAGTGAAGAAACCCAGGGTTGAACCCAAACCCGAGACTAAGTGCTTCTGTAATGAGGGGCACGGTCACTGAAGCAGAACCACCCTAGATACTTGGTAGATGAGAAGGCTGGCAAGGTCGATAGAAGTATATTGGATATACATTATATTAATGTGTACTTTACAAGTACTCCTAGTAGCGCCAGGGTATTAGATACCGGTTCGGTTGTTAAGTGTTAGTAGCTCGAAATAAAAGCTGCGGAATAAACGGAGACTAGCTAAAGGTGAGATGACGATATGTATTGGAAGTGTTTCCAAGGTTTATGCGATCAAGCATTGCATGCTCCCTCTAGCATCGAGATTAGTGTTAAACCTAAATAATGGTTATTTGGTATTTGCATTGAGCATAGACATGATTGGATTATGTTTATCGCAATATGGTTATTCATTTAAGGAGAATAACGGTTACTCTGTTTATTTGAATAATACCTTCAATGGTCTTGCACCTAAAATGAATGGTTTATTGAATCTCGATCATAGTGATACACATGTTCATGCCAAAAGATATAAGATAGTAATGATAGTACCACATACTTGTGGCACTGCCATTTGAGTCATATTGGTATAAAACGCATGAAGAAGCTCCATGTTGATGGATCTTTGGATTCACTCGTTTTTGAAAAGATCCAGACATGCGAACCATGTCTATTGGTATATATGCATGAAGAAACTCCATGCATATGGATCGTTTGGACTCACTTGATTTTGGATCACTTGAGACATGCAAATCATACCACATGGGCAAGATGACTGAAAGGCCTCGTTTTCAGTGAGATGGAACAAAAGCGCAACTTGTTGCAAGTAATACATTTGATGTGTGCAATCCAATGAGTGCTGAGGCACGAAGTGAATATCGTTATGCTCTTACTTCACAGATGATTTGAGTAGATTCTGAGTATATTTACTTGATGAAACACAAGTATGAAATATTGAAAGGTTCAAGCAATTTCAGAGTGAAGTTGAAGATCATCATGGCAAGAGGATAAAATGTCTATGATATGATCATAGAGATGAATATCTGAGTTACAAGTTTGGTACACAATTAAGACCTTGTGGAAATTATTCCATAACTAATACCGCCTGGAACACCATAGTGTGATGGTGTGTCCGAACATCATAGCTGCACCCTATTGGATATGGTGCATACCATGATGTCTCATCGAATTACCACTATCGTTTATGGGTTAGGCATTAGACACAACCGCATTCACTTCAAATAGGGCACCACGTAATTCCGTTGAGATGACAGCGTATAAACTATGGTTTAGAGAAACCTAAGCTGTCATTTCTTAAAAGTTTGGGGCTGCGAAGCTTATTTGGAAAAGTTTTAGCCTGATAAGCTCAAATCCAAAGCGGATAAATGCATCTTCATAGGACACCCAAAACAGTTGGGTATACCTCCTATTTCAGATCCGGAAGCAAAAGTGATTGTTTCTAGAAACGGGTCCTTTCTCGAGGAAAAGTTTCTCTTGAAAGAATTGAGTGGGAGGATGGTGGAGACTTGATGAGGTTATTGAACCATCACTTCAACCAATCTGTAGCAGGGCACAGGAAGTTGTTCCTGTGGCGCCTACACCAGTTGAAGTGGAAGCTGATGATAGTGATCATGAAACTTCGGATCAAGTCACTACCAAACCTCATAGGTCGACAAGGACGCGTACTGCTTCGGAGTGGTACGGTAATCCTGTCTTGGAGGTCATGTTGCTAGACAACAATGAACATACGAGCTATGGAGAGGCGATGGTGGGCACGGATTCCGACAAATGGCTCGAGGCCATAGAATCCGAGAGAGGATCCATGTATAAAACAAAGTGTAGACTTTGGAAGAACTACTTGATGGTCGTAAGGATGTTGGGAACAGATGGATTTTAAAAGGGAAGACGGACAATGATGGTAAGTGTCACCATTAATAAAGCTCAACTTGTCGCTAAGATGTTTTCCGACAAGTTCAAGGAGTTGACTACATGAGACTTTCTCACTCGTAGCGATGCTAAGAGTCTGTTGAAATTATATTAGCAGTTCCTGCATTATTTATGAAATCTTGCAGTTAGGATGTCAAAACATTGTTTCCTCAATGATTTTCTTGAGGAAAGGTTGTATGTGATACAACTAGAAGGTTTTGTCAATCCTAAAAGATGCTAACAAGTATGCAAAGCTCCAGCAATCCTTCTAAGGACTGGAGTAAGCATCTCGGAGTTGGAATATACGCTTTGATGAGATGATCAAAGATTTTGGGTTTATACAAAGTTTATGAGAAACTTGTATTTCCAAAGAAGTGAGTGGGAGCACTATAGCATTTCTGATGAGTATATGTTGTTGACATATTGTTGATCGGAAATGATGTAGAATTTCTTGAAAGCATATAGGGTTGTTTTAAAAGTGATTTTCAATGGAAAACCTGGATTAAGTTACTTGAACATTAAGCATCAAGATCTATAAGGATAGATCAAAATCGCTTGATAGTACTTTCAAATGAATACACACTATGACAAGATTTGGAAGGAGTTCAAAATAGATCAGCAAAGAAGGAGTTCTTGGCTGTAAGGTGTGAGTATTGAGTAAGACTCAAGACCTAACCACGGCAGAAGAGAGAGAAAGGACGAAGGTCATCCCCTATGCTTTAGACGTAGGCTCCAGAATATGCTATGCTGTGTACCACTCCTGAAGTGTGCCTTGCCATGAGTTAGTCAAGGGGTACAAGTGTGATCCAGGAATGGATCACAACACTGCGGTCAAGGTTATCCTTAGTAACTAGTGGACTAAGGAATTTTCTCGATAATGGAGGTGGTAAAAGAGTCCGTCGTAAAGGGTTACGCCAATGAAACTTTGACACTAATCCGGATGACTCTGAGTAGTAAACCGGATTTGTATAGTAGAGCAGTTATTTGGAATAGTTCCAAATAGCGTGTGGTAGCTGCATCTACAAGATGACATAGATATTTGTAAAGCACACACGGATCTGAAAGGTTTAGACCCGTTGACTAATAAACCTCTCTCACAAGCGAGATGTGATCAAACACCATGGGTGTTGGATTCAATACAATCACATAATGATGTGAACTAGATTATTGACTCTAGTGCAAGTGGGAGACTGTTGGAAATATGCCCTAGAGGCAATAATAGAATGGTTATTATTATATTTCCTTGTCCATGATAATTGTCTACTGTTCATGCTATAATTGTATTAACTGGAAAACGTAATACATGTGTGAATACATAGACCACAACATGTCCCTAGTGAGCCTCTAGTTGACTAGCTCGTTGATCAATAGATGGTTATGATTTCCTGACCATGGACATAGGATGTCATTGATAACGGGATCACATCATTAGGAGAATGATGTGACGGACAAGACCCAATCCTAAGCATAGCACAAGATCGTGTAGTTCGTTTGCTAAAATCTTTTCTAATGTCAAGTATCATTTCTTTAGACCATGAGATTGTGCAACTCCCGGATACCATAGGAATGCTTTGGGTGTGCCAAACGTCACAATGTAACTGGGTGGCTATAAAGGTGCACTACAGGTATCTCCGAAAGTGTCTGTTGGGTTGGCACGAATCGACCCTCGGATTGGTCACTCCATATGACGGAGAGGTATCTCTGGGCCCACTCGGTAATGCATCATCATAATGAGCTCAATGTGACTAAGTAGTTAGTCACGGGATCATGCATTACGGAACGAGTAAAGTGACTTTCCGGTAACGAGATTGAACGAGGTATTGGGATACCGACGATCGAATCTCGGGAAAGATAACGTACCGATTGACAAAGGGAATTGCATACGGGATTTCTTGAATCCCCGACGTCGTGGTTCATCCGATGAGATCATCGTGGAACATGTGGGAGCCAAAATGGGTATCCTGATCCCGCTGTTGGTTATTGGCCGGAGAGATGTCTCGGTCATGTCTACATGATTCCCGAACACGTAGGGTCTACACACTTAAGGTTCGGTGACGCTAGAGTTGTTATGGGAATTAGTGTGCAGTTACCGAATGTTGTTCGGAGTCCCGGATGAGATCCTGGATGTCACGAGGAGTTCCGGAATGGTCCGGAGGTAAAGATTTATATATGCGAAGTCCTATTTGGCCACCGGAAAATGTTCGGGATTTTTCGGTATTGTACCGGGAAGGTTCTAGAAGGTTCTGGAGTGGGGCCCACCTGCATGGGGGGTGTTGGGGAACGTAGCAGAAATTCAAAATTTTCCTACGTGTCACCAAGATCTATCTATGGAGAAAGTAGCAACGAGGGGAAGGAGAGTGCATCTACATACCCTTGTAGATCGCTAAGCAGAAGCATTCAAGAGAACGGGGTTGAAGGAGTCGTACTCGTCGTGATCCAAATCACCGGAGATCCTAGTGCCGAACGGACGGCACCTCCGCGTTCAACACACGTACAGCCCGGTGACGTCTCCCATGCCTTGATCCAGCAAGGAGAGAGGGAGAGGTTGAGGAAGACTCCGTCCAGCAGCAGCACAACGACGTGGTGGTGGTGGAGGAGCGTGGCAATCCTGCAGGGCTTCGCCAAGCACCGCAGGAGAGGAGAAGGGAGAGTGGTAGGGCTGCGCCAAGGAGAGGTCAAACTCATGTGTTGGCAGCCCTCAAGACCTCAACTATATATATATAGGGGAGAGGGAGGGGGGTGCGCCCCCTCTAGGATTTCCACCCCAAGGGGTGCGGCTGCCCCCAATCCCATCTAGGGTGGCGGCCAAGGGGGGGAAGAGGGGAAACTTGCCCCCCAAGTTAGGTGGGTGCGCCCCCCTCCGCAAACCCTAGACGCCTTGGGCCCTTGTGGGGGGGCGCACCAGCCCACCTGGGGCTGGTCCCCTCCCACACTTGGCCCATGCAGCCCTCCGGGGCCGGTGGCCCCACTTGGTGGACCCTTGGGACCCTCCCGGTGGTCCCGGTATATTACCGATAAAACCCGAAACTTTTCCGGTGACCAAAACATGACTTCCCATATATAAATCTTTACCTCCGGACCATTTCGGAACTCCTAGTGGTGTCCGGGATCTCATCCGGAACTCCGAAAAACATTCGGTAACCACATACAAACTTCCTTTATAACCCTAGCGTCATCGAACCTTAAGTGTGTAGACCCTACGGGTTCGGGAATCATGCAGACATGACCGAGACGTTCTCCGGTCAATAACCAACAGCAGGATCTGGATACCCATGTTGGCTCCCACATGTTCCACGATGATCTCATCGGATGAACCACGATGTCAAGGACTCAATCGATCCCGTATACAATTCCCTTTGTCTAGCGGTATTGTACTTGCCCGAGATTCGATCGTCGGTATGCCGATACCTTGTTCAATCTCGTTACCGGCAAGTCTCTTTACTCGTTCTATAACACATCATCTCGTGATCAACCCCTTGGTCACATTGTGCGCATTATGATGATGTCCTACCGAGTGGGCCCAGAGATACCTCTCCGTTACACGGAGTGACAAATCCCAGTCTCGATTCGTGCCAACCCAACAGACACTTTCAGAGGTACCTGTAGTGCACCTTTATAGCCACCCAGTTACGTTGTGACGTTTGGTACAGCCATAGCATTCCCACGGCATCCGGGAGTTGCACAATCTCATGGTCTAAGGAAATGATACTTGACATTAGAAAAGCTTTAGCATACGAACTACGATCTTTGTGCTAGGCTTAGGATTGGGTCTTGTCCATCACATCATTCTCCAAATGATGTGATCCCGTTATCAATGAC
>LR880970.1:862987052-863001840 GCA_904067115.1 Aegilops sharonensis | reverse complement strand
AGTTGTCTCGCCAACTTATTACTTCTACTACTATGGCTACCGGTTAGCAATAAAGTAAAGTAATTACATGGCGTTTGTTCAATGACACACAGGTCATACAATAAATTAAGACAACTCCTATGGCTCCTGCCGGTTGTCATACTCATCGACATGCAAGTCGTGATTCCTATTACAAGAACATGATCAATCTCATACATCACATATCATTCATCACATTCTTCTTGGCCATATCACATCACATAGCATACCCTGCAAAAACAAGTTAGACGTCCTCTAATTGTTGTTTGCATGTTTTACGTGGCTGCTATGGGTTTCTAGCAAGAAAGTTTCTTACCTACGCAAAACCACAACGTGATATGCCAATTGCTATTTACCCTTCATAAGGACCCTTTTCATCGAATCCGTTCCGACTAAAGTGGGAGAGACTGGCACCCGCTAGCCAACTTATGCACCAAGTGCATGTCAGTCAGTGGAACCTGTCTCACTTAAGTGTACGTGTAAGGTCGGTCCGGGCCGCTTCATCCCACAATACCGTCGAAACAAGATTGGACTAGTAACGGTAAGCATATTGAACAAAATCAACGGCCACAACTACTTTGTGTTCTACTCGTGCAAAGAATCTACGCAATAGACCTAGCTCATGATGCCACTGTTGGGGAATGTAGCAGAAATTCAAAATTTTCCTACGTGTCACCAAGATCTATCTATGGAGAAACTAGCAACGAGGAGAAGGAGAGTGCATCAACATACCCTTGTAGATCGCTAAGCGGAAGCGTTCAAGAGAACGGGGTTGAAGGAGTCGTACTCGTCGTGATCCAAATCACCGGAGATCCTAGTGCCGAACGGACGGCACCTCCGCGTTCAACACACGTACAGCCCGGTGACGTCTCCCACGCCTTGATCCAGCAAGGAGAGAGGGAGAGGTTGAGGAAGACTCCGTCCAGCAGCAGCACAACGGCGTGGTGGTGGTTGAGGAGCGTGGCAATCCTGCAGGGCTTCGCCAAGCACAGCAAGAGAGGAGAAGGGAGAGAGGTAGGGCTGCGCCAAGGAGAGGTCAAACTCATGTGTTGGCAGCCCTCAAGACCTCAACTATATATAGGGGAGAGGGAGGGGGTGCGCCCCCTCTAGGGTTTCCACCCCAAGGGGTGCGGCTGCCCCAATCCCATCTAGGGTGGCGGCCAAGGGGGGGAAGAGGGGAAACTTGCCCCCCAAGTTAGGTGGGTGCGCCCCCCTCCCCAAACCCTAGGCGCCTTGGGCCCTTGTGGGGGGGGGGGGGCGCACCAGCCCACCTGGGGCTGGTCCCCTCCCACACTTGGCCCATGCAGCCCTCCGGGGCCGGTGGCCCCACTTGGTGGACCCCCAGGACCCTCCCGGTGGTCCCGGTACGTTACCGATAAAACCCGAAACTTTTCCGGTGACCAAAACAGGACTTCCCATATATAAATCTTTACCTCCGGACCATTCCGGAACGCCTCGTGACGTCCGGGATCTCATCCGGGACTCCGAACAACATTCGTAACCGCACACAAACTTCCTTTATAACCCTAGCGTCATCGAACCTTAAGTGTGTAGACCCTACGGGTTTGGGAATCATGCAGACATGACCGAGACGTTCTCCGGTCAATAACCAACAGCGGGATATGGATACCCATGTTGGCTCCCACATGTTCCACGATGATCTCATCGGATGAACCCCGATGTCAAGGACTCAATCGATCCCGTATACAATTCCCTTTGTCTAGCGGTATTGTACTTGCCCGAGATTCGATCGTCGGTATGCCGATACCTTGTTCAATCTCGTTACCGGCAAGTCTCTTTACTTGTTCCGTAACACATCATCCCGTGATCAACCCCTTGGTCACATTGTGCACATTATGATGATGTCCTACCGAGTGGGCCCAGAGATACCTCTCCGTTACACGGAGTGACAAATCCCAGTCTCGATTCGTGCCAACCCAACAGACACTTTCGGAGATACCTGTAGTGCTCATTTATAGCCACCCAGTTACATTGTGACGTTTGGTACACCCAAAGCATTCCTACGGCATCCGGGAGTTGCACAATCTCATTGTCTAAGGAAATGATACTTGACATTAGAAAAGTTTTAGCATACTAACTACGATCTTTGTGCTAGGCTTAGGATTGGGTCTTGTCCATCACATCATTCTCCAAATGACGTGATCCCGTTATCAACGACATCCAATGTCCATGGTCAGGAAACCGTAACCATCTGTTGATGAACGAGCTAGTCAACTAGAGGCTTACTAGGGACATGGTGTTGTTTATGTACCCACACATGTATCTGAGTTTCCTATCAATACAATTATAGCATGGGTAATAAACGATTATCATGAACAAGGAAATATAATAATAACTAATTTATTATTGCCTCTAGGGCATATTTCCAGATCCCGCTGTTGGTTATTGGCCGGAGAGATGTCTCGGTCATGTCTACATGATTCCCGAACTCGTAGGGTCTACACACTTAAGGTTCGGTGAAGCTAGAGTTGTTATGGGAATTAGTGTGCAGTTACCGAATGTTGTTCGGAGTCCCGGATGTCACTAGGAGTTCCGGAATGGTTCGGAGGTAAAAATTTATATATGTGAAGTCCTATTTGGCCACCGGAAAATGTTCGGGATTTTTCGGTATTGTACCGGGAAGGTTCTAGAAGGTTCCGGAGTGGGGCCCACCTGCATGGGGGGACCACATGAATGTGGGTAGTGAGGGCAAGGCCCCACACCCCTGGTCAAGGCGCACCAAGATCCCCCCTTAGAAGGAATAAGATCATATCCCGAAGGGATAAGATCAAGATCCCTAAAAAAGGGGGATAACAATCGGTGGGGAAGGAAATGATGGGATTTCTTTCCTCCCACCTTGCCAACGCCCCAATGGACTTGGAGGGCAAGAAACCAGCCCCCTCCACCCCTATATATAGTGGGGAGGCGCATGGGAGCTTCACCCTTCCCCTGGCGCAGCCCTCTCCCTCCCCAACACCTCCTCCTCCGTAGTAGTGCTTGGCGAAGCTCTGCCGGAGAACTACAAGCTCCACCACCACGCCGTCGTGCTGCCGGAGCTCTCCCTCAACTTCTGCTCTCCCCTTGCTGGATCAAGAAGGAGGAGACGTCCCCGGGCTGTACGTGTGTTGAACGCGGAGGCACCGTTGTTCGGTGCTTAGATCGGATTCGACCGTGATCTGAATCGCTTAGTGAACGGCTCCACCGACCGCGTTCTTGTAACGCTTCCGCATCGCGATCTTCAAGGGTATGAAGATCAACTCATCCTCTCCCTCTCTTATTGCTAGAATCTCCATAGATTGATCTTGGTGATGCATAGAAAATTTTGAATTTCTGCTACGTTCCCCAACAGTTGCTACTCAAGCTGAGCAAGTACTTAAAGCTCAAAATGATTTGCTTGATGAATTAAATAATAAAAATGACTTTGCTATTAGAGTGTCTACTAGAACTGGTAGAATGACTCAGGAACCTTTGTATCCTGAAGGCCACCCTAAGAGAATCGATCAAGATTCTCAGAGAAATAATTTAGAGGCACCTAGTTCTTCCAAAAAGAAGAAAAGAAAAACGATAGGACTTTGCATGCTTCTAGTGAACCTACTATAGACACACCTAAGAATCTCAATGATATTTCTATCTCTGATGCTGAAACACAATCAGGTGATGAACATGAACCTAGTGATAACGTTAATGATAATGTTCATGTTGATGCTCAACCTAGCAAAAACAATGAAGTAGAGATTGAACCTGCTGTTGATCTTGATAACCCACAATCAAAGAATCAACGTTACGATAAGAGAGATTTTGTTGCTAGGAAGCACGGTAAAGAAAGAGAACCATGAGTTCCGAAACCCATGCCCTTTCCTCCTAAACCATCCAAGACAAAGGATGATGAGGATTTTGAGCGCTTTGCTGAAATGATTAGACCTATCTTCTTACGTATGCGCTTAACTGATATGCTTAAAGTAAATCTTTATGCTAAGTACATGAAGGATATCATTACAAATAAAAGAAAGATACCGGAAGCTGAAATTTCCAGCATGCTTGCTAATTACACTTTTAAGGGTGGAATACCAAAGAAACTTGGAGATCCGGGGGTACCAACTATACCATGCTCCATTAAAAGAAATTATGTTAGAACTGCTTTATGTGATCTTGGAGCCGGTGTTAGTGTTATGCCTCTCTCTTTATATCTTAGACTTGAATTGAATAAGTTGACACCTACTGAAATATCTTTGCAAATGGCTGATAAATCAACTGCTATACCTGTCGGTATTTGTGAGGATGTGCCTGTTGTGGTTGCAAATGCCACTATCTTAACGGACTTTGTTATTCTTGATATTTCCGAGGATGATAGTATGTCGATTATCCTTGGTAGACCCTTTTTGAATACTGCAGGGGCTGTTATTGATTGCAACAAAGGCAATGTCACTTTTCATGTTAATGGTAATGAGCATACGGTACACTTTTCGAGAAAACAATCTCAAGTTCATAGCATCAATTCTATTGGAAAAGTTCCAACTATTATTACTGGAGGTTTTGAATTTCCTCTCCCTACTGTCAAGAAAAAGTATGATATTCTTATTGTTGGGGATTTTCATATCCCCGTTGAGATAATTTAGTGTTATTCGAAATTTGTCTGGTTCCGTGTTATTCGGAATGTGTTTGTTAACAAGACTTGATCAACCTTGTTAGTGGATTCATTTTGATGATCATGAGATGGATGAAACTAGAAGGCACAACCTTCTGTACCCTCTTTTTACTTTCTGTTATTTATAATAAATAAATCAAAAATAGTATTATCTGTCTGTTTTCTGAATTATCCGTGCAATAAAAAAATATCCCGAAAATAAAAGTGCTCCAAATGCCCTGCAAATTTAGTATGATTTTTTATGGAATATTTGAGGATTTTAGGCACTGAAATCACTGCAGGAGGGGCAAGCACTAGGCCACGAGAGTGGAGGGCGCGCCCACCTACCGGGCACGCCCCCTGTCTCGTGGGCCCCTGGTGGCCACCCTCCACTTATGCCAGCACCCACACACTCCATCTTCTTCCCAAAAAAATCTCCATCCAGCTCAAGCACGAGTTCTAGCTCATTTTGCTGCGATTTTCGATCTCCTTGCTCAAAGCTCCATTCACAAAACTGCTTTGGGAGATTGTTGCTTGGTATGTGACTCCTCCATTGGTCCAATTAGTTTTTGTACTAGTGCTTTATTCATTGCAAACTTTTGCTGCATAGGTGACCATGTTCTTGAGCTTTGCATGTTTATAACAACAAGAGCAAACAGAGTTTGTAAAAGTTTTTCTTTATCACTATCAGTTTATCAACTGAATTGCTTGAGGACAAGCAAAGGTTTAAGCTTGGGGGAGTTGATACGTCTCCAACCTATCTACTTTTCCAAACACTTTTGCCCTTGTTTTGGACTCTAACTTGCATGATTTGAATGAAACTAACCCGGACTGATGCTATTTTCAGCAGAACTGCCATGATGTTGTTTTATGTGTAGAAAACAAAAGTTCTCTGAATGTCCTGAAAATCCACGGAGGCACTTTTTGGAAAATATAAAAAATACTGGCAAAAGAATCAAGACCAGGGGGCCCACACCCTATCCACGAGGGTGGGGGGGTGCCCACCCCCTGGGCGCGCCCCCCTGTCTCGTGGGCCCCCTGAGGCTCCGTCGACCTCAACTCCAACTCCATATATTCCGTCTCGCGGAGAAAAAAATAAAAGAGAAAGTTTCATTATGTTTTACGATACGGAGCCGCCGCCAAGCCCTAATCTCTCTCAGGATGGCTGGTTTGGAGTCCGTTCGGGGCTCCGGAGAGGGGGATTCGTCGCCGTCGTCATCATCAAGCATCCTCCATCACCAATTTCATGATGCTCACCGCCGTGCGTGAGTAATTCCATTGTAGGCTTGCTGGACGGTGATGGGTTGCATGAGATTTACCATGTAATCAAGTTAGGTTTGTTAGGGTTTGATCCCTAGTATCCACTATGTTCTGAGATTGATGTTGCTATGACTTTGCTATGCTTAATGCTTGTCACTAGGACCCGAGTGCCATGATTTCAGATCTGAACCTATTATGTTTTCATGAATATATGTGTGCTCTTGATCCTATCTTGCAAGTCTATAGTCACCTATCATGTGTTATGATCCGACAACCCCGAAGTGACAATGATCGGGATACTTCTCGGTGATGACCGTAGTTTGAGGAGTTCATGTATTCACTATGTGCTAATGCTTTGTTCCGGTTCTCTATTAAAAGGAGGCCTTAATATCCCTTAGTTTCCGTAAGGACCCCGCTGCCACGGGAGAGTAGGACAAAAGATGTCATGCAAGTTCTTTTCCATAAGCATGTATGACTATTTACGGAATACATGTCTATATTATATTGATGAACTGGAGCTAGTTCTATGTCACCCTATGTTATAGCTATTACATGAGGAATTGCATCCGGCATAATTATCCATCACTGATCCATTGCCTACGAGCTTTTCACGTCTTGTGTTTTGCTTATTTACTTTTCCGTTGTTACTGTTACAATCACTACAAAATCCAAAAATATTACTTTTGCTACCGTTACCTTTATTATCATACTAATTTGCTACGAAATACTTTGCTGCAGATACTAAGTTATACAGGTGTGTTTGAATTGACAACTCAACTGCTAATACTCAAGAATATTCTTTGGCTCCCCTTGTGTTGAATCAATAAATTTGGGTTGAATACTTTATCCTCGAAAGCTGTTGCGATCCTACACTTGTGGGTTATCAAGGAGTGACATCACAACTTTACGATGTTGATTAGATTGGGAAGATTGATGCCGGGGGAGCGATACACCAGGATCCCATGGGATGGGTGTATGTTCTCACTTGCACAATTTAAAATCAAAATGTTTGTTTATTAAGATAAATCTAAATGTTGTTGGAGATTCTAGCTCTTGCATATGAAGGGTCGTTACTATTCGGTTCCCATTTCCTAGGATGAGAGAATACACTAAGAGAATCTTGATGGGATGGATTCATGTTGGATTGCTCTCCCTCTCTACCATCTAGTAGCCACAAATTTAGCTGACTTTGGTCCATCCACCCACCAGCATTGCTCTAGTCCTTAATCGTCTCTGTCTATCTAAAGGAGAATGCAAGTGTCTGGATTGCGTAGGCCACTACTAGCCAGGTTGTTGCATTATTGAGGTGATTAATCCCACTAGCTAGCACCTCCATGTAATCATCTCAGACACCAGCAGAATGGAATCTTTGACAAGGAATTGAATTAACTAAGCAATGGTGCCTTGCTACCCGACCGGGTTTAGCCCATTAATTACTATCACACATATGATTAACAACACATCACGCGTCCTGCGAGCTCAGAACTAAAGCAGTTCCCCCGACAAAGCACGATGGTGTTATTGTTATTGCCATAGACGACGACATCGCTAACCGTCCACCAATTGGTGACTGGATTTGCCAATACAAATGGGAGCTAGCTGGCCAGAGATCAAGCTTCCATCATCCAAGATCGGGCGCCCACGTTTAACAATCTTTACAGTCAACCGTCTAGAATCGATGGAGACCCGGTCCATATGCATAATTCACAAGAGGTCGACACTAAGGACCGATCCTATTCCCATGGGCCTATGTCCTCTCTCACACCATTTTAAGTCCAACTGTTTGCTTCTTTGTGTTTAATCTAAATGTTGTTGGATATGCTAGCTCTTATATACGAGTGGTCGTTTTTATTCGTATCCCTTTTCCTAGATCGACAGAATGAATAGACCAAGAGGTTCTTGATGGGATGGATCCATGCATGTTGGATTGCCTCTCCATTCATCTCTAACGATCGCTTCTAGCTAGCAACACATATATTTGTTCTGCTCCTTAATCGTCTCCACCTCTAAAGAAAAGAAGAAGACAATTAATCATGTATGCAAGTGTGTGGATCGCATAGGCCATTACTAACCAGGTTGTTGCATTATTGAGCCGATTAATCCAACTAATATGTCCAGCTCCTCTATCAGTGGTAGTACGCATCGAGCAGTAATCGTCGAAAGACACCAGCAGGAATGGGATCTTCGACGAAGGATTCATTAAGATAATATATGGTGCCTTGCTATCTGATTGGGTTTAGTTCATTAATTACTGCCGCGCATATGATTAACAATACATCACGCATCCCACAAGAGCACAACTAAAACAGTTCCTCCGACAAAGCACGATGTTTTGATTGTTATTATTACCATAGATGACGACACCGCTAACATCCACCGATTAGTGACTGGGTTTTCCAAATACAAATGGGACCTAGGTGGAGATCATGCTTCCAGCACCCAAAATCAGGCGCCCACCATTAACAATCTTTACAGCCAGACGCCTAGAACCGACGAAAAGTCGGCCTGTATGCATAAGTTATAAGAAAACACAGATGATTTACTCATGTTCTTTTCGTACATTTCTCGACAACGTGTCACGCATTTGGCAAGCATCAAAATGAAAGCAATCCCTCCGACAAAAGCTTGCGGTTTTTTACTATTACGGCGTGCACCAATTAGTGACTGAGTTTTCCAACACTGATGGGAGATCAGATCTTTGCTTCCATCACCTAAGACCGAGCCCCCGCGGTTAACAAAAATTTACAACCATATGTTCGTGGTTCACGCCTCCCTAAGCACACATGCTTACGTTTGTAATTGACGGTGACCAGCTTTTATTATATGCAGATAATTTGCAGAAAGTGTGGGAAAAAAACTTGTTTAGCATGCATGATTAAGGTTATAATTTATGTTGTCCTACAGTAGTACGTAGATTGTATAGAAAACGGCGAGAGGGAAACCACGTAATTTGACCCGGTTCCCCCACAACATCAGCAGATGGAGACCTGAAAAGAGAGAGGAGTGACATCATGGCTTACATCGATTGGACAGTGAGTTCTGGGACAGTACACTGGGATCCCATTGGGAGTGTGCCACGTGTCCCTTTTTTTGGTGTATATTAGGCTGGTCATAGTGGGAGTAACTTAGCAAGTAACATAACACACTTCGAGAAAAGTTTGCTTACATGGCATGTATTTAATAAGGAGAGAAATGGTTAGAGTAACATAATATGTTACTGTAACATAACACATTCCAAGGCAAAATGAGTCTACATCTTAATAAATGTTGGTTTGCATGATACTACATATATGTTACTCCCCACTATGAAGGTAGTAACATAGATTAGTAACATATGCATGTTACTAGTCTAAGTTACTTCCCACTATGACTAGCCTTAGTATTTCTAGTCATCAACCAAATAATTGAGCTGCAGTCAGCTGCAGCTCCTCTCCCCATCGACCCACCTCAGCTTAGCTCCAACCTTTCTTTACTTCTTTCTTTTCATTCTTTCTCACTAACTGTTTGGTCTGTCGGAGCAGATATACTACAGTAGTATCTAACTTTGCCAAGATTTTTTTTGTGTAAAAAAATTGGGACCCACACCCTGCATGGTAGTAGTACCACATCAAGACAGGACAGTCGAGGCTGTCGACCTTTCTTGTCTGGTTAAAATTCGTCCATCCAATCGATAGAAACTAGCGTGGAAATATTTGCACCTCAGGCCCGCGCTTGGATTGACCGTAATTAATACGGGTGTATCAATTTTACAAGTGTATCTTACTCGGATTAGAGTGATTTCCGGCCGGAAACGATACAAACGTGCAGAGGCTTGTATATTTTTACGGGTGTATCCAATAGAAATACGACAATCCAAGCTAGGCGCTCTACGTAATTAAGCATTGTTATTAGGTTATTATTTTAAGAACATGCCCCTAGTTAAGTGCAAGTTCAGCAACCCTATGCTCGTGCAAATTCTTAACTCCGCTCCTTGCTTCTCGACTAACATCTCCACCGTGTGGTTTGGTATTTCTTTTATGAAAAACTTTTGATCTATTCATCAAACATCATGACATTACAAAAAACATGAGAAGTAATAAAAATTACATCCATGCCCGTAAACCAATTAACGACGACTATAAGCAGTGGAGCGAGCCGAAGGCGTGCCGCCGTCATCGCCCCTTCCTCACTTAAGCCAGACATACCTTGTTATAGTACATAGTCGGAAAGTCGTTGTACTGAGGCCACAAAGGACAAACGCACCGGAACAACAACCGCCGCCGATGAATAGAATCGTAGATCGGAAGGATCCGGCCTGTAAACACATGAACGCAGACAAACAAAGAACAAATCCATACAAATCCACTGAAGACAAACACAGACCGAATCCCGTGAGTTCCGTCGGAGACATACCTCCACACGTCCACCAACAATGCAAGACGCACCGTTGAGGCGCGGTGCGGGGAAGAACCTTGCTGCCAACTCGCCTTTCCGGGCAGGACACAAATTCTAAACAAACTAAAAAAAACTAAAATGAAGATGGAGCCCTCCCATGGGCAAGGGCTGGGATCCACCATGCCTCCATGGCCCTAAGGCCACATGAGACGAGGTAGATCAGTGGCACCGGCGACGGGAGATAGAGAAACCCTAAACGCCTAGGAGCCTTTCATTCTTTCGCGGGAAGAAAGGAAACACAAGCCCAACTTGTTTGACACATACTCCCTCCGTTCCTTTATATAATGTGTATTTGTTTTTTGATAAAATTTCACAATGTAAGGTGCATTTGTTCTAATTCCTCGCAATTCCGATCTTGACCCTCCAGAAAAAGGTAAGTATCTCTCCCCTGATTGCATGTATCTCTCCTTGTAGAGAAAGAAAAGGAAACTATCTCTCTCCGATTGTGTGTATCTCCCGGTTGCGTGTATCTCTTTCTTTCTAGCCTAAATGATTTACTTGCCGCTAATCTATGAATTAGACACGGGTAATTTATGTGCCTTGGTTAATGTGCCTTGGTATTGTCCTAGTTTGGCATTCAATAAAATGTTCGGCAGCGAACTTCTCACTTGTCAACATCCCACGTTGCTTATTTTGCCAAATGGACTAAGGAGATAGATAGATAACAACCAGAGTAGTGCAAGGAGGGGGGGTGGGGGGTCATATGTTTTTGACGGTGCTACGGCGGGCTTATGCCGGCCTGAACCATTTTCATTATCATAAGAGGGACTGAGATACAACACAACGGCTACAACAAGTAGCACCCAACATACACAAGAAGGAATAAGGAACAACAGAGAAGGACTAGAAACAAGCTATGACAATTAGCCAACACCAAGAACTTAGCACCCAACACCATTAAGAAGACCGAGCAGAAACGGGAAACTAGCATTGTTGGACCAGTCGAAGGGAGAATCTGAAGGAAATATGCCCTAGAGGCAATAATAAAGTTATTATTTATTTCCTTATATCATGATAAATGTTTATTTTTATTCATGCTAGAATTGTATTAACCGGAAACATAATACATGTGTGAATACATAGACAAACAGAGTGTTACTAGTATGCCTCTACTTGACTAGCTCATTAATCAAAGATGGTTATGTTTCCTAGCCATGGACAAAGAGTTGTCATTTGATTAACGGGATCACATCATTAGGAGAATGATGTGATTGACTTGACCCATTCCGTTAGCTTAGCACTTGATCGTTTAGTATGTTGATGTTGCTTTCTTCATGACATATACATGTTCCTATGACTATGAGATTATGCAACTCCCATTTACCGGAGGAACACTTTGTGTGCTACCAAACGTCACAATGTAACTGGGTGATTATAAAGGAGCTCTACAGGTGTCTCTGAAGGTACATGTTGGGTTGGCGTATTTTGAGATTAGGATTTGTCACTCCGATTGTCGGAGAGGTATCTCTGGGCCCACTCGATAATGCACATCACTATAAGCCTTGCAAGCATTGTGACTAATTAGTTAGTTGCGGGATGATGTATTACGGAACGAGTAAAGAGACTTGTCGGTAACGAGATTGAACTAGGTATTGAGATACCGACGATCGAATCTCGGGCAAGTAACATACCGATGACAAAGGGAACAATGTATGTTGTTATGCGGTTTGACCGATGAAGATCTTCGTAGAATATGTAGGAGCCAATATGAGCATGCAGGTTCCGCTATTGGTTATTGACCAGAAACGTGTCTCGGTCATGTCTACATAGTTCTCGAACCCGTAGGGTCCGCACGCTTAAGGTTTCGATGACAGATATATTATGAGTTTATGTGTTTTGATGTACCGAAGGAGTTCGGAGTCCCGGATGAGATCGGGGACATGACGAGGAGTCTCGAAATGGTCGAGACGTAAAGATCGATATATTGGACGACTATATTCGGACTTCCGAAAGGTTCCGAGTGATTCGGTTATTTTTCGGAGTACCGGAGAGTTACGGGAATTCGCCGGGGAGTATATGGGCCTTATTGGGCCATACGGGAATAGAGGAGAGAGACCAAAAGGAAGGAGGCCTGCGCCCCCCCCCCCCCCTGGTCCGAATTGGACAAGGGGCGCAGCCCCCTTTTCCTTCTTCCTCTACCCCTCTTTCCCCTTCTCCTACTCCAACAAGGAAGGAGGGAGTCCTACTCCCGGTGGGAGTAGGACTCCCCTTGGCGCGCCCCCTCCCCCTTGCTCCTTTATATACGGGGGCAGGGGGGCACCTCTAGGCACAACAACAATTGATCGTTTGATCTTTTAGCCGTGTGCGGTGCCCCCCTCCACCATAGTCCACTTCGATAATACTGTAGCGGTGCTTAGGCGAAGCCCTGCGTCGGTAGAACATCAAGATCGTCACCACGCCGTCATGCTGACGGAACTCTCCCTCGATACTCGGTTGGATCGGAATTCGAGGGACGTCATCGAGCTGAACGTGTGCTAGAACTCGGAGGTGTCGTAGTTTCGGTGCTTGATCGGTCGGGCCGTGAGGACGTACGACTACATCAACCGCGTTGTGCTAACGCTTCCTCTTACGGTCTACAAGGGTATGTAGACAACACTCTCCCCTCTCGTTGCTATGCATCACCATGATCTTGCATGTGCGTAGGATTTTTTTTGAAATTACTACGTTCCCCAACAGTGGCATTCGAGCCAGGTTTTATGCGCAGATGTTATATGCACGAGTAGAACACAAGTGAGTTGTGGGCGATACAAGTCATACTGCTTACCAGCATGTCATACTTTGGTTCGGCGGTATTGTTGGATGAAGCGGCCCGGACCGACATTACGCGTACGCTTACACGAGACTGGTTCTACCGACGTGCTTTGCACACAGGTGGATGGCGGGTGTCAGTTTCTCCAACTTTAGTTGAACCGAGTGTGGCTACGCCCGGTCCTTGTGAAGGTTAAAACGGCACCAACTTGACAAACTATCGTTGTGGTTTTGATGCGTAGGTAAGAACGGTTCTTGCTAAGCCCGTAGCAGCCACGTAAAATTTGCAACAACAAAGTAGAGGACGTCTAACTTGTTTTTGTAGGGCATGTTGTGATGTGATATGGTCAAGATGTGATGCTATATTTTATTGTATAAGATGATCATGTTTTGTAACCGAGTTATCGACAACTCGCAGGAGCCATATGGTTGTCGCTTTATTGTATGCAATGCAATCGCCCTGTAATGCTTTACTTTATCACTAAGCGGTAGCGATAGTCGTAGAAGCATAAGATTGGCGAGACGACAACGATGCTACGATGGAGATCAAGGTGTCGCGCCGGTGACGATGGTGATCATAGTGGTGCTTCGGAGATGGAGATCACGAGCACAAGATGATGATGGCCATATCATATAACTTATATTGATTGCATGTGATGTTTATCTTTTATGCATCTTATATTGCTTTGATTGACGGTAGCATTATAAGATGATCTCTCACTAAATTTCAAGATAAAAAGTGTTCTCCCTGAGTATGCACCGTTGCCAAAGTTCGTCGTGCCCAGACACCATGTGATGATCGGGTGTGATAAGCTCTACGTCCATCTACAACGGGTACAAGCCAGTTTTGCACACACAAAATACTCAGGTTAAACTTGACGAGCCTAGCATATGCAGATATGGCCTCGGAACACTGAGACCGAAAGGTCGAGCATGAATCATATAGTTGATATGATCAACATAGTTATGTTCACCATTGAAAGCTACTCCATTTCACATGATGATCGGTTATGGTTTAGTTGATTTGGATCACGTGATCACATAGAGGATTAGAGGGATGTCTTTCTAAGTGGGAGTTCTTAAGTAATATGATTAATTGAACTTAAATTTATCATGAACTTAGTCCTGGTAGTATTTTGCAAATTATGTTGTAGATCAATAGCTCGCGTTGTTGCTTTCATATGTTTATTTTGATATGTTCCTAGAGAAAACTATGTTGAAAAATGTTAGTAGCAATGATGCGGACTTGGTTCGTGATCTGAGGTTTATCCTCATTGCTGCATAGAAGAATTATGTCCTTAATGCACCGCTAGGTGACAGACCTATTGCAGAAGCAGATGCAGACGTTATGAACGTTTGGCTAGCTCAGTATGATGACTACTTGATAGTTTTGTGCACCATGCTTTATGGCTTAGAACCGGGACTACAAAAATGTTTTTGAAACGTCACGGAACATATGAGATGTTCCATGAGATGAAATTGGTATTTCAGACTCATGCCCGTGTCAAGAGGTATGAGACCTCTCACAAATACTTCGCCTAAAAGATGGAGGAGAATTGCTCAACTAGTGAGCAAGTGCTTAGATTGTCTAAGTACTACAATCGCTTGAATCAAGTGGGAGTTAATCTTCCCGATAAGATAGTGATTGGCAGAGTTCTCTAGTCACCATCACCAAGTTAGTGGAATTTCGTGATGAACTATAAT
>LR880970.1:862936841-862947818 GCA_904067115.1 Aegilops sharonensis | reverse complement strand
GAGAGAGAGAGAGAGAGAGAGAGAGAGAGAGAGAGAGGTCACTTAATTAGGCAAGATTTTTTTTATGCACTGGGATCCACATCTGCTTGACTGGCCATACATTGTACACCAGGACAAGACATTCAAGGCTGGCTTGAGGTCGACCTTTCTTGTTTGGTTAATTAGTCCATCTAATCACTAGAAAGTCTAGTGTGGAAAATATTTAGCACCTAATGGGTCTATAATACTTGGTGTCAGCATTATTTGATCTTTTTTAGAACGGGCCTTCACCATCAAACAAAACATCCATCCTCACAAAGGAGTCCACCAATCCGCTATCCTCCTCTATCACCGATCCGACGGTGGGAGAGGGGGGAGGGGTCTAAGATCTCAATTGTTGAGTGTGTGGTTAGTTCTTGAATGGTTAGGGTATATGACCTCATGGCGTTGCTTCGATGATGCGGCGATAGGGGTGGTGCTAGGCATAATGTTGTTCTGGCTCCAACCTCATAGAGGTCGACCCTTTTGGTGATCAGGCGCTAATGAGCTTTGGTGTCTACACGCCATCATGTCTGGCATTTTTGGATCTGGTGGTTCCGAGGCAGCTCTGCTATCCCATATGTGTGTTGATTTAGGCAAAGCCTCCTGTTCCGCTAGTCCATGACCGGTGAGCTTCACCCACGACTAAGTCTTTTCTCACCACATAGTCCCACTACCTACTATGGTGATTCGGCCTTATACTCTACATGTCAGTGCAAGCAATTCATTGGCCAATCTTCTGGTTTTCACTAGACCATGGTGGTGTTGGGGAACGTAGTAATTTCAAAAAAATTCTACACACACGCAAGATCATGGTGATGCATAGCAACGAGAGGGGAGAGTGTTGTCCACGTACCCTCGTAGACCGAAAGCGGAAGCGTTAGCACAACGCGGTTGATGTAGTCGTACGTCTTCACGATTCGACCGATTCAAGTACCGAACGTACGGCACCTCCGAGTCCAGCGCACGTTCAGCTCAATGACGTCCTACGAACTCCGATCCAGCAGAGCTTTGCGGAAGAGTTCCGTCAGCACGACGGCATGATGACGGTGTTGATGATGCTACCGACGCAGGGCTTCGCCTAAGCACCGCTACGATATTACTGAGGTGGAATATGGTGGAGGGGGGCACCGCACATGGCTAAGAGATCAATGATCAATTGTTGTGTCTAGAGGTGCCCCCTACCCCCGTATATAAAGGAAGGAGGGAGAGGCCGGCCCTAGAGGGGGTGCGCCAAGTGTGGGGAGTCCTACTAGGACTCCCAAGTCCTAGTAGGATTCCCCTTTCCTTTCCGAAGTAGGAGAGAAGGAAAGAGGGGGAGAGGGAGAAGGAAAAGGGGGCTGCACCCCTTGTCCAATTCGGACCAGAGGGGGGGGGGGCGCGCGCTTCCTTCCTTTTGGCCTCTCTCCTCTATTCCCGTATGGCCCAATAAGGCCCAATACTTCTCCCGGTGAATTCCCGTAACTCCCTGGTACTCCGAAAATACCCGAATCACTCGGAACCTTCCGATGTCCGAATATAGTTGTCCAACATATCGATCTTTACGTCTCGACCATTTCGAGACTCTTCGTCATGTCCCCGATCTTATCCGGGACTCCGAACTACCTTCTGTACATCAAAACACATAAACTCATAATATAAATTGTCACCGGACGTTAAGCGTGCGGACCCTACGGGTTCGAGAACTATCTAGACATGACCGATACACGTCTCCGGTCAATAACCAATAGCGGAACCTGGATGCTCATATTGGCTCCCACATATTCTACGAAGATCTTTATCGGTCAAACCGCATAACAACATACGTTGTTCCTTTTGTCATCGGTATGTTACTTGCCCGAGATTCGATCGTCGGTATCTCAATACCTAGTTCAATCTCATTACCGGCAAGTCTATTTACTCGTTATATAATGCATCATCCCACNCACCCAAGGGGGGGAGTCCTATTCCAACTAGGATTCACCCCCCCTTCCTATTCCAAGTGGGAGAAGGGGGAGGAGGAGGAGGAGGAGAGAAGGAAGGAGGGGGCCGTCGCCCCCTCCCCTTGTCCAATTCAGATTGGCGCAAGGGGGGCGCGCGCCACCTCCTGGCCGGCCCTCTCTCTTCTCCACTAAGGCCCATGAGGCCCAATAACTTCCCGGGGGGGTTCCAGTAACCCCCAATACTCCAAAACTTTATCTGAAACGACCCAAACCATTCCGGTGTCCGAATGTAGCCTTCCAATATATGAATCTTTATGTCTCGACCATTACGAGACTCCTCATCATGTCCGTGATCTCATTCGGGACTCTGAACGAACTTCAGTACATCAAATCACATAACTCATAATACAAATCGTCATCGAACGTTAAGCGTGCGGACCCTACGGGTTCGAGAACTATCTAGACATGACCGATACACGTCTCCGGTCAATAACCAATAGCGGAACCTGGATGCTCATATTGGCTCCCACATATTCTACGAAGATCTTTATCGGTCAAACCGCATAACAACATACGTTGTTCCTTTTGTCATCGGTATGTTACTTGCCCGAGATTCGATCGTCGGTATCTCAATACCTAGTTCAATCTCATTACCGGCAAGTCTATTTACTCGTTATATAATGCATCATCCCACAACTAACTCATTAGTCACATTGCTTGCAAGGGTTATAGTGATGTGCATTACCGAGAGGGCCCAGAGATACCTCTCCGACAATCGGAGTGACAAATCCTAATCTTGAAATACGCCAACTCAACAAGTACCTTCGGAGACACCTGTAGAGCACCTTTATAATCACCCAGTTACGTTGTGACGTTTGGTAGCACACAAAGTGTTCCTCCGGTAAACGCGAGTTGCATAATCTCATAGTCATGGGAACATGTATAAGTCATGAAGAAAGCAATAGCAACATACTAAACGATCAAGTGCTAAGCTAACGGAATGGGTCAAGTCAATCACATCATTCTCCAATGATGTGATCCCGTTAATCAAATGACAACTCATGTCTATGGCTAGGAAACTTAATCATCTTTGATTCAACGAGCTAGTCAAGTAGAGGCATACTAGTGACACTTTGTTTGTCTATGTATTCACACATGTACTAAGTTTCCGTTTAATACAATTTTAGCATGAATAATAAACATTTCTCATGAAATAAGGAAATAAATAATAACTTTATTATTGCCTCTAGGGCATATTTCCTTCAGGTGGATATTTCAACTAGACTTCTTTTCAAAAAGAATAAACCGAAAACTAAGCAGTTGAGGGGAAAAGGGAATAGGTAGTTGGCCAATGCCATGGATTTAATGGTATGATCCACGAGCTGACATATATAGTTGAGTACAAGTTGAAAGGTGGGGACCTCCTGTGAGCGTCGGCCACCTTAGTACCTTCATTGTACTATACATAAACGCATGTGTATGTACATTTATCCAACTACCCCATGTTCATCCCTAGAACTACTGTAGGTGTAATTTTATTTTCTAAAAGAGAGGAACGCTCTCGGCCTATGCATCGAGTGATCCACACAGCCTTACCAACTGTAGGTGGATGTGTAGATTTGTTTTAGAAAAGGTGGATGTGTAGATATGTTATTGTTCATTCGTTGATGTTTCTTGCACTGGTGAACCACGACAGCTACTCCGTCAAGCTCAGCTGGGAGTAGGGATGGCAACGGGTACCCATTACCGACGTACCATGGGGGTAAAAACCCTATTAGGGTATGGGTATGGAACAAAAAGTTATCCATGGATATATAAATAGGAAAATCTCAAACCCATCGGGTAGAGCGGGTACGGTATGGGATCATATAACCCATACCCGCATACACATGTACCCTTATAGAATCAAACAAGCATGAGAAGATAACCTGTACCCTTTGTCATGAGTTTGTGAACTTAAAATGTATGATCATGTGCTATATTGTTTATGATTATGTGTTGATGTTTTGATTTGTTAATATTTATCAGTATGTATTGATGTTATTATGTGTTGCTCTTTATAAATTATGATTATATGTTGTTGTTTATGATTATGTGCTGCTCAAATTGATGTTATGCAAATATGGGTATTTTTACCTACGGGTACCCACTAATCCTGACGGATGATGATTATGGGAAAAACTGTATCCACTAGCGGGTATGGGTACATGTGATGGGTATGACTAAATGAGATGGGTAAGGGTATGGGCTGGCTACTCCCGTACACAAACCCTACGGGTGCCATCCCTCTGGGAGTCGTCATGGACACCATGACCTGCTCTCCACCCAAGCCAGACATATCATGCTAGCTAGCCTCAACTACCCAATTAAGATTGACATACATATACATTAGATTATATATTCATCCAACCAAACATACACGTATACATACTGATACCATGTAATTTTTGTAGATATCCTCCGACCCATAATAATAGGTGTCGCTGTTTTGAACTAACTTAGCAAAGGTAGTTCAAAACTGTGATATTTATTATGGATCGGAGGAAGTACTTAATATATCTTGGATTTACTAATCAATCGATGATTATTCTGCGACTTGTATATGAATGTGTATGTTCTTGGCTAATCTGGCTTGTGCTAGCATGTGGTTTCTTTTCTTCCCATTTCTGGGGAGAGATGTTGATTTCCATTTTGGTTGGCAACCACATGTATGTTCATCCGTTGAATGAATGATTGCATTGAAAAAAGATTGGATTGATGATGGATGTGGCCCTCCCAGCAGTCGGAAAAGGTGGATCCATTCAGTTATTCGTTCATATCTCTGTCTCTCTACACTAGCTAAAACTTGCAGCTTAGCCGTGTGCATATGTTTGAGCATGTGACATGTCCTGTTCACGCACGTGGAGGCAACGACACTAATGGATAGTGGCTGGGGACCTGGTGGTGTTGTGGAATATGGATAGGTACCAACCAACCAACCAAGTACTATCCAATCCAACCAACAGAACAGATTGACCGACGTGGAAAGACTGAATGACTCACTGAAAGTGCGTTATATCGACTAGAGGGGGGGTGAATAGGCGATTTTTATGAATTCTTCACTGAGGAATTTGCCGGTGAGGAAATTCCTTAGCAAAGAAATACTTGCAGCGGAATAAGTACTCAGAAGTAAGCATAACAGATTACAAGCATTGTCATCATGATGAAATGAAGACAATCACAGAGTACAGAAAGCGTAATCACAGGATAACACAAGATGATGACAAACAGACTGAAGAAATTGAACTGAGGAAATTGAGAAAGTCTTCAGTCAAAGTCTTCAAACATAGATATGAACAAGTACTCAACACAGTAATGAGGAAATGAAAGGGTTGAGAAAATAGAACCAGTTAGGCTGATGAAGACAATGATTTGGTAGACCAGTTCCAACTGCTGTCTCAGTTGTACGTCTGGTTGGAGCGGCTGAGTATTTAAACTCGAGGACACACAGTCCCGGACACCCAGTCACTGAGCACGCAGCTCAGGACACCAAGTCCTCACCGTATTCTCCTTGAACTAAGGTCACACAGACCTCGTCCAATCACTCGTGGTAAGTCTTCAGGCGACTTCCAAACCTTCACAGACTTGGTCACTCGGCGATCCACAATTCCTCTTGGATGCTCTAGACCATGACGCCTAACCGTCTGGAAGAAGCACAGTCTTCAAAGGAAACAAGCGTCGGATCCACGCAGGATCAATTTCTTCAGTGATGCTCAATCACTTTGGGTTTGTAGGGGTTTGGTTTTTGGGTTTTTCCTCACTTGATGATTTTCGCTCAAAGTCCTCAGAGGATGGGTTGCTCTCAAATGACAAGTGTCAAGTTCTCTCGGAGCAGCCAACCAGCTAGTGGTTGTAGGGGGCGGCTATTTATAGCCTAGGGAGCAGCCCGACATGATAAGACATAAATGCCCTTCAATGATATGACCGTTAGGTGGATAAGCTATTTTGGGACAGCTGGCGCACAACACAGCAACGGTCGGAAATTTGACTCTCAAATTCCTCAGGGCTATCATGTTCCTCACTGTGTAGGCAATTCGCACTGGCGAATTCCTAACTCCTCAGACAGAACAAATTCCTCAGCGACCAGAAGAGCTTTGTCTCTGTCACTGAAGAAATTGACTGAACTGTATGAGATTTCCAAAGGCTTCACTCGAAGGGATTGGTAGGTGTAGGATTTTGAGTTGAGCATCACATGGAAATTTTTCCTTAGTATTTCCTCGACCCCCTTTAACAGTACGGTGTTTCCTATGACTCAAGAAAGAGAAAATGAAACTACGAAAACAAAAGTCTTCACGCTTCATGTTCCTCAAATGAATACCAAGTCTTCAAGGTCACACCAATTTCTTCACTTTCAAAGTCTTCAGAAAGTCTTCAGAATATCAAAGTCTTCAGTTGAAGAATTTCATTTTTAGGGGTCGACTTTCTCTGTAAATATCAAACTCCTCATAGACTTATAGATCTGTGTACACTCACAAACGCATTAGTTACTTAACCTATAAGTCTTCAATACACCAAAATCACTAAGGGGCACTAGATGCACTTACAATCTCCCCCTTTTTGGTGATTGATGACAATATGGGTTAAGTTTTCAACGGGGATAAACATATGAATTGTAAATACTGATAATGAGGAATTTGATTACAAGATATAGAAGAACTCCCCCTGAAGATGTGCATGGTGAGGAATTTGCTTTTGAGGCAATGCACATTTGAAGAATTGAATCATGGAGATCTCCCCCTATATCTTGTAATTCATACATGCATTTAACATATAATATGAAGAATTTGAAATGCTTGATGAAATATGGTGCTTGATGTTATGCAAGGTAACGCATCAAGAGTATCAGAGCCCAAATCGATTTGCTATGAAGATTTTCAAGGAGCTCATGAGAATCAGAGCATAGAGCAAAAGCATAATGCATCAAAAGTATCAAAGCACCATCGGGTTTAAGATTACAACTCGATCCAATAAAAGGTTTCAGAAGAACGAGAGTTGTAACTTAATAGAAATAAAGTATTGTATATAGACAAAAACTAGACCTGCTTGAAGACTAACTCAAATTTCTCCCCCTTTGTCATCAAATGACCAAAAGGATCGAAACTGAGGACTAACGCTCTTGAAGAAATTCAAGTTGAAGACGGAGCGCCAGCATTGTCGGGGTTGTTTGTTGAAGTAGGACCAGCCGCGGTGTCTTCCAAATCTTCATTTTCATCAGTGTCGCGAGATGAAGAATAGGAGCTGGCCACCAAGGAAGGAATTTTGACCTTCTTGAATTTCTTCGGAGGAGGTGCAGACCAGTCAAATTCTTCCTTGAGACCCATGGAAGTCAGTTCTTCTTCATTGTAGACATGTGAAAGAACAGCCCAGGTGCGCTTGAAGGTTTCATGAAGGTAGTAGTGGTTTTTCTTCACTGCATTGTGTGTGGAGGTCATGTTGTAAAGAAGAGTACCAAACTGACGCTTGACCCATTTATGATTACGATCAACCTTCTGATGAAGACTGAGGAGTAACTCACGATCAGTCATCACCCTGGGTGCAGTAGCTTGAGGACTTTGCTTGACCGAGGTATTTGCGGCTGAGTCATGTGTGGCAGAGTCATCATTGGTGGAGTAGGATGCTGCTTTGCGAAACTGTCCATCCAATGGGCGAATGCCTTCATCGATTACAGTAGCAGCCTTGCCCTTGTCATCAGCTGAGGTAAAGGTCCGTTTGAGGACTTCAATCGGGGGCAAGTAGCTGCAGTGGTTCAAAGTATCAGCCTTGTAATTGAGGGAAGACCTTGACCTGATGAATCTCATAATCCAAGGCGCATAAGGCTTCAGCTCAAATGGTGACATGGCTATGTTTGCCAGAGTCCTCATGAAGAAATCTTGGAAGTTGACGGGAACGCCATGGATGATGTTGAAAAGCATATTCTTCATGATGCCAACGACTTCTTCATCGTTCGAGTCGTGACCTTTGATAGGACTCATAGTCTTCGTCAGAATCCGATAGACAGTCCTAGGCACATATAATAATTCCTTGACGAGGAATTTGGTTCTTGGGGCCTGCCTTGGCTTCAAAGGCTTCATCAGCACTTGCATATAGTAATTTGAAAGTTCTTTTTCGTCGTAGATACGACGTGCACCATCAAGCGGAGGACTGAGTGGGAGGGCACGAAGCAATTCAGTTGCTGGTGCCTTGTAGTGAGTATTTTCAGTCATCCAATCTAAGACCCATGAGTTCACATCTTCAGCGTCTCCGGTGATGTGCAGCGTTGCATAAAACTGAAGAATTAGCTCTTCATTCCAGTCACAGATATCAGTGCAGAAATTTAGAAATCCTGCGTCGTGAAGAACACTGAGGACTGGCTCAAAGCCTGGCAGCGACTCCATATCCACATGAGGAATATGAGCATGATCGAAGATTTTATCCTTGTTGAAGAGCACCGAGGAATAGAAGTTGGCTTGGCTGGCAGTCCAGAAACGCCTCTTCCTAATTCGAGCAGACTCATATGGATTATATTCAGTGAAGAACACGTGCTCGGCAAAGAAATCTTCAACCTTGAACTTTTGCTTGCTTGAGAACGGATTCTTTTGCTTGGGCAGAGGGGTGTCAGTGAGTTGCATCACCACCTCAGGAATCGTAAGTTCAGGTTCTTCAGGCTGAGGAATTTCTTGTTCCTCAACAGGTGCAGTCTGAGGATCAGCAGCAGCAGCAGTTTCATCAGCACTAGTGGCTGGAATTTCTTCATGCACAGAACCAGTGTGTTGATTTTCTTCAGAGTCCACTTGGACTGTTTGTGTAGGGGACTGAGGAATCTGTTGGAGCGGGGTGAAGAGAGGAGTATTGGGATGCTGACTTTCCCAAAAGTCATCATTTATCACTGGAGTGGTGCATCCAATATCCACATCTTCATCTTCAATTTCCTCAGCACTAGCCTGAGGAATTTCATAGTCTGATGAGGAAATAACTGGGGTTGAAGGGATTGCATCCACTTCAATTTCTTCATCAACCTGCTCTGACGAAGCAACAGACTAATGTTCTTCATCGGATCCGATTGGGATCTCATAGTCTTCTCCAGAACAACTTCCTTTGATGGTATGGAGGAAATTGGAACAGCATCAATTGGATTTTCGAATGAGCTGGTCATAGGCTTCATTTTCTTCGCAGCCGAAGAATTTGATGCAGCTGATGCTTTCCTTTTCTTCACAGCAGCTCGTTCTGCAGCCTTGGTTTTCTTCACATCAGAAGCAGATGGAAGAATTGGAGTTGGAGTTGGCGCAGGAGGAGCTGAGGAATTTGGTTCAGTTTCGTCAGGAGCAACTGATGCAGTTCCCCTGTCTTGAGCAATTTCTTCAGGTGCACCACTAGTGGGTGCCCTGGTAATTTCTTCAGCGGCTGGAATGGGATCATCAGCCCTGGAATCAGCATTTTCTTCAGTAGGCTGAATGTCATCAGCGGTGTTGGCATTTTCTTCAGTAGGCTGAGCTGAGGCTCCAGCCTGAGGAATTTCATGTTGCATTGGGGCAGCAACATTTGTGAATTTCTTCGTCAGGTTGACGAATCTGACCTTGGCTCCTTGCCAATTAGTAGGAATCGAAGTTTTTGCTGAGGTCTTGAATTTCAGTTTGGACCTGGAGAAGTTCCTCAGGTGTCATCTTGACAACGTTTTTCTTCAGGAACTTCTCCTTCCTGTATTGAGCCTTTTTGATTTCCCTTGCCTTCTCATACTTCTATTTTTCTTCAGCTATTAAGTGAGTCAACATATGACTTTGTCCAGGTGTCAGATGAAGGTCAGGCAGAGGGGTATTGGGATCATTGTGCCAGAGATCAATAAAGTCGAGGACTTTCTTCGGGTCCAATAGCAGTGGCACAGATGTACCTTTGGCTCTAGCGGCCTTTACTTGACGGTCTCTGATGATTTCCGCAAGTTCTTCATCAGATGCTTCATCATCAGATGGCACATGGAATGCAACCTGTTTCGTCCTTGGGCTAGGCCGAGGACCTCGTCCAGCTGTTGCTTTGGTCTTCAGCTGAGTCGGGCCAGATGAAGAAATGGGAGCAGCTGAGGAACTTGCAGAAATGCCTGAGGCAACTGAAAAGCCAGCAGTCCTTTGGCATGTAGCCAGGTGCACAGGGACTGAAGATTTTGATGGAGCTGTTGAGGACTTTGGTGGAGCAGCAGTAGTGTGAGGAATTTGCTTGGAGGGTGCTGCTGAGGAACTTGGTCGTGAGGGCGCAGATGATGAAGCACTTGGCTTATGAGCAGGCTTCTTTTGCATTGATTTCCTCGGTTTGACCGAGACCTCAGTGGCAGTGGCAGCGGCAGAATCCTCATTGAATTTCTTCACTGCCTCCTTTGCTTACTTTGCCAATTTTGCTTGACGTTTAGCCCATTCATCAGGAAAGTCCTCACCTCGTTTGATGCTTGTAGGATCAGCTACTTGGCCAGGTGCCAAAGGAGCTCTTGGGCATGGAGGATTAAGAGCGAATTTCTTCATGTACTTAGGAGTTACATATCTGTATTCCCTCCATTCCCGTGCCCATCTCCGTTCAATCTTCTGAATACGCACCTTGCGTTGATTTTTATTTTCTTCATCCGGTGTGCAGTAGTCAGCAAAGATTTCCTCAGGGATTTCAAATGCCGTCATAACCTCAGGTTTCTTTCCTCCCTTCTGTGGCTTCTTACCGTCTGCCATGTTCTTCAGTTGAGGAAATTGAACAATTGAGTTCTCTGAAGAAGTATGTAGTTTTTCCTCGAGGAACGCTGCAAATGAGTTAAGTTGAAGAGAACCTAGGGATTCAGCAGCGGACATTTGTACCTGTGAACAGAGTATAGGTGCGAGGAATTTGGAGAGGTCATATGCGTTCTCAGAAGGTTTTTCAAAAAGAACAAGTTTTGAGGATTTTGACCAGATGAGCCTTGAAGAATTTCACTAAGCGTTCTTTGTCTTAGGTTCCAGAGTTGTATAGATCGAGGATCCACACAATTGAGGAATCTTGAAGAAAATCATTG
>LR880970.1:862895670-862906154 GCA_904067115.1 Aegilops sharonensis | reverse complement strand
TCTGCACATCGACCCATATGTCTCTATTACCTTCAATATCATCTTCCGGACGAATATCAAAGGTGATAACCATACCAGGCTCAAATGCATAAGCCTTGCATAGTGCTTGCCAAGTTTTGCATTCAAAATAGGTGTACGTGTGTGCATTATATACTTTGACGTTGAAAGTATAACCATGCTCAGTTTTCAGGTAAACTCTCTTTACCTCCATAGTTTCCATATCATTGAAACCTATCTTATCCAAGACAAAAATTCTTGCATGGCAGGGGATGCGCTAGTAGAATAGTGAAAATTAAAAATTATAAGTTAGGCAAATGAAGCATATATAAGTCATGCTTAATTACGAAAACAGACTTGTCATTGTGACTTACTATATCGAATTCGAAGGTCTCATCCAGCTTAATGCTGAATCGCCTATCATCAACAAGGAAATTTCTGTCGCACTGGCCGCGCTGGTCTTCACAGTATTCACACATAATGAAATTTTTTCCGTCGTCGGACGATATTTCCTATGTTCATATTAGGCGAAACATTAAACACTTACTTCAGACTCTTTAATCAAATCTGGTCCAAACAACTGACGGTCTTCAACTTCATCCCACAACAACGGTGTCCTGCACCTCCTTCCATACAAAGCTTATAAAGGGGTCATCTTCAAACTGGCTTGATAGCTGTTGTTGTAAGAGAACTCTGCATATGGCAAATTGTCGTCCCAACTAGATCCATAATCTAGAGCACAAGCTCTCAACATGTCCTCCAGAATCTGATTGACTCTCTCGGTCTGTCCATCTATCTGTGGATGAAAGGATGTACTGAACTCTAGCCTGGTACCCAAAGTTTCGTGCAACTGATTCCAGAACTTTGAGGTAAACTGGGTTCCTCTATCTGATACAATGGTCCTCGGAACTCCATGTAGACATACGATCCTGGTCATGTATATCTTTGCCAACTTAGCACTAGTATAAGTGGTCTTCACTGGGACGAAATAAGCTACTTTCGTCAAACAATCGATTACAACCCATATCGAGTCATAGCCTGAACGAGTCCTGGGCAATCACGTGATAAAATCCATGCCTAGCTTTATCCCACTTCCATTCGGGTATCGGCAATGGCTGTAGCAATCCAGCTGGCTTCTGATGCTCTGCCTTCACTTTCTAATATACATCACAGACTGCTACATACTCCGCAATATTCTTCTTCATTCCGGTCCACCAGAAACTATCCTCCAAATCCAGATACATCTTGGTATTTCCTGGGTGAATCGAATACGGCGAATCATGGGCCTCCTGCAGAATCAACTTCCTGATCTCCGGGTCATTAGGCACATATACGCGGTCCTCAAACCATAAGGTATCGTGCTCATCCTCACGAAATCCCTTAGCCTTTCCTTTGCTCATCCTTTCCTTTATCTCGGCAATATCTTTGTCCATCTTCTGAGCTTCTCTGATCTTATCCATCAAAGTAGACTGAATCTCCAATGCTCTACATAGCCTCTCAGAACTATCTCCAAACATAGCTCGCGAAGATCCTCTGCTAACTCCTTGGGTAACTCTCCGGTCATGAGTGTGTTGACATGGCTCTTGCGGCTCAACGCATCGGCTACTACGTTAGCCTTTCATGGATAATGCAACCTCATATCATAATCCTTAATGAGTTCCAACCATCTCCTTTGCCTGAGATTCAACTCCTTCTGCGTGAAGATATATTTCAAACTCTTGTGATCCGTATACACCTCACAATGGTTTCCGATGAGAAAATGTCTCCACGTCTTCAACGCATGCACTACGGCTGCTAACTCCAAATCATGGGTAGCATAATTCAACTCATGGGGTTTAAGCTGTCGTGAGGCATATGAAACAACTCTACCCTCCTGCATAAGCACTACTCCAAGTCCTCGACGAGAAGCGTCGCAATACACTTGATAATCCTTGCGTTGATCTGGCAGAATCAACACTGGCGTTGTAACCAAACGTTTCTTCAACTCCTGAAAAGTAGCCTCACATTCCTCAGTCCGATTGAACTTGGTGTCCTTCTTCAACAACTCCGTCATGGGCTTTGCAATCTTCAAGAAATTCTCAATTAACCTCCGGTAGTACCCTGCGAGTCCAAGAAAACTGCTGATCTCTCCAACTGACGTGGGCGCTTCCCAATTTGTCACAGTGACAACTTTGGTGGGGTCTACTGCTATTCCTTCTCCGGATATAACATGTCCGAGGAATCCAACTTCCTTCAACCAAAACTCACACTTGCTGAACTTGGCATATAACTGATGTTCTGAGCTTCCCAAGTACCAAACACAAATGCTCCTTATGCTCCTCTTCATTCTTCGAGTAGACCAGAATATCATCAATGAATACCACGACGAACTTATCCAAAAACTCCATAAACACCTTGTTCATCATGTTCATGAAATAGGCAGGTGCGTTAGTCCGACCAAATGACATAACGGTATACTCATATAGCGCGTACCTAGTGGTAAAAGCTGTCTTAGGTATATCCTGCTCTCGAATCTTCAACTAGTGGTATCCTGATCGCAGATCGATCTTGGAAAATACCTTAGCTCCTTGCAACTGGTCAAAAAAATCATTGATCCTCGGCAGTGGATACTTGTTCTTGATCATTACTTCATTCAATCCTTGATAATCAACAACCATCCTCAACGATCCATCCTTCTTCTCCACTAGAAGCACTGGTGATCCCCAAGGTGACGAAATATAGCCTTTATCCAGTAACTCCTTAATCTGCTTCTTAATTTCCTCCAAATCCTTTGCGGCATCCTGTACGGTCTCTTAGATATTGGCCCTGTGCCTGGCAAAAGCTCAATCAAAAACTCAATGTCTCTATCTGGTGGCATGCCTGGCAACTCTTCTGGAAATACATCAGGGAAATCCTTCACCACTGGTACTTCCTCCTGTACAACTCCTGATAAGGAATTCACTTGAGTTCTCTTCGGCACATGCCGGGATACATACTTGATCCTTCTTCCTTCTGGGGTGGTGAGCATAATTGACTTACTGGCGCAATCGATGTTTCCTCCATACATCGATAGCCAATCTATACCCAAAATCACATCCAAACCTTGTGACTCCAAAACTATCAAGTCTGAGGGGAAAACATGCCTACCTATGGTCAATGGCATCTGAAAACATCCTTGGATTGCCATATACTCTGCTCCTGGCGAGCTTACTAACATAGGTGTTCTAAGAACCTTGGTGGGCAACTTATACTTATCCACAAATCCCCTTGATATGTATGAATGCGATGCACCAGTATCAAAAAGAACGATGGCAGTAAATGACTTAACCAAAAACTTACCTATTACTGCATCTGGCTGTGCTTCAACCTCCTGCACGTTAACGTGGTTCACTTGTCCCCTGTTGAAAGGGTTGGGCTTCTTCCCAGAGCTTCCATTGCCATTTCCATTCTTGGCTTCAGGACATTCATTTGCATAATGTCCAGTCTTCTAGCACTTGTAGCAAGTAAGGTGACTTAGATCCTTTTTGGCGGGTGTTGCTGGGTTGGAACGGTTCTGTCCGTTGCTTCCTCCATTACCATTCCCATTCTTGGGGTCACTATGGTTGTGCGAGCTTCCTCTATTGTGATTGTCACCTCCATGGTTATGTTGTAGGGGTCCTCCCGAGTTCGGGGTAAAATGAGGCCTCTGCTGGGCTCCAGAATTGTACTTCCCTTGTCCATACTTCCTCTTGCGGTTGTCAATCTGCTGCTGCTTCCCTTCAATCATGAGAGCTCTATCTACCAACTCCTGGTAGTTGTTGAAGGTTGCCACCATCAACTGCATGCTCAGCTTATCATTCAGTCCTTCCAGAAACTTCTCCTGCTTAGCTGCATCCGTAGCAACGTCATTTGGGGCATAACATGCTAACTTACTAAAATCATCCACATACTGGCCAACTGTGCGTCCTCCTTGGTGCAAGTTGCGAAACTCACGCTTCTTCATGGCCATAGCTCCTGCTGAAACATGGGCAGTACGGAAAGCCTGCTGAAACTGGTCCCATGTGACAGTGTCGATGGGATAAGTGGCTGTGAAATTCTCCCACCATGATGCTGCGGGTCCACCAAGCTGATGTGCGGCAAAGCGCACTCTCTCCGCATCTGTGCATCCTGCAGTGGTCAACTCCCTTCCAATATTGCGGAGCCAACTGAGGGAGTCCCGGACTAGGGGGTGTCCGGATAGCCGGACTATCGTCACGGCCGGACTCCAAGACTATGAAGATACAAGATTGAAGACTTCGTCCCGTGTCCGGATGGGACTTTCCTTGGCGTGGAAGGCAAGCTTGGCGATGCGGATATGTAGATCTCCTACCATTGTAACCGACTCTGTGTAACCCTAACCTATCCGGTGTCTATATAAACCGGAGGGTTTTAGTCCGTAGGACGAACAACAATTATACCATAGGCTAGCTTCTAGGGTATTACCTCCATCGAGAGGGCCCGAACCTAGGTAAAAACATCGTGTCCCTTGTCTCCTGTTACCATCCGCCTAGACGCACAGTTCGGGACCCCCTACCCGAGATCCGCCGGTTTTGACACCGACACCAACCATCTGCAACTATCGGCTCGGTGCTACTGGAGAACACCGGCGGATTCAGCCTCAAGAAACGGGCTAAGTGATCAACAGGTGGTGGGGGGTGGATTGTAATTGTTGTTGTTCCCCTGATTCTGATTCTGGACTAGTATCTGCATCAATGCATTCTGCTGCTGGATCAACTGAGTGAGCTCCAGTGGGAAAGCAAATCCATTGTCGCGTCTCGGAGGCATCTGAGGGTTTAGAAAAAGATGAGAAAATAGAATAGAATGAGGTCCATAGTTTCTGCAAATATTACAACATGGCAATTAATATACAAACATGAGAGATGGATATATATATATATAGTGGCAAACATAGACCTCTCGGCGATCCTCAACCCTCGACCCCTCGACGACCCTCGACCCTCATCCCCTCAGCGACCCTTGACCCCCTACCCTAGCTAGTTCTGATCCTTGACCGCTCGGATTCTCTTAACCTTTAAGAGATTTAACAAGATGGCACCATTCTGGATGTGCAGAAAATGGTCCATATTTTTCCTGATCTCAAGAAAACCATTGCTTCATCATTTTCCAAAAGTAACAGGCGCATAACTGTACGAAGCTCTCCAAAATTGTTTTGGAACGAAGTCCTGGATAGGATAATTCGCTTTTTGGTACAAAGTTCAGCAAGAGCCTTCCGAATATCGCTATTTGGAAGGTCTTTGCTGAAATCCGTACAAAAAGTGAATCATCCTATCCGGAACTCTGTTCCAAAACAACTTTGAAAAGTTTCATAGCATCATATGCCTGTTACTTCCAGCAAATGATGTAGCCATGGATGAGATCAGAAAAAAAAATGGATCAACTTGTGCACATCCATAATGGGGGCATTCTTGTTAAACAGAGACCCTCGACCCTCGACGACCCTCGACCCTCATCCCCTCGGCGACCCTTGACCCCCTACCCTTGCTAGTTCCAATCCTCGACCGCTCAGATTCTCTTAACCTTTAAAGGATTTAACAAGATGGCGCCATTCTGGATGTGCAGAAAATGGTCCATATTTTTCCTGATCTCAAGAAAACCATTGCTTCATCATTTGCTGAAAGTAACAGGTGCATAACGGGACGAAGCTCTCCAAAATTCTTTTGGAACGGAGTCCCGGATAGGCTAATTCGCTTTTTGGTATGAAGTTCGGCAAGAGCTTCTGAATATCACTATTTGGAAGGCCTTTGCTGAAATCCGTACCAAAAAGCGAATCATCCTATCCGGAACTCCGTTCCAAAACAACTTTGAAGAGTTTTGTAGCGTCATACGCCTGTTACTTCCAGCAAATGATGTAGCCATGGATGAGATCAGAAAAAAAAAATGGATCAACTTGTGCACATCCATAATGGGGGCATTCTTGTTAAACGGAGACCCTCGACCCTTGGTGATCCTCGACCCTCGACCCCTCGACGACCCTAGACCCTCGACCCCTCGACGACCCTAGACCCTCGACCCCTCGACGACCCTAGACCCTCGACCTCTCGACCCTCGACCCTCGACTCTCGACGACCCTCGACCCCTCGACGACCCTCCCCACGCCGCCCCCCGCCCCCCTAGACCCGCGACCCCCGCCGCCCCCCGCCCCCCTAGACCCGCGACCCCCGCCGCCCCCCGCCCCCCTAGACCCGCGACCCCCGCCGCCCCCCGCCCCCCTAGACCCGCGACCCCCGCCGCCCCCCGCCCCCCTAGACCCGCGACCCCCGCCGCCCCCCGCCCCCCTAGACCCGCGACCCCCGCCGCCCCCCGCCCCCCTAGACCCGCGACCCCCGCCGCCCCCCGCCCCCCTAGACCCGCGACCCCCGCCGCCCCCCGCCCCCCTAGACCCGCGACCCCCGCCGCCCCCCGCCCCCCTAGACCCGCGACCCCCGCCGCCCCCCGCCCCCCTAGACCCGCGACCCCCGCCGCCCCCCGCCCCCCTAGACCCGCGACCCCCGCCGCCCCCCGCCCCCCTAGACCCGCGACCCCCGCCGCCCCCCGCCCCCCTAGACCCGCGACCCCCGCCGCCCCCCGCCCCCCTAGACCCGCGACCCCCGCCGCCCCCCGCCCCCCTAGACCCGCGACCCCCGCCGCCCCCCGCCCCCCTAGACCCGCGACCCCCGCCGCCCCCCGCCCCCCTAGACCCGCGACCCCCGCCGCCCCCCGCCCCCCTAGACCCGCGACCCCCGCCGCCCCCCGCCCCCCTAGACCCGCGACCCCCGCCGCCCCCCGCCCCCCTAGACCCGCGACCCCCGCCGCCCCCCGCCCCCCTAGACCCGCGACCCCCGCCGCCCCCCGCCCCCCTAGACCCGCGACCCCCGCCGCCCCCCGCCCCCCTAGACCCGCGACCCCCGCCGCCCCCCGCCCCCCCCCTCTCGCCAACCACCGAACCCCCTCGAGCCTCGACCACCCGGCGACCCTCGACGCTTGACGACCCTCGACCCCTCGTCGACCCTAGACCCTCCACCTCTCGCCCCTCGACCCTCGACACCCCTCCCCCCTCGACCATCGCCGCTCGACAACCCTCGACCCTCGACGACCCTCGACCCCTCGGCGACCCTCGACGCTTGACGACCCTCGACCCTCGACGACCCTCGACTCCTTGAAGGCCCTCAACCCCACGATGACCCTCGACCCTCGACCCCTCGACGACCCTCCCCTCGACGACCCTCGACCCTCTACCCTAGTTTCCTACACCCTAGTTCCCGATAAAAAAATAAGACGAAGAAGAAGAAAAAATAGAGGAGAAGAAGAAGAAAAAATAGAAGAAAAAGAAGAAAAAAAGAGGAGAAGAAGAAGGAATAGAGGAGAAGAAGAAAAAATATTTCTTCTTCTCCTCTATTCTTTCTTCTTCTCCTCTTTTTTTTCTTATTTTTTACTCGTCTAATTTATTTCTCCTCTTCTTCCTCTCCTCTTCTTCTCCGTCTTCTTCTCCTTCTTCCTCTTCTTATTTTCCTTTTTCCTCTCCTTCTTTTTCTTCTAAATATGAACATATACATAAATGACTTTGATCATACACAATTTTCCTAATCATACACAAAAAATGCTATGAACATATACACACATATATGCACATACACACATTTATACACATACACACATATATACACATATACATATAAATTGACAAAAAAAATACATATATATGACAAAAAAATAAAATATTTGTAGGGCAGGGGCGGCGCGGCGGCGCGCGGCGGCGACGGTGGCCAGTACAGGGAGGAGGAGGAGGGGATCGGGGCGGCGCTCACAGTGGGCTCGGACACGGCGACGGTTTCGGTGCAGGGCGCGTCGACGGCGACGAGGAGGCAGGGCCGGCGACGAGGAGCAGGGGGTCGTCGTCGGGGCGTAGGGCGTGGCGTCGGGGCGCAGGGCGACGGCGACGTGGTGCGGGCGGCGACGGCGACGGCGACCGCGGGGTGGCGACGGCGAGCACGGGCAGCCTGGCAACATCGATGACCTCGGCGTCGTCGCGGGACAAATGCGTGATGAAACTGAAAATTTTCACAAGTGTTACTTATATACACTCAACATTGGTCCTGGTTCGTGGCACCAACCAGGACCAATGCCCCCCTTTAGTCCCGGTTGGTGCCACCAACCGGGACTAAAGCCCTCTTTTCAGCACCCCAAAGGGCGGAAAGCAGGGGGCCTTTGGTCTCGGTTGGTGGCACCAACCAGGACTAAAGGGGGCATTGGTACCGGTTCATGGCACCAACCGGGAGCAATGTCACCCTTTAGTCCCGGTTGGTGCCACCAACCGGGACCAATGGCCTTATACAACAGGGTGGTGGTGGGAGTTTAGTCCCACCTCGCTAGTTGAGAGCGCCCCGCACCTGTTTATAAGCCCCGCTGCCTCTTCCCTCTCGAACTCCTCTAAACTGCAGGCCTATGGGCCTAAACTGACACTGCTACACCTGTGGGCCTGTTGGGCCTTCTGCGGGCCTGAATCCTGGCCCAACTAGCTGGCTTTCTAGTCATATTCATGTCGTGGTGGCCCAGTAGGTGGCATTGTAGCAAAAGTTTCATCCAGACACATACAAAGACATGGGCTTATAGTTTCGCCTCCCAACTTATTCACCTCAAGGATGATGTCAACAATAATAACTCATGATCACCCATATCCAATTGGATGTATGTGCCTACATCTTTCACCACCACATGATGCTTGCTAAAGAGAAAAATAAAATGGAATAAGAGAGAATACTATTGGCTCTTTGCATAAAAATTAAATACATAAAAGTAAAGGATAGGCCCTTCGCAGAGGGAATCAGAGGTTGTCATGCGCTTTTTGTTTTTGGATGCACAGTCTGTTAGTGCAAAAGAACGTCATGTTATATTGCCCCTTACGATAGCAACCTTTATTATGCAGTCCGTCATTTTTACTAATTTGCCATCACAAGTTTGTACAATGCTTATTTACCCTTACACTAAAATATCGAACATATTTAGAAGCAATTTTTATTGCCTTATGCACCGATGACAACTTACTTGAAGGATCTTATTCAATCCATAGGTAGGTATGGTGGCCTCTCGTAACATGAAAGTGGGTTTAAGGTTTTTGGATGCACAAGTAGTATCTCTACTTAGTGCCGATTTTTGGCTAGCAAAGATATTGGGCAAGCACCACATGTTGGAAGATCTATGACAATATAACTTGTATGTGAATATGAACAAACATAAATCATTACGTTGTCTTCCTTGTCCAATGTCAACAATTTGGCCTAAAATAATTCATGGGGTCTCAAAATCATAAAAGATGTCCAAGATAGTGTATTTGCATGTGAATCTTCTCTTCCCTTATTAATTCTTTCATGAATTGCATCATTGACCAATGCTATGTTTGCCAACCTTGAATAAAATTTACCACTTATACTTTTCCTTATGTAATGTCATTACTTACCATAAGATTAGCATATGGTTTTTTATCATTATTTTTATTTTGATTGAAACATAAAAGTAAAGAAGCAAAAACTCAAACTAAATTAACTTTATTATATAACTGTCAACTCAATTACATAGATAGATAGATCACGAAACTAGCACTTGGAAAATAGATCATACTAAACTATTATTCAACTAAATCATGAAATAACTAAGAATCGAACTAAGATAGGTAAATATAATAAAAGTGATGGTGATACGATACCGGGGCATCTCCCCACTACTAGGGAAAAGCCTATACACAGAATCTTTCCAGCAGCGCTCCTCAAAATACAACGCTACTGCTAATTAGCAGCAGCGCATGATAGCAAAACGCGCTGCTGAAAGGAAAATAGCAGTAGCGCTTCCACGCCAAACCGCGCTACTGCTCTAATTGCCATGACCTCGCAACCCAGCTAGTTATAGCAGTAGCGCCCTATACTGAACCGCGCTACTGCTATAGAAGTTACCAGCAGCGCGCTTCTAAGAAAATCGCTACTGCTACGATCAGCCCAGAAGTTTAGTCCCACCTCGCTCCGCGAACAGGGTGTTTACCACCTTAAATATGTTACTTCTGAAACTATCACAACCAGTTGGTCTTCACTGAACTCTATGTGTAGAATTTGTGGCGCAATATGAGTCCTCTCCAGTTCCTACCGGAGTGGACTCATATTGACAATTCAGATTGTACACAAAAAGATCATTGATGGCCAATGTATTTTTTTGATGCGTGCTTAGACTTAGCAGTAGCGTTTTTCTGTAAAATGTGATATCGCTACTTTAGCTATAGCGCGATTCCTAAAGTGCGCTACTGCTAGTTCGACTTAACCCCGCTCAAAATTTCACTAAGTCCTCCTCCCCCTGTTCCCCTACTCCTCTATCGCCGCCGCCCGAGCCCGAGCCTGCCCTCACCGCCGCCGCCCGAGGCCGCCCTCAACCTCACCGCTGCCGCCCGCCGCCGCTCTCGACCTCACCGTCGCCGCCGCCTCCCCCACCCCCTCCGCTCTCGACCTCAC
>LR880970.1:862847494-862861010 GCA_904067115.1 Aegilops sharonensis | reverse complement strand
CTGGATCGACCCCGCAGCTCCGGCCACTCCCAAGCTGATTTTGCAAATCAACCTGAGTCTCAGCAGCTACGGGGATCAGCGGTCTTATGTCATCCTTCATGTGCATCTCGGGTTTTAGACCGATACCCACCTTAAGGGCTACTGGCTATGTATCTCGGCAGAGAATAAATTGCACCAATCAAAAATATTGACAAAAATCGGCCCACATTCAGGGTGGTGAACCACCTCGGAAGCAATCCAGCATAAAGCTCGGGCGCTAGTGGCTGGCTCCATAGAGGGCATTTCCGGCATTAAGCTCGGCTAAACTCCTTCAAACTTCTTTGAACCAAGGTGATTTACGACACCTCGGATACAGTCCGGCGTTGGAGCTCGGATACATAGTCCAGCGTTGGAGCTTGGATACAATCCGGCGTTGGAGCTCGGATACATAGTTCGGCGTTAGAGCTGGGAAGCAGTCCGGCATTGGTGCTCGGCTGCAAAAGATACCTCGAATGCAGTCCCGCGTTGGAGCTCGGACGCAAGAGGACGCTGCCGCCCGGGAACAACTTCAAACCCGAGGTGTGGCTTTAAAATAACAAGGCATTGATAAAGGCCGGAAACTTAAAGGGGCTCCTCGGATACCCGACGTGTAAACTCGTCGAATGCATTTCGGCGATCCTCAAGATCGAAGATGAGAAGATTTGTTGAACCAGTTTTCAAGACCGACGACTGAAGATGAAGAACGGTTCGGAAGAATCGAGGAGCGTCCCTAAACTTGAAGACCGGTTCAGGGGGCTACTGACGGTGTCCTGGACTAGGGGGTACTCACCACGTCATCTCCCGATCTGTTAGATTGGGCCGAGGACCCCCATGGCCGTATACTCATGGGCCAGTCCGGACAGCTGCCGCATACAAGGAAGATTCCGCAAGACTTGGCGATCAAGAAAGGACTCCTCCCCCACCGGCGTATTCGGCGAGCACTCTTGTTATCCTAGGCCTCTGGTGCATTATATAAATCGAGGCCAGGCTAGTCGATAGATATATACAACAATCATACCATAGGCTAGCTTCTAGGGTTTAGCCTCTCTGATCTCGTGGTAGATCTACTCTTGTACTACCCATATCATCAATATATATTAATCAAGCAGGAGTAGGGTTTTACCTCCATCGAGAGGGCCCGAACCTGGGTAAAAACATTGTGTCCCTTGTCTCCTGTTACCATCCGCCTAGACGCACAATTCGGGACCCCCTACCCGAGATCCGCCGGTTTTGACACCGACAGTGATGGAGAGGTTCAAGGACATCTTGTCGAAGAAGGAGGAGGCATACGTCAAGCGCTCTGACGTCAAGAAGGAAAAAAGGCGAACAGGTTTAACATGTTGCTAGCAGCGACCGAAACAAGAAGCTCAAGCTCGAAGAGAAGAAGATCATGCTCAAAGAGAGAAAGGTTGAGATTGCAGCTGCTTCAGAGGATACGACGATGTTGACCTTGAAGATGGGGGATTTAGATGACGATGCAAGGATGATCGTGCAAGCCATCCGTTTCAAGATGTTGAAGCGGCAGAAGGAAGAGTTGGAGGCGCCAGAAAAGGAGGTGGCCGAGACGGCGGAGGAGGCAGAGGCAGCGGCAGATTGAGTGTGGAGGCTCAGATTGCATGTCCAGCAGGGGAGGAATTTTTATTTATTATTGCATGAACTGCCGGACCGATATTCTTTTGGATTGTGCTCAGGATTGATTTGATCAGGTGCGCTATATGATCAGATGGATTTGAATTTCAAATTAATCATACTGGCGGACATTTGGGAGAATGGCGTTAGATGGCTGGCTCCTGTATCTGTGTCTGTGGATTGGTCTCCTATGTCCACGGATGATGCGATTTCGATGTCGGGTTGGAGATGGCCTTAGTACTACTACTAGTTGATAGACTTTGGTACTCTATATTTGTGCGTTCGATTGTAAGGTCCAGGTATGCCTGCGTGACTGAATGCGTCGCCGTCACTTTCATTTACGTCCCCGGTCACATTCAGGTTAGCTGATGGAGTTAGCAATTGTCAACACCGACACGTGCGTACGTATGTGTATGTTGCGACAGCCTGCTCAGCCAATCGTGGGCCAACACGTATGTGCGTAGTACCATGGCGGTGGTCTGCATCACCGGCCAATAAGTACTAGTTGATTCGTCAACGTGAAGCAGGACATTTGTAAAGAATACAGAATGCAGAATAAGGGGGCAGATGAAGAAGGGTGGCCCAGTCAACACCCACTGCACAATAGATAGAATACAGTAGAGGCTGATCGACCAATAGCGAAGCGACACGTGCGTGCGCACACTGTGATAATGATCATTGTGTCCGGGTGAGAATCAGTATTGAGTTATGCACAAAGAAAGTAATGAAGACGGAGGGACAAGGACACCGACATCTTCCTCCACGGCCACATTTCGGGAGACTGCAGACCGACGACAGCAGCAGCGGCAACTCGCTACGAGTGCATACACCCGGCTGGCAACTAGCAAACCTAGTTAGCGATCGCTACACATAGATTTAGTCTTATATGTGATTTACTGTACTGATGTTGAATGTGTGTAATCTATGTATGCAAAGTTGGGACTCTTAATACTTCATTTTGAGCTAACAAAATCAAGCATTATCGAACAAGAGCTATCTATCTCATGCCCGGGGTTACAGGAGCTAGCACTGTGCACTGGTCCAGTCAACACACACTAGAAAGATGGTATTGCCACGTGGCCTCTTGTCCAGCAACGGCCGTGGCAAAGCTGCTCACTGCAACTGCACCGCTGCTTTATGGTGAATGGGACTTTCCCTACGCAGATGATAGATGGATACATGTGTGGGGTGCTTCGAGACCAGTCTGCATAAACAACAACAAACGGAGGAAAGAGAGGTATTTGCTTTGCTCGTGAAAGTTCAGTCTTGGACCGAGAGAGACTGCACACCACCCCTTCCGTCCGTCCGTCATCAGTACAGCACCAGGCACCACCACGGGTAGAATATGCTGCTGAACATTCGCATGTGTACTACCACATCAAAAATGATTCCAACTTACACGATAAATTCTTATTTACTTGCACAAACATACTCCCTCCATTCCAAATTAATTGACCTCCATTTGTCTAGACACGGATGTATCTAGACACTGAACAAGTAAAAGTCAAGTAATTTGGAACTGATATATCAAGGTAGGCAAGGCTAAGCACATCTCCTCATCAAGAGAGGAGCTCCTTCCTAACTCCATAATTTATTAACTCAAAAAAAATACTCGATAATTTAAACCACAGATGCAAACAACCCAAGAAAGCTCACAAAATGCAGAAGAAACATATTTCACATAACAAGAGTAACAAGCCCTAGGAGGATTATAAGGTTTCCTACCAGCTCAGCCCAAGACCGAATTCAGTCACTTGATACATCATCATCATCATAATACAGCCATCAAATCTATAGACTAAACTAACAATTAAGTATCAACATCCATACTATATCATGCTCAGCACACGCACAAAATGTTTCACCGAGCACTAAACACATCCATCTAGCAGACCAAACAACCCGCAAGGCTCACCCGAGCGGCAAAATTCTCCCCTATCATCAACTAGCAGCACAAATCTTGGAATCGCCGAACCGGAAATAATATTACAGCAGGCACCCTCCTTTCACCACCACCACCACCACCCTGGAAGAAAACTGAGGCTCCGGGACATGGAGGCCTCTGGAGGCCTAATCGACCATCAAACTGGATTAGCAATGCGGTGCACAATCACAGAGCACTATGAGTCTACCATCTCATCTTGCAATTCGCTTGGGGCAATCAGCCCTGGGATGGCAAGCATCCGTTGCCTTTCCTTTTCTCTTTGTACCGCTGCCTCTTCCGCATACAGATCCTTGTTATCCTATAAATAAGCCAGCCACAGTAACCAACCCGTCAGAAGAGCTTGCACAAAACATTATAGGTTTTCATAAGGTCAATTTCATGTACAAGTATTTTCTTGATAAGTATTGTAACATTTTCCGTGAGGTTATAGTTTTCATCAATCTTGTGATGGCATAAAGAAATTTACCTGGGCTGAGAACTCCTTTGATTGCACCAGGAAGTCCCTAATATGGTTCTTGAAGCTTGGGAGGTCATGTCTCGAACCAAGGAGCCCATCAACAAACTTGGTCACCTGCGCAAGATAATTTGCCAGGTTCATAATGGCACCAAGTCAACGACAGGATAGCTGTATATTAGGATCATCATACCTCAGCTGCCGTCATGTTAGGAAATGATGCTCCAAGAAGTTTGATTGTGTAGTCCCGTACAAACATGGCATTAGATGGATATGATACCGTGGATGCATCCCATAGAGGTTCAGTTAGGCCATCAACCTACATATTATCAAACCTAATCAAACAGACGCACACATACAAACACTAGATGTCGTGATATTAATCATGCACAAGAAACATACCACACAAAACAAGTGTTGTAGCACCAAAACATGAAGTTTGAAGCCAGGCTTATGAAATGAATCTGTGAGAACTGCAAAAATCTCCTGCTCTATAGTCAAAAAATATGTTTTGTAGAACTGATTCGTGAATTCTGAAGCCTGCAAGGCAGCCGTATCAAAGAGTTAGCTTCCAAAGAAAATTACATACAGCAAAGAAAGGATGGACCAGATGTTCTTGCCTGAAAATTCTTCAGAATTTCCAACAAAAGACTAAGACCAGTCTCGGCAATGTTTCTCTCTGTATGTCTAAATGCCCAGTTAATCGAATCAATCACAAGCTTCAATTGCTGAAACAAACAGTCCGATAATCAAATTAAAGAGAAGCAATTTGGGTTGCTGTATTAATAGATACCATCAACAGGGCTAATAGTAGTAGTAACTAAAACAAGTTATCACAAACCTGGCTGGAAAGCTGAATTAAAGCTTTGAAGCAATGGGTGCCGATAGCACGAAGTAAAGAGAAAAACTTGAGGCGGTGCTCAGGATAATCTTCAAAGTTTTTAGTAATCATCTGGCCAGACCGAACAATCAGTGAAATCTCAACGTGTAACTGAGTATGAACAGTAAAAACAAGGTTGTCATTCCTACCTCAAGGGTACACTGGAAAACAGCCTCGAATATACGAGGCACATCATCAAGCATTTCAGCTTTGTACCTTCAGTATAAATACAAAGATTAGAAATGATGGACAATAACATCAGAGTATCAAATAACTGAATATGAAACCTAGATGACTGACAGAAGAATCTTCATACAAGCTACAACTCACTAAGTAGAGAACATTTTAGTTCCCAGCTAGAGAAAAAATGGGTATTGAATTCAAGGCAATACTTGTTTATAATTGTTGCAAACAGGGACAGGACTTCAGATTCCCTGGCATCAGGCACATTTCTAGCATAATCACCAAGAATAGGATCCATCATTGGAGGAACAAACTGCTTCCCAAGGTGCGGTAGGTCTTCAGCTTTGTCCACAAATGTCTCAATCAATTTCAATGTTTCCCTCTTGATAGATCTGTTTGAAGTATTATATTATTATTCAGTAAGACAGGTAAATGAAAAGAGAAGGATAGATATCAACGATTAATTACCTTAAGAGTTTTACAAATGACGACTTTGAGGCATAAGGCCCCCCTTCAGCAATAGTGCTTGATACAAGCTCGCTGTACATTCTGATACAAATATAACACAAAGGATGCATTAGATTGTGACACATTGTTCGTAACTTTGCACAACCTCAAACTATGACAACAAAATGGGGAGGCACAATGAGTAGCATTTTGGACTAGTATACAAGCAAATTTCGACTAAGGCTGAACCAGCACAATGTTTTGACAAGATTGGCTTGCCCCAGCTTAAAATTATCATGTACTCCATACTAGGCTGCCCAAGTTTACAGGACCAGGTGACACCAGGCAGGACCAGTCCAACGGAAGAGGTTATTTTTACTTCTCCAAGCCTAGCTCAAAACTTCGGAAGATGCTAACCAGCACCCTATAATACTACAAAACATCGTGTGGGATGCTAAAGAAAATACCTGTAAACTGTCAGCATGTCGAGGAAGATGAGTGAAATTTGTGGGAAAAAGTGTGGTCCAAGCGAAGTCGCAACACTTGTGTTTGTCTGCAATTGCAAATAGCAACATCATGTTAGTACCAAGAGAGCAATCACAAATAACATTACGTCCATACCACCCAGGGAGCAATTGCAAACATCATTCTCACCTTTAGCAACAAACTACTACTAGCATATTTGCGAGGGTGTCACTAAGAACAGCATATACCATACTAGTGCTAATTCATAGTCTCCATACAGGCTGGTTGGTAAAAATGTCAACTAAAAGCACTATAACTTTCTACGATAAAAACACTCTAGCAAGCCTGTGAGTTCAGGTATCAAGTGTGTTTATGGTGCATTTGGCAAGTCCAGATAACTATTCCGTGCACAAACCAAGTGTTCAGGAGACTGATCTTTTGGAGGAATGACATGAAACTGAGTTTGGTCGTCTAACAAATATCATTTCCTGAAGTATACCAACCACAATCTTATAGTGAATTTATAAACTAAGTAAAGAACTTCAAAGCAACAAACAGCCAACATCATTGTAGTTTACACTTGTAAAGCCACAATGATCAAATACAGTCTCGACTATTACCTGCAATATGTTAAGAACAGATCTGATAACATCTTGGTTCTTCAGGATATCAATGCTTTGGCCTGCCTGTCCAATTATTTCTGCCCATTTCTGTCAAATCAAATCACAAGATAACATTGTAAATACTATCCTTAAAAGAAAGCATGAAGAATGCAAAAGTTCATGGTAGAACCAAACCTGATTAGGAAGGCTCATCAATCTCTTCAGGTATTCATCCCTCTTAGTATTATCAGATTCAGCTTGAATCATGTGACCAACCTGAACAGTGAGCACAAAGGCACAAATAATATCAGATTCAGCTTGAATCATGTGCTAGCCTGAACATTGAGCACAAAAGGGACAAATGGTAGGACGAGTGATAGCCTATCCTGGCTCAATTTGTTCAACATACCGATTCATAAAACGTATGAATCTGATGCGGCTCAAGATCAAGAATTGTCGTAGCAAGGTTGGTGAGCAGTTCAGAAACAAATGGTTCGTTCTCGCCCACCTGGGAAATAGCAGGAAATACAAATCAAATGGGCACGTAACTGGTGAGTATGGTATAGTATAAATGTAATGATGTGGGTCTAAATTGAGTTACCCACATGCGTCTAAGTAATACATAACTAGAAATAAATCAAATGTCTATCAATTCACATACAGAATTGAAGACAAAAGCAATGTGATTAATGAATCTACCTGTTGTGTCACAAACTTGCGCTTGCATTTCTGAACAATTTTGAGGAATGTATCACACGCCATATCCTGCAACAAGCAGTTTGTTACATACATTATATACAGAAGGATAGGAAATGTAGCAGTTGAAGAGGTACTTAAAACTTTCTGCAAATGCAGAGGGAAGCACAACTATGCACAGCAACAAAAACAGAAGCAGCGGACTGTAGGTGACCACAAATACTAATAATATACTCCCTACAAGCCATATTACTTGTCGCAGCTTTAATACAGCATTAGTATGTACTAAATTTGTCCTAAAGCTGCAACAAGTAATATGGATCGGAGGGAATACGTGTTTCACACTACAAGAATTTTCCTGTTCCAACTGAAGAAACTACATGTAAATGAATCACTGACCTGAACTCCAGGATGCATCTCATGCATGAACTCAAATAATTTGTTGACTACTGTCTTCAGAAACTTCCAATGAGCCCTGAGAAATCTTGGGTACTGACCGACCACATACCTATTAATTCAAACATTGGATCAGCAAAGATACTCTTTTGATAATTCCAAACATGAGAGAATTGAAGCAAACACGCACATAATGTTACTCGCAATAACAGCTTTGTTGTCTTTCCCCTTCGTGATTTCACAGAGATTTAGCAAATCGCGAATAACCATCACCAGGAATCTGTTCTCCTGCAATGTGAAGTGAAGTTAGTAAAGCGCCAAGTACTCCACAAGCATTTATCAAAACCAAATAAATGAGGATAATGACAGTGAACAAACCTGTTCCTCCACCATAGAACCAGATATTGATCCAATAGCCCAGCATAGAGTATTGAGGTTATTCCAACTCCAGTCTTCTCCATTCAATTGCTTAGTCAATTTCTTCAACATCTGGAATAACAAAAGAAGTGTCAGAGTTGCGGCTTAAATTCAAAAGGGCAGTAAATAGAAAACATAAGCAGGGCAACAAATGTATAAACAAAATAGATATTTGCTCCCTAGATACACAAAACTGAGCAGTCTCAAATGAATAATCGTGTTCATTGTCATTAATTGTGATAGTGTTTTGGCTAGATCTTATGTCATTTCAACAAAAAGACAAAGGAGTGCAATTGTACCACATATACTGCAGACCAGTCACAGTAGTGTATACTATGTGTTTGCATAATTTCTGAAACTATAATGAAATAATCCGGAAAACATGAATAGCATACCTGTTGCTCTGTATCCTCATGATCAAGATGGGACAAGTAGATCAGTGTTTCCCTCATGATCTAGTATTAGAATTAAAAAAAAGAAGTGTCACATCAGTTTTATGATAGACCTCATAAAGCACCACAGCAGTTTCGCAATTTGTTACCAACCTTATATTGGACAAGGACATCATTATCCTTCATTGTTTCCCGTACAATATTGCCATTTTCATCTTCCACAATCAATACCTCTTCAGGCTTTGCCATCCGACAAATCATCAACATTCGTAACTTTGATAGCGGACTTGCATAAAGCTGCCTCCTTTGGTGAACAGCTGTACCAGTACCATCAACTCCAGGAATCATCTGGGCCTACAAGTTAAACATTGGTGTGACCAGAAGGATTTATAACTTGATTACAGAAAGAGTTCACAAAGCAAGAAACAGACGTAGAACAAAATGCAGCACATGGATGGAAATACATCACAAGAACATAAGAAAATATCACCTCCGTTCCAAATTATAAACATTTTGGATATTTTAATATGGGGTACATACGGACTAAGATGAGTGAATAAACACACTAAAACACGTCTATATATATACAATTTAGAAATAAGTTAGAAGATCTTATAGTTCAAAACGGAGGAAGTAGCATTCATGATAGTTTTTTGACAAAATGCTTAAACTGAAAGCTGGATATATCTGAATCATTAGAAAATCACGTCGACAGCTTTCCTAACAGAAACAAATTAAAAGCACCTGAAGCCCAATCATGCTTACAGCTGGTATTGCAGGCTCCATTTGATTGTGTGCTTCAAAAAGCTCCAAGACAAATACATTCCAGTAATCCAAACACACCTGTAAATAACCATCATGAGAATTACACCATGTTAATGTATATGTATGCTAAATCAAGTCTAATTTATTACCTTGAAAACTTCAGTGTCATCAACATATGATATTCCAATGAGGTACTCGAGACCAACAAGTAATGCAGCTCTATTTTCTGCAGATGCCTCCAGTATGCGTATATGATTCTGCATGCACCAGAAAGGAAGATATTACCACAAAACAATGGATCACACCAAAGAACAGATTTCCTTCTTTTGTATCATTATTACTTATATTACCAACTAGCATGTCTCTGTTTGTAGAGCATGGAGTTTGAACGTGCAAAACAATGACAAATATTGTTATAACAATCCATTTTGTGTTACAGCTGGGAACGTGGTGATAACAGAACTAGGATCCTTACATCATCTAAGAATATTTTATGAAGAAAAAAATCTCTCATCTCCATGTCAAAGTTCATCTATACCAATTAATAGGGTACATCCATAATGTGATGGATCTGACCTTGAAGAAGGCAGTGAAGAAGAGTGCCAGATTTTGTATGAATGCTTGTTCTTCATTGGAACCATTAGCATACGCATTGGGAATTGTTCCAGGAGGAAGAATAGCCTAAACATTGGAGAGAAATCCATTAGTAAGTGTTCAAACGAAAAGCTTTAGAAAGAATAAAAACATAGTTTTTTCCCTGAAATACATCATTCACCTGCAGCTGCAACATGAAAAATGTGTACATCTTCACATACTGCACGTTATAAAAATCACCGAACTGAAGAGCAGCAACCTGCAAAGAAAAAGTCAAAACAATGTTGTGTCAATTTCAGGGTCACTTTTCTGCCACTATTATGTGACGCAACACAGTGCAGCCTAATAATCAAACTAAAAGACAAAATGTCATTGCATTAGTCCAACAGAATAGATGGAAACAATGCAAAACTAAACATAGCTAACAATATGTTTTCTTTACCTCTGTCAGGCACTGAAGTGTAAGGTTCCGATAGGCAGCCATAGGAAAGAACTTCAGCAGTGTCTCCAGCTAATAACCATCAAGGGAAAAATTGAGACGGATTTTCAAAGATAATGCTGAGATAAAAAATCTGGAGGAATGTAGAAAAAAGCAAAGTACCAATGGCGACTCAAAGATGAATCCAACAGGAATCCATGATAAGAAAGCATGAAGCGTAGCCAATGTAGCACGGATCAGCTCAGAACTTTGTGTTGCAGATAGGACATACAAACACAGCTCGTGGATGAGTCGAAATTCACTGTTTCACAAGCAGGAAAATTAGGACAGAAGAGCTAAAATAGTAGTCCAACTAAAGAGTAACGAAGAGATAAAAAATAAGTAACTGAGTCTACTTCTACTCTATCAAATAAAAGCTGTTAGGCAGACACAAATGACAGATGGCCACAAATCGAACCTGTTAAGTGAGGACTTGAGTTCTTTAATCTTCTGCTGTGTCATTTCACCTCTTGAAAAATCAAAAATTTCTTCACTTAAAAGCTGCAAATTATTTCATGGTTAATAATTGTTCTGATACATCAATTAAGCAGATGCGAATAGAAACACAGCTTGCCTTCAGTATAGCCATGCAGTTTTCACATATGGTTTCACTGCTCTTTGCGGCTGCAACAAGGTCAGGAATGAAGGATGTCCACCTGGCTGGCCACTCATGCTTCAGAACCTATTACGTTGGCCACAATTCAGAACAAGTGGTTGTCAAATGCATTTATTCAGGTAACTGAAAGAAGTGAATGAGTTAAATGGATCAAGAAGTACTTGCCTGCACCAATATAATGTTGAGCTTATTAACATAAAGCCTCTCTTGTCGAAAGGAAACCTCATTACTTGAGAGCTGGTAGAGTGCCAAAAGTGAACAGCGAAAAGAGTGCATGAATCAGATTTATTTCATGAGAGAAATGACAAAGGTTTGCCATATTTAACAAAGAAGTTAATCCTTGCCTGAACAATCACATCAGATATGTAATTCTTTATGCCGTCGCGTTGTTCAACCGGCAATGCGTTCCACCTGTACTTGATAACACTTTCAAGTACCTAAAATATATTTGTAAAATAATCAATACATGACAAAAACTAAACGCAATAGCGTATGTAGCATGCAGCTGCATGCACCTACATAATCATATCATATGGATCCAATGACCTCAACTGCACACAGCAAATGAAAGTCAAACAACAAAATATGGTGATCATTATAATATGTTGTGTTCCCTTAAAGGTCCAAAATCATCACTGCCCTAAAGGCTCAAAATTATCACTGCTCTAATAGCAAACACTACAACCATATATGTCAATTTTAAATATTTACAGTAGACTACCCGCCATGCACGAAAAGGACACCAACCAACATCACCCAATACAAGGTTTAGTACCAATAGCGTACATTTGTCAGTATTAACAACACGACAGATGGTTAATGTTCCTACTTATTTTGTCCATCTTGTGCGCAGATTTTGTACGGAAACAGAACAGTGCAGGGTAATGTGAACTGAAATGCGAGTAAATAAATCTCATGCAAAGATGGCACCCAGAACGATTAGATATAATAGTAGTATACTTTGGCATGACAGGAGAAAAATAAACGCTACTAGCTACATAACTTGCTTATGGACCAACAACATTTATCCTGGCCCATTTCATCCCCTCTACATTTGCTGTCATGGCATCATCACCCATGTTTTTTGAGTTCAGTTTCAAGTCAAAAATAAAAATGATGGAAGAATTGCGCAAATATTCGAAGGACAACTATGCTGACCAGGTTTAAAATAGGCCCAAAAGAGGCAGAAGGAAAACAAGAGAAGCCATAGCGTCTATCCCAGAAAACAACCTAAAGTATGTTTCTACGCTCGCAGACAAACCAGGTACCTTTTGGATCATTCTAACTTGTACTAATAATATAACAAACTATATAAACTTTCTTTATCTCCTACAGGAAAACCAATCAAGTGCATTCTAGTCATATAGTGAGATGCGCAACAGCTGGCAGAAACTAGCCAATCAAATTAGTATCGTACAAATTACGCATACGGAACGGCGCTTGAACTGACACGCCAAAGCAGAATCCTATTAAGACATCCATCTTTCCTACACCATGTGATTTTCATGTAGCATACTGAATGTTCAAATGTGTTGAACCCGGAAAGCCAAGCGACTAGGCATTTTAACCGCTTAAAACCGGTTACGAGTTCAACATAGAAAAATATTAGCAGCGGCGTTTCCTAATATAACGGGTGAACCACAATAGCAAGTGTAATTAATGGCCAGTGCTTGGCGGTACTGAATGTAAAACATGCATGATCTAATCCAAGACCAGCAGCAACCACGGCATCAATCAACCTTTATTCAAGTGCGAACTACCTTCTAAACTACTGAAAATAAGTCATTCAGGAGCAGAGGCTTACTTGGAGGGCAAAGAACTTGGTGTTGAGGTTCTGGGAGTTCTGCAGGATGTGCACCACTTGCAGCCACATGTCGGGGTTGTTTTGCAGATCCCGCAGTATCAGATCAGCGGCGCTCCTCTGAAACAAAACAGATCATTTTCAGTCAATACAAACCACAGCAGTAGTAACACAACGCCAGCGCTGCATACCCAGACCCTTGTAAGATGGCATGCAATCGGTTTCCAGGTTGGAGAACTCGAAATAGTATAAGATACAACAAACGTGGAGCAGCAAGCGTCAGGCCGGCTGCGGTGTATTTAGCCATTTCGGGCTGACGATCGCTGCTAACCCTCCTCCGCCCACCAAACCCTATCCGGCTAAGAAGGAAACTTACCGCCACCGCCGTCCAGTCCTGAATCCCGAGCGCATGGAGGACCCCATGCTCTAGCGGGTGGGCTAACAACTAGTAGTAGTATCTAGCAGATGGCCGGGAAGCGTGGGCGAACCAAACCCTAGGTCCCGCTGGAGGGGAGGCGGCGCTCGGCGGACCGAGACGAACGAGCAAGCGCGTGGGGGGGAGGGGGGAGGGGGGAGCGGGCGGCGGGGCTGGACGCGGTTACCTCCTCCTTAGATCCGGTGCCGTAGAAGGCGGCGACGGTGGCGTCGAGCACGGGGACGTCTATCGGCTGGCTCAGATCCCTCAGCTTCTCCGCCATGGCGGCGGGCGGGGGGAGCGCACCGGTGTGTCGGGGGCCG
>LR880970.1:862800915-862813105 GCA_904067115.1 Aegilops sharonensis | reverse complement strand
GATTGCAACAAGGAAATACAATCTATTAAAGAGCAATTTTCATAATTAAATTCCTTGAGATCCAATATAGTGGGTTTAGCAACATCTAGATTTCTATTTCTTTCAATCCCACTTTTATCAATTTCATCATTAAGATCTAAAAACTCGGAATTCTTAGAACGCCTTCTAGGTAAAGGAAGATCATATTCAGTTTCATCAAGATTCATATTGCAAAACAAAGATTTAATAGGGGACACATCAATAACTTTTAGATTTTCATCTTGATTTTCATAGGAATTAGAAGAACACGCTTTAATAAAGGCATCTTTGGAAGCACGCATCCTAGCGGTTCTTTCTTTGCACTCATCAATGGAAATTCTCATAGCTTTGAGATACTCATTGATATCATGCTTAGGAGGAATAGATCTAATCGTTAAAGAATCAACCTCAAGAGAAATTCTATCAATGTTCCTAGCCAAATCATCAACTTTAAGCAATTTCTCTTCAAGCAAAGCATTAAAATTCTTTTGTGAATTCATAAACTCTTTAACACTACTCTCAAATTCAGAGGGCATATTATTAAAATTTCCATAAGAGTTGTTGTAGGAATTTCCATAATTATTAGAAGGATTACTAGGATAAGGCCTAGGATTAAAATTCCCTCTATACGCGTTGTTACCAAAATTATTCCTACCAACAAAATCCACATCCATAGATTCATTATTATTCTCAATCAAGGTAGACGAAGGCATATAATTAGGATCAGAAGAAACACTCTTAGTAAATAACTTCATAAGTTCATCCATCTTTCCACTCAAAACATTGATTTCTTCTATAGCATGCACTTTTTTATTAGTAGATCTTTCAGTATGCCATTGAGAATAATTAACCATAATATTATCTAGGAGTTTAGTAGCATCTCCTAAAGTGATTTCCATAAAAGTGCCTCCCGCGGCCGATTCTAAAAGATTTGTAGAAGCAAAATTCAATCCAGCATAAAAATTTTGTACAATCATCCACAAGTTCAAACCATGAGTAGGACAATTACGTATCATTAATTTCATTCTCTCCCAAGCTTGTGCAACATGTTCATGATCAAGTTGCTTAAAATTCATAATATCGTTCCTAAGAGAGATAATCTTAGCGGGAGGAAAATACTTAGAGATAAAAGCATCTTTGCACTTGTTCCAAGAATCAATACTATTTTTAGGCAAAGATGAAAACCACGCTTTAGCACGATCTCTAAGCGAAAAAGGAAATAGCTTCAATTTAACGACATCATTATCGACATCTTTTCTCTTTTGCATATCACATAAATCAACGAAGCTATTCAGATGAGTAGCGGCATCTTCACTAGGAAGGCCGGCGAATTGATCTTTCATAACAAGATTCAACAAAGCAGTATTGATTTCACAAGATTCGGTATTGGCAAGAGGAGCAATTGGAGTGCTAAGGAAATCATTATTATTGGTATTGGTGAAGTCACACAATTTGGTAGCATCTTGAGCCATCGCGACGAACAAGCAAACTAACACACGAGCAAACAAAAGGCAAAGGGAAAAAGGAGGAGGAGATTGGGAAAGAGAGGGCAAATAAAACGGCAAGGGTGAAGTGGGGGAGAGGAAAACGAGAGGCAAATGGCAAATAATGTAATGCGAGAGATAGGGATTGTGATGGGTACTTGGTATGTTGACTTTTGCGTAGACCTCCCCGGCAATGGCGCCAGAAATCCTTCTTGCTATGTCTTGAGCTTGCATTGGTTTTCCCCGAAGAGGAGAGGATGATGCAGCACAGTAGCGTAAGTATTTCCCTTAGTTTTTGAGAACCAAGGTATCAATCCAGTAGGAGGCCACGCGCAAGTCCCTCGTACCTGCACAAAACGATAGCTACTCGCAACCAACACGGTTAGGGGTTGTCAATCCCTTCACGGTCACTTACGAGAGTGAGATCTGATAGAGATAATATTTTTGGTATTTTTGGTATAAAGATGCAAAGTAAAAAGTAAAGGCAAAGTAAAAACAAAGCAAGTATAAAAGTGATGGAGATTGATATGATGAGAATAGACCCGGGGGCCATAGGTTTCACTAGTGGCTTCTCTCAAGAGCATATATATTCTACGGTGGGTGAACAAATTACTGTTGAGCAATTGACAGAATTGAGCATAGTTATGAGTATATCTAGGCAATGATCATGTATATAGGCATCACGTCCGTGACAAGTAGACCGAAACGATTCTGCATCTACTACTATTACTCCACTCGTCGACCGCTATCCAGCATGCATCTAGAGTATTAAGTTAAAAACAGAGTAACGCCTTAAGCAAGATGACATGATGTAGAGGAATAAATTCATGCAATATGATAAATACCCCATCTTGTTATCCTCGATGGCAACAATACAATATGTGCCTTGCAACCCCTTCTGTCACTGGGTAAGGACACCGCAAGATTGAACCCAAAGCTAAGCACTTCTCCCATTGCAAGAACTACCAATCTAGTTGGCCAAACCAAACGGATAATTCGAAGAGACTTGCAAAGATAACTCAATCATACATAAAAGAATTCAGAGAAGATTCAAATATTTTCCATAGATAAGCTGGATCATAAACCCACAATTCATCGGTCTCAACAAACACACCACAAAAAGAAGATTACATCGAATAGATCTCCACGAGAAAGGGGGAGAACATTGTATTGAGATCCAAAAAGAGAGAAGAAGCCATCTAGCTACTAACTATGGACCCGAAGGTCTGAAGTAAACTACTCACACTTCATCGGAGGGGCTATGGTGTTGATGTAGAAGCCCTCCATGGTGGATGCCCCCTCCGGCGGAGCTCCGGAACAGTCCCCAAGATGGGATCTCGTGGATACAGGAAGTTGCGGCGGTGGAATTAGGTTTTTGGCTCCTCTTCTGATCGTTTGGGGATACGTAGGTATATATAGGAGGAAAGAGTACGTCGGTGGAGCGTCAGGGGGCCCACGAGGCAGGGGGCGCGCCCAGGGGGGCGCCCTACACCCTCGTGACCGCCTCTGGCACTTCTTGGAGTAGGGTCCAAGTCTCCTGGATCACGTTCGGTGAGAAGATCACGTTCCCGAAGGTTTCATTCCGTTTGGACTCCGTTTGATATTCCGTTTCTTCGAAACACTGAGATAGGCAAAAAACAACAATTCTGGGCTGTGCCTCCGGTTAATAGGTTAGTCCCAAAAGTAATATAAAAGTGGAAAATAAAGCCCATTATAGTCCAAAACAATAGATAAAGTAGCATGGAGCAATAAAAAATTATAGATACGTTGGAGACGTATCAGAAGTCTCCCGTCATTGTTTCCGGCACGCGGCCGGCCGTTCTGCTTTGAGGATCCGGCATTCTCTATTGGTATGCTTTGCCGTCCTTGTAGGAGTACCATGAATTTTGCATGGTTGATCTAGTGTGTGGCTCGGGCCGGATAGGTCTGAGTTCTTCTTTGTCCGTTGACAGGACTGGGAGTTGCTGAAGTTAGCACCAGCTTTCCTGACTTGGCACTTGTGACTGTTGCGTCGGGGCTTGAGTATGCTTCTTCTTGTGTTCTTCGTGTTGTTTTAGACCGTAGTGATGTGTTGACGTCGGGGCATGTGCCTTGAGTTCTCCTGCTTAGGTTGGGGTGGCTGGTTCTGCCCTTTGTCGGGGCGGTCAGGTTCGCATCTTTCAGTGGCCAGGACCTTGGTCCATCTGTCTACCATCGAATCTTGGTCAGCTTTAAGCTGCTGTTGCTTCTTTTGCAGGCTTTTTGCCGTGGCCATGAGCCGTCGCTCGAAGCGAGCTTGTTCCACTGGATCTTCGGGCACGCCGAATTCGTCATTGCCGAGACTTGCCTCGTCCTTGGAGGGGGGCGTATAGTTGTCCCTCTCCAAGTATCCCACAGTGGCCAGTCCGGCCTTATAAAAGGCACGCCGGCTAGGGTTATATTCGTCTTCGGCGCCATCCGGATTGTTTTCGACTTCTGGGCCGGTATTCCTGTGGCGGGGCTCGGAGCAGGGCCGAAGACGCCCATACTTTGCTTTTCCCCCTGGGGGATTATCCTCCGATGCCTCATCGCCATTGGTTTCCTCGGAGTGTCCACCATATATATATCATAAGAAGAGGTGGTTGTCCACCGCCCAGTGTGCGGTGGTTCGTGTTGTTCTCCTGCATCGTCGTCCATACCATCGATGTCTTCAGAGTCGAAGTTCAGTACCTCGGTTAAGTCATCGACCGTGGCAATGAAGTGGGTGGTGGGTGGGCAACGAATTCCTTTGTCGTCTGCCTCCCACTCGAGCCGAACATAGTTCGGCGAAGAGCCTCCAGACAAAGAGAGAGACTTTAATGAGTCCAGCATGTCACCAAAGGGCGAGTGCTGGAAGATATCCGCAGCGGTGAACTCCATTACCGGAGCCCACCCCGGCCCGACGGGCTCGGGAGTGTACGGACTGGAACCGACATCCGGATACGAATCAAGGGGTTCGGAGTCGCGGGCCACCGCAGAGGTAAGACCCGTGTTCGGCTCCACCGCCGATGAGGGCGCGACCTGGGGGGCGGGGTCCATCCCTCCGTCCTTAGGCAGCGCAGCCTGCTCCGGATCTAGGTCCGGAGATACTACGGGGGCGATATCCCGAGCTTCATCTGATGGCAGGTCTAAGCCGTGCTCGTCGAGACTGTCCGGTGCTCTTGGCATGGGCTCAAATCCGTCAAAGATCAAGCCTCCGTGGATGTACGCTGTGTAGTTCAGGTTTCCGAACCTGACCTGGTGGCCAGGGGCGTAGCTGTCGATCTGCTCCAGATGGCCAAGCAAGTTGGCCCACAGTGCGAAGCCGCCGAACACGAAGATCTGTCCGGGGAGGAAAGTCTCACCCTGGACAGTGTCGTTGAAGCTGATTGGAGGAGCCATCGAGCCTGACGGCGACGACACAAAGGAACTCTCAATGAAAGCACCAATGTCGGTGTCAAAACCGGCGGATCTCGGGTAGGGGGTCCCGATCTGTGCGTCAAGGCTGATGGTAACAAGAAGTAAGGGACACAGGTGTTTACCCAGGTTCGGGCCCTCTCGATGGAGGTAAAACCCTACTCCCTGCTTGATTAATATTGATGATATGGGTAGTACAAGAGTAGATCTACCACGAGATCGTAGAGGCTAAACCCTAAGAGCTAGCCTATGATGGTATGATTGTAATTGTGATCGGCCTTCTAAGGACCAACCTCTCCGGCTTATATAGGCACCAGAGAGGGCTAGGATTTACATGGAGTCGGTTACAAGGATGGAAATATAATATCCGGATCGCCAAGCTTGCCTTCCACGCCAAGGAAAGTCCCATCCGGACACGGGCCGAAGTCTTGAGTCTTGCATCTTCACGCTTCAATAGTCCGGACGTTGTACACGGTCCGGCTGTCCGGATACCCCCTAATCCAGGACTCCTTCACTAGCCTCATAATCAAAATAAACATTGTTTTTACAATGATTCCGTTCATTCGAACAGGACATTCTTCAAGCACTGCGCCTCTATTAGACGGGCACCTTCTGTGACCTGCGCCAAGTAGTGCTCGACCGGATATTGGCCCCCCACCGGATCCTGGGCCGCTATCATGGTGGCATCCATATCCGTCCAATAGGCTTTAACGCGGGCGAGCGCCATCCGTGCACCCTCTATACATGCCGATCTCCTCATGGCATCGATCCGAGGCACGACCCCAAGGAACTACCGCACCAAACCAAAGTAACTGTCCGGCTTAGACCCCTTCGGCCAAAGATGGTCTATTATAGACCGCATTGCAAGACCGGGCAGCCTGTGAAGCTCCGCTACAGCAGCCATCTTGTCACTCAACGGCAGCGGGCGGGTGGGAGCATGGAATTGTGACCAGAAAAGCTTCTCCACTTCCTTGTCACCTTGACCTTTGAATAAGTCGGCATCATCAGCCGTACTCTTCGCCAAATCCGCATATGCGTCCGCTGGACTCCAGCGTCCATCCAGGGGAGCGTACTTCGGATCAAAAAATTTCGTCCGCAGTAAATAGGAGCCCCCAGCCGCGATTTCACCGGCCTGTCGAAGCTCCTCCCGCGCACCCCTGAGCTCGGTCCGGATTTCCTTGGTGGCATTCCGCGCCTTGTTCAGCTCGGCCGAATTACCCTCACACTCCTTTCTAAGGAGCTCATACCGGTCAATGGCATCTTTTAACTCAATAGCCATTTTGGCTATCTTTTCCTCGCTTAGGCGATGAGCAGCCTATTCGGCCCTCAGTTCCTCGGCCGCCTTTAGGGCAGCCGCATTGCTCACCCGAGCTTGTTCCTTGGCTTGAGCAAGTTCCGCCCTCAGGGCCTGTACGGCAGCAGCACCATCTGCAGTCCAAGCATACTACATCAACATCATGCCATCCCCATATTTTCCCTATACAAGGGAAGGCATGACACATACCTTGTGATTTGTCCAGCCACTCATTCACCAGCGTGATATCGGCATCAATCGATCCAATTTGCCTCGTTAATTCGGCAACTTCAACGGACTGGCCGGCGTCCGGACTCACAGGTACCTGCACACGTTTACAACACTATCATTGGTTTATGATCCCCCGTTTGCCGCCTAGGGCGGGCAACCAGAGTCTCAGGGGTTGCTATCTATATGGAGCACACCTAGCGTGTGCCTTACAACCAAAGAAATAGTGAATTCTCCATTACATACCTATAAGCCTCTGAGCAGGCTTGTGAATGCTTCATTCAAACCGCTGGTAGCGGATGAAATCTTCTCGAGCACCACGCTCATTAATGAGCGGTGCTCCTCCGAGAGCGCAGCTCGCTCCAGTAAATCCGTCAGTACGTCCCGCCGGACATCGAACTGCGCCGGACTCTTCCCATCGCCCCCGGTTGTAGCCAAATGCTCCGGGTGCAGGGCGGCTGACGGATTGACTTTCGGCTTCGGCAGATCCGGACTCCTCTGTGACGACACCTCGGTGTCGCCCGCTTCATGAGTCGGAGAAGGGGGTGGGGTCTCGCTCTCCATCATCTCCGGAGGAAGGTCCCCCGAAGACGAACCCTGTTGAGAAGAGCTGCTGGCCGGACTACAAAAAGTTGAATCCTGGTTATTGATCTAGGAGAAACACAGTACCTTCGGATTGTAGATTGACTTACAGCTTGGTGGAGGGCTGGCCCGTTGGAGGGCATGGTGCGGTGGGGGTGCCCGTTAGGGCAAGGCCCCCTGGGGATGTCTTTTTCCCTAATTTGGGCATCTCCGCCTCCAAATCTTCGGAGGCGGCCCTCTTTTTTCCGCGCGGGGAGGAGGCCTTAGCCTCTCCTCCCCGACTATTCTCCTTGGGGGAGGTAACAATTCCCCCGGTTCGTATGCGTAGCACGTGGGGTTCGGTTTCTTCGTTCCTCCCCTTGACTTTCCCCGAGGGCATTCTGCTGAGTACCCGGTCGAGCATCTTGGCCATGGTGGGGGCGGGCGAGCCTTCGGGAAGTGGCGCCGGACATCTGATTCTCTCCGCCTTGCTGAGCCATTCCTGGACGCGGATGACTTTCAGAATAAACAATCATGACAAATACAAAACAGGGTGTCCGGTATCAAAGCTACTTACTTGAGTATCTAGGCGATTGCAGCTTAGGCCCGCATCCTCGGTGGTATCCGGACACAGTACTTTCCGTCCGAAGAATAATTTGCACATCTCTTCGAGCTTCAAGCTGAAGAAGTGCTTGACAGTCCGCGAACCCTCCGGATTGAACTCCCACATCCGGAGAGGCCGGCGTTGGCACGACAACATCCGTCAGATTAACATCACTTGCATTATGTTGACAAGGTTAATGTCCCTCTCAAGAAGCTCCCGGATGCGATTCTGCAGTACTGGTACATCACCAGCGGGCCCCCAATTCCGTCCTACGTCTGTCCAAGACGCCAACTGTGACGGAGGGCGCGAGCGAAACTCGGGGGCAGCCACCCACTTTGTGCCTCTGGGAGCCGTGACATAAAACCACCTCAGTTGCCATACATCGGATACTTCTGGGAAAGAATCCTCTGGCCATGGGGCATCGGCGTTTCTGCTTATTACGGCACCTCCGCACTCCACATGTCGCCCCTTGATCATCTTCGGCGTCACATTGAAGGTCTTGAGCCATAAGCCGAAGTGTGGGGTGACGTGGAGAAAAACCTCGCACACGAAAATAAATGACGAGATATGGAGGATAGCGTCTGGAGCCAGATCGTGAAAATCCAACCCATAATAGAACATGAGCCCCCTCACAAAGGGATCAAGGGTGAAGCCCAAGCCGCGGAGGAAGTGCGGGATAAAAACTGTTGGGGAATGTAGCAGAAATTCAAAATTTTCCTACGTGTCACCAAGATCTATCTAAGGAGAAACCAACAACGAGGGGAAGGAGAGTGCATCTACATACCCTTGTAGATCGCTAAGCGGAAGCGTTCAAGAGAACGGGTTGAAGGAGTCGTACTCGTCGTGATCCAAATCACCGGAGATCCTAGTGCCGAACGGACGGCACCTCCGCGTTCAACACACGTGCAGCCCGGTGACGTCTCCCATGCCTTGATCTAGCAAGGAGAGAGGGAGAGGTTGAGGAAGACTCCATCCAGCAGCAGCACAACGGCATGGTGGTGATGGAGGAGCATGGCAATCCTGCAGGGCTTCGCCAAGCACCGCGGGAGAGGAGGAGGGAGAGAGGCAGGGCTGCGCCAACAGGAGAAGAAACTTCGTGTGTTGGGTTGCACCTTTGCCTCCACTATATATAGGGGGAGAGGGGGCTGCGCCCCCACCTAGGTTTCCACCCCCTAGGGGCGGCAGCTAGCCCTAGATCCCATCTAGGGGGGCGGCCAAAAGGGGGAGAGGGGGAAACTTGCCCCCCAAGCAAGGTGGGGCGCCCCCTCCCCAAACCCTAGGCGCCTTGGGCCCTTGTGGGGGGGGGGGCGCACCAGCCCACCTGGGGCTGGTCCCCTCCCACACTTGGCCCATGCTGCCCTCCGGAGATGGTGGCCCCACTTGGTGGACCCCCGGGACCCTCCCGGTGGTCCCGGTACGTTATCGATAAAACCCGAAACTTTTCCGGTGACCAAAACAGGACTTCCCATATATAAATCTTTACCTCCGGACCATTCCAGAACTCCTCATGACGTCCGGGATCTCATCCGGGACTCCGAACAACATTCGGTAACCACATACAAACTTCCTTTATAACCCTAGCATCATCGAACCTTAAGTGTGTAGACCCTACGGGTTCGGGAATCATGCAGACATGACCGAGACGTTCTCCGGTCAATAACCAACAGCGGGATCTGGATACCCATGTTGGCTCCCACATGTTCCACGATGATCTCATCGGATGAACCACGATGTCAAGGACTCAATCGATCCCGTATACAATTCCCTTTGTCTAACGGTATTGTACTTGCCCGAGATACGATCGTCGGTATACCGATACCTTGTTCAATCTCGTTACTGGCAAGTCTCTTTACTCGTTCCGTAACACATCATCCCATGATCAACCCCTTGGTCACATTGTGCACATTATGATGATGTCCTACCGAGTGGGCCCAGAGATACCTCTCCGTTACACGGAGTGACAAATCCCAGTCTCGATTCGTGCCAACCCAACAGACACTTTCGGAGATACCTGTAGTGCATCTTTATAGCCACCCAGTTATGTTGTGACGTTTGGTACACCCAAAGCATTCCTACGGCATCCGGGAGTTGCACAATCTCATGGTCTAAGGAAATGATACTTGACATTAGAAAAGCTTTAGCATACGAACTATGATCTTTGTGCTAGGCTTAGGATTGGGTCTTGTCCATCACATCATTCTCCAAATGATGTGATCCCGTTATCAACGACATCCAATGTCCATGGTCAGGAAACCGTAACCATCTGTTGATCAACGAGCTAGTCAACTAGAGGCTTACTAGGGACATGGTGTTGTTTATGTACCCACACATGTATCTGAGTTTCCTATCAATACAATTATAGCATGGGTAATAAATGATTATCATGAACAAGGAAATATAATAATAACTAATTTATTATTGCCTCTAGGGCATATTTCCAACAGTCTCCCACTTGCACTAGAGTCAATAATCTAGTTCACATCGCCATGTGACTAACATCCAAAGAGTTTACTAGTGTCACTAAACTAGTTCACATCATCATGTGATTAAGACTCAATGAGTTCTGGAGTTTGATCATGTTTTGCTTGTGAGAGAGGTTTTAGTCAATGGGTCTGCAACATTCAGATCCTTACGTACTTAGCAAATCTCTAGGTCATATTGTAAATGCTGCTTCCACGCTCCACTTGGAGCTATTCCAAATGGTTGCTCCACTATACGTATCCGGTTTGCTACTCAGAGTCACTCGGATAGGTGTTAAAGCTTGCATCGACGTAACCCTTTACGCCAAACTCTTTATCACCTCCATAATCAAGAAACATGTCCTTATTTACTCCAAGGACAATTTTGACCGCTGTCCAATGATCCATTCCTGGATCATTCTTGTACCCCTTGACTGACTCATGGCAAGGCACACTTCCGGTGCGGTACACAACATAGCATACTATAGAGCCTACGTCTGAAGCATAGGGGACGACCTTCATCCTTTCTCTCTTTTCTGCCGTGGTCGAGCTTTAACTCTTAACTTCATACCTTACAACTCAGGCAAGAACTCCTTCTTTGACTGATCCATCTTGAACACCTTCAAGATCATGTTAAGGTATGTGCTCATTTGAAAGTACCATTTAGCGTTTTTGATCTATCCTCATAGATCTTGATGCTCAATGTTCTAGTAGCTTAATCCAGGTTTTCCATTGAAAAACACTTTTTCAAACAACCCTATATGCTTTCTAGAAATTCTACATCATTTCTGATCAACAATATGTCTACAACATATACTCATCAGAAATTCTATAGTGCTCCCACTCACTTCTTTGGAAATACAAGTTTCTCATAAACTTTGTATAGACCCAAAATCTTTGATCATCTCATCAAAGCGTACATTCCAACTCCGAGATGCTTACTCCAGTCCTTAGAAGGATCGCTAGAGCTAGCATACCTTTTAGCATCCTTAGGATCGACAAAACCTTTCTGATTGTATCACATACAACCTTTCCTTACGAAAACTGGTAAGGAAACTCGTTTTGACATCCATCTGCCAGATTTCATAAATTCAGCTAATGCTAACATGATTCCGACGGACTTAAGCATCACTTCGGATGAGAAAATCTCATCGTAGTCAACTCCTTGAACTTGTGAAAAACTCTTCGCCACAAGTCGAGCCTCACAGACGGTGACATTACCGTCCACGTCCGTCTTCTTCTTAAAGATCCACTTATCTCAATGGCTTGCCGATCATCAGGCAAGTCCACCAAAGTCCATGCTTTGTTCTGATACATGGATCCTATCTCGGATTTCATGGCTTCTAACCATTTGTCGGAATATGAGCCCACCATGGCTTCCCCATAGCTCGTAGGTTCATTGTTGTCTAGCAACATGACCTTCAAGACAGGATTACTGTACCACTCTGAAGTAGTACGCATCCTTGTCACCCTACGAGGTATGGTAGTGACTTGATCCGAAACTTCATGATCACTATCGTAAGCTTCTACTTCAATTGGTGTAGGCGCCACAGGAACAACTTCCTATGCCCTGCTGCACACTAGTTGAAGTGATGGTTCAATAACCTCATCAAGTCTCCACCATCCTCCCACTCAATTCTTTCGAGAGAAACTTTTCCTCGAGAAAGGACCCGTTTCTAGAAACAATTACTTTGCTTCCGGATCTTGAGATAGGAGGTATACCCAACTGTTTTGGGTGTCCTATGAAGATGTATTTATCCGTTTTGGGTTCGAGCTTATCACGATGAAACTTTTTCACATAAGCGTCGCAGCCCCAGTCTTTTTAAGAAACGACAACTTAGGTTTCTCCAAACCATAGTTCAAACAGTGCCGTCTCAACGGAATTACGTGGTGCCCTATTAAAGTGAGTGTAGTTGTCTCTAATGCCTAACCCATGAACGATAGTGGTAATTCGATAAGAGACATCATGGTACGCACCATATCTGATAGGGTGCAACTATGATGTTCGGACACACCATCACACTATGGTGTTCCAGGCGGTATTAATTGTGAAACAATTTCCACAATATCTTAATAGCGTGCCAAAGCTCGTAACTCAGATACTCATCTCTATGATCATATCATAGACATTTTATCCTCTTGTCACGAT
>LR880970.1:862784560-862796738 GCA_904067115.1 Aegilops sharonensis | reverse complement strand
GTCGTTCTAAGAAAATAAGATGCATAAACATGATAAACATCACATGCAATCAAATAGTGACATGATATGGCCAATATCATTTTGCTCCTTTCGATCTCCATCTTCGGGGCTCCATGATCATCATCGTCACCGGCATGACACCATGATCTCCATCATCATGATCTCCATCATCGTGTCTCCATGAAGTTGTCTCGCCAACTTATTACTTCTACTACTATGGCTAGCGATTAGCAATAAAGTAAAGTAATTACATGGCGTTGTTCAATGACACGCAGGTCATACAATAAATAAAGACAACTCCTATGGCTCCTGCCGGTTGTCATACTCATCGACATGCAAGTCGTGATTCCTATTACAAGAACATGATCAATCTCATACATCACATATCATTCATCACATTCTTCTTGGCCATATCACATCACATAGCAAACCCTGCAAAAACAAGTTAGACGTCCTCTAATTGTTGTTTGCATGTTTTACGTGGCTGCTATGGGTTTCTAGCAAGAACGTTTCTTACCTACGCAAAACCACAACGTGATATGCCAATTTCTATTTACCCTTCATAAGGACCCTTTTCATCGAATCCGTTCCGACTAAAGTGGGAGAGACTGGCACCCGCTAGCCACCTTATGCACCAAGTGCATGTCAGTCGGTGGAACCTGTCTCACGTAAGTGTACGTGTAAGGTCGGTTCGGGCCGCTTCATCCCACAATACCGTCGAAACAAGATTGGACTAGTAACGGTAAGCATATTGAACAAAATCAACGCCCACAACTACTTTGTGTTCTACTCGTGCAAAGAATCTACGCAATAGACCTAGCTCATGATGCCACTGTTGGGGAACGTAGCAGAAATTCAAAATTTTCCTACGTGTCACCCAGATCTATCTAAGGAGAAACCAGCAACGAGGGGAAGGAGAGTGCATCTACATACCCTTGTAGATCGCTAAGCGGAAGCGTTCAAGAGAACGGGGTTGAAGGAGTCGTACTCGTCGTGATCCAAATCACCGGAGATCCTAGTGCCGAACGGACGGCACCTCCGCGTTCAACACACGTGCAGCCCGGTGACGTCTCCCATGCCTTGATCCAGCAAGGAGACAGGGAGAGGTTGAGGAAGACTCCATCCAGCAGCAGCACAACGGCATGGTGGTGATGGAGGAGCGTGGCAATCCTGCAGGGCTTCGCCAAGCACCGCGGGAGAGGAGGAGGGAGAGAGGCAGGGCTGCGCCAACAGGAGAAGAAACTTCGTGTGTTGGACTGCACCTTTGCCTCCACTATATATAAGGGGAGAGGGGGCTGCGCCCCCACCTAGGTTTCCACCCACTAGGGGCGGCGGCCAGCCCTAGATCCCATCTAGGGGGGCGGCCAAGGGGGGGAGAGGGGGAAACTTGCCCCCCAAGCAAGGTGGGGCGCCCCCTCCCCAAACCCTAGGCGCCTTAGGCCCTTGTGGGGGGGGGGGCGCACCAGCCCACCTGGGGCTGGTCCCCTCCCACACTTGGCCCATGCTGCCCTCCGGAGATGGTGGCCCCACTTGGTGGACCCCCGGGACCCTCCCGGTGGTCCCGGTACGTTACCGATAAAACCCAAAACTTTTCCGGTGACCAAAACAGGACTTCCCATATATAAATCTTTACCTCCGGACCATTCCGGAACTCCTCGTGACGTCCGGGATCTCATCCGGGACTCCGAACAACATTCAGTAACCACATACAAACTTCCTTTATAACCCTAGCGTCATCGAACCTTAAGTGTGTAGACCCTACGGGTTCGGGAATCATGCAGACATGACCGAGACGTTCTCCGATCAATAACCAACAGCGGGATCTGGATACCCATGTTGGCTCCCACATGTTCCACGATGATCTCATCAGATGAACCACGATGTCAAGGACTCAATCGATCCCGTATACAATTCCCTTTGTCTAACGGTATTGTACTTGCCCGAGATACGATCGTCGGTATACCGATACCTTGTTCAATCTCGTTACCGGCAAGTCTCTTTACTCATTCCGTAACACATCATCCCATGATCAACCCCTTGGTCACATTGTGCACATTATGATGATGTCCTACCGAGTGGGCCCAGAGATACCTCTCCGTTACACGGAGTGACAAATCCCAGTCTCGATTCGTGCCAACCCAACAGACACTTTCGGAGATACCTGTAGTGCACCTTTATAGCCACCCAGTTACGTTGTGACGTTTGGTACACCCAAAGCATTCCTACGGCATCCGGGAGTTGCACAATGTCATGGTCTAAGGAAATTATACTTGACATTAGAAAAGCTTTAGCATACGAACTATGATCTTTGTGCTAGGCTTAGGATTGGGTCTTGTCCATCACATCATTCTCCAAATGATGTGATCCCGTTATCAATGACATCCAATGTCCATGGTCAGGAAACCGTAACCATCTGTTGTTCAACGAGCTAGTCAACTAGAGGCTTACTAGGGACATGGTGTTGTTTATGTACCCACACATGTATCTGAGTTTCCTATCAATACAATTATAGCATGGGTAATAAACGATTATCATGAACAAGGAAATATAATAATAACTAATTTATTATTGCCTCTAGGGCATATTTCCAACAAAAACGACGCACTCATTAGGCTCTGGTGTGGGGATGACCTGCCCTGGAGCAGGAAGCCAGTGTTGGATGTCGGCGGTCAGGTATCCGACCTCCCTAAGCTTCGCAATGTCGTCCTCTTGAATCGAGGAGGCCACCCACTGGTCTTGAGGGACGGATCCAGACATGTTGGAGGATCTGGGGTGTTGAAGCTTGGGTTTCGGGTGTTAGAACTCGAGGTGCGAAGAGGCGCGAGGAAGATGGAAAAGAGGCATAGGCCTCGACCCTCTTTATAAAGGGGATGAATATCAAGAGTCCTTGATGTTGCCATTTGAGGCTTATCTAAAAACACGCGGGGTAATACCAACGGCCGTCATGGGGTCGCGCGCGCCCGTATTAATGGAAAGTCCCGCAATAAGAGGAACACGATCTCTGCCTTGACGGGACATGCCAATAAAACTGCCTCGTAACACGAGTCGTTGTGGGGTAAGAAACGCCGGTCCGCGTTGGACCAGGCCACGATGCAAGGGCACGACGCCCGAAGATTGCCAGCGGATTGGGTTTATGCTATGTGGAGATCATCTTGCAGATCCGGACACGGTCTACGTGTCCAGTAATTACTTTGGAGTATTCGGAGAAGGAACCCGCCTTACAATGCCGAAGACAATACTGCGCGCCGGACTCATCGTCATTGAAGCCTGGTTCAGGGGCTACTGAGGGAGTCCTGGATTAGGGGGTATCCGGACTACCAGACTGTGTACAACGTCCGGACTATTGAAGCGTGGAGATACAAGACTCAAGACTTCGACCCGTTTCCGGATGGGACTCTCCTTTGCGTGGAAGGCAAGCTTGGCGATTCGGATATTGTGTTTCCTTTCTTGTAACCGACTCCATGTAAACCCTAGCCCTCTCCGATGTCTATATAAATCGGAGAGGTTGGTCCTTAGAAGGCCGATCACAATTACAATCATACCATCATAGGCTAGCTCTTAGGGTTTAGCCTCTACGATCTCGTGGTAGATCTACTCTTGTACTACCCATATCATCAATATTAATCAAGCAGGAAGTAGGGTTTTACCTCCATCGAGAGGGCCCGAACCTGGGTAAACATCTGTGTCCCTTGCTTCCTGTTACCATCAGCCTTGATGCACAGATCGTGACCCCCTACCCGAGATCTGCCGGTTTTGACACCGACAACCCTAGCCTACACAAGGCATCTAGAGGGGGAATTGATAAAAGGGCTCCACCGTGGAAGCATCCCTTCAAGGAGGCATCACCATCGTCCGTCTATGTTGTTACCATTCCATCTCCATATCTTTGTAATACACTAGTCTAGGTGGATCCATTTTTGTATTATTTTGGCACTTCATTCATGTTTATCATGATCCATCCCATGATGCTTATGATCTCGATGATCGAGTAATTTCCCTAATTCTCGGGGATATGGAGGAACCCTAGTATGTTTCAGTATTGAGCGGTGATAGGATTTAATATCCTCTTTGTATGTTAATGTTGATGGTAGTTTTTATGTTGGGTGAAGTCGACAATCTGATACGTTCATTTTGCATCATGTTTTTATATCAATATTTATTGCATTATGGGCTATTATTACATGTTATGTCACAATACTTATGCATTTTCTCTCTTATTTTATAAGGTTTACATGAAGACGGAGAATGTCGGCAGCTGAAATTCTGGACTGAAAAAGATCAAATATTAGAGACCTATTCTGCACAACTCCAAAAGTCCTGAAACTTCACGGAGATCAGTTTCAGAATATATTAAAAATATTGGGCGAAGAAAGCACCAGAGGGGGCCCACCAATCACCACGAGGGTGGAGGGCGCGCCCTACCCCCCTGGGCGCGCCCCCTACCTCGTGGACCCCCTGGCAGGCCCCCAACGCTCATCTTCTGCTATATGGTGTCGTTTGCCCTGGAAAAAATCAGAGAGAAGCTTTCGGGACGAAGCGCCGCTGTCTCGAGGTGGAACCTGGGCATGACCAATCTAGGGCTCCAGGGGAGCTGTTCTACAGGGGAAACATCCCTCCGGGATGGGGAAATCATCGCCATCATCATCACCATCGATCCTCTCAATGAGAGGGGGACAATCTCCATCAACATGTTCACCAGCACCATCTCCTCTCAAACCCTAGTTCATCTCTTGTATCTGATCTTTGTCTCAAAACCTTAGATTGGTATCTGTGGGTTGCTAGTAGTGTTGATTACTCCTTGTAGTTGATGCTAGTTGGTTTATTCGATGGAAGATCATATGTTCAGATCCTTAATGCTATTCAATACCCTTCTGATTATGAAAATGAATATGCTTTGTGAGTAGTTACGTTTGTTCCNATTATTACATGTTATGTCACAATACTTATGCATTTTCTCTCTTATTTTATAAGGTTTACATGAAGACGGAGAATGTCGGCAGCTGAAATTCTGGACTGAAAAAGATCAAATATTAGAGACCTATTCTGCACAACTCCAAAAGTCCTGAAACTTCACGGAGATCAGTTTCAGAATATATTAAAAATATTGGGCGAAGAAAGCACCAGAGGGGGCCCACCAATCACCACGAGGGTGGAGGGCGCGCCCTACCCCCCTGGGCGCGCCCCCTACCTCGTGGACCCCCTGGCAGGCCCCCAACGCTCATCTTCTGCTATATGGTGTCGTTTGCCCTGGAAAAAATCAGAGAGAAGCTTTCGGGACGAAGCGCCGCTGTCTCGAGGTGGAACCTGGGCATGACCAATCTAGGGCTCCAGGGGAGCTGTTCTACAGGGGAAACATCCCTCCGGGATGGGGAAATCATCGCCATCATCATCACCATCGATCCTCTCAATGAGAGGGGGACAATCTCCATCAACATGTTCACCAGCACCATCTCCTCTCAAACCCTAGTTCATCTCTTGTATCTGATCTTTGTCTCAAAACCTTAGATTGGTATCTGTGGGTTGCTAGTAGTGTTGATTACTCCTTGTAGTTGATGCTAGTTGGTTTATTCGATGGAAGATCATATGTTCAGATCCTTAATGCTATTCAATACCCTTCTGATTATGAAAATGAATATGCTTTGTGAGTAGTTACGTTTGTTCCCGAGGACATGGGAGAAGTCTTGTTATAAGTAATCATGTGAATTTGGTATTCGTTTGATATTTTCATGAGATGTATGTTGTCTCTCCTCTAGTGGTGTTATGTGAATGTCGACTACATGACACTTCACCATGATTTGGGCCTAGGGGAAGGCATTGGGAAGTAATAAGTAGATTATGGGTTGCTAGAGTGACGGAAGCTTAAACCCTAGTTTATGCGTTGCTTCGTAAGGGGCTGATTTGGATCCATATGTTTCATGCTATGGTTAGGTTTACCTTAATTCTTCTTTCGTAGTTGTGGATGCTTGTGAGAGGGGTTAATGTTAATCATAAGTGGGAGGCTTCTCCAAGTAAGGACAAAACCTTGCACCGGTCCACCCACATATCAAATTATCAAAGTAATGAACGTGAATCATATGAGCATAATGAAAACTAGCTTGACGATAATTCCCATGTGTCTTCGGGAGAACTTTGCTTTATATAAGAGTTCTTCCAAGCTTGTCCTTTGCTACAAAAAGGATTGGGCCACCTTGTTGCACCTTGTTACTTTTGTTACTTGTCACTCGTTACGAATTACCTTATCACAAAACTATCTGTTACCAATAATTTCAGTGCTTGCAGAGAATACCTTACTGAAAACCGCTTGTCATTTCCTTCTGCTCCTCGTTGGGTTCGACACTCTTACTTATCGAAAGGACTATGATAGATCCCCTATACTTGTGGGTCATCAAGACACTTTTCTGGCGCCATTGCCGGGGAGTGAAGCGCCTTTGGTAAGGAAACATTTATATAGTGTGCTAAAATTTACTGTCACTTGTTACTATGGAAAATAATCCTTTGAGGGGCTTGTTTGGGGTATCTTCACCCTGACCAGAAGTGCAAAGAGTTGCTCCTCAACCTACTGAACCTACTGAAAATATTTACTTTGAAATTCCTTCGGGTATGATAGAGAAACTGCTAGCTAATCCCTATAAAGGGATGGAACCTTACATCTCGATATGCACCTAATCTATGTGGATGAAGTTTGTGGATTATTTAAGCTTGCAGGTATGCCCGAGGATGTTGTCAAGAATAAGATCTTCCCTTTATATTTGAAGGGAAGGTCATTGACATGGTATAGGCTATGTGATGATATTGGATCATGGAACTACAACCGATTGAAATTGGAATTTCAATCACTCGATGATAGCGAGAGACTGGTCAACCACTCGATGACTCACTGGAATGTTTAGGATTCCTCCGCATTAACAAAGGACCGGTTTTCGGTCAGGCACATACGCACCCCGAATTCGGGAGAGTGCGGTGCCACCAGGGGCTATATAGTATCCCCACCCTCGAACTCCTATGGCTAAGTGAAAGTGATAAAGCATTATAGTCCGGTTGCCTAGTTTGCTACGCTACCACCTCCTTAACAGGACCAAGACGTTGGATTAAGTGTGAAAAAGCGCTTTCGTTGCAAACACCCCCGCACTATGTGCGTGGGGGCTGAAGCCAAGGACTGCCATCTTTCAGGTTATATATACATATACATAAACGGCCGCACATGGAGTAGTTTACTACTTGAACACACAAGTATAAAAGCTCTTATATTATATTTAAACATTGTTTTCACAAATCATACATGTCATTTAAACATAATATCCTTCGAGCACTGCGTCTCTATTAAACGAGCGCCCTGCAGGACTTCTTCAAAGTAGTGCTCGGCAGGTACTCGGCTTCCGTCCGAATCTTGGGATGCAACGTCGGTGGCCTTCATCTCTGACCAGTATGTCTTAACACGGGCCAGAGCCATCCGCGCTCCTTCAATACACGCCGACCGCTTCATTGCGTCGATACGCGGTACTGCACCAAGGAACTGCTGCACTAAACCAAAATAACTCTTCGGCTGGGGTCCGCCCGGCCACAAATGAGTCAATATATGCTTCATGGAAATTCCGGATAATCGATTCAGCTCGGCCCATTCGGCCAACCGATCGGTCAACGGAAGAGGATGCTCCGGACTATGGAATTGTGACCAATATAGCTCTTCCCTTCTGTGCCCCTTCTGGCCCAGGAAGTGCTCAACCGCGTCCACAGCGCTCGCCGCCAAGTCCAGATAAGCATCCTCCGAACTCCACAACTTGTCCAACTGAGCATACTTTGGATCCGTATATTTCCTCCGCAGCAGAAACGGTTTTCCAGCCACAATTGCCCCGGCCTGACTCAGCTCCTCCTTGGCAGCTCTCAAAGCCGAATGGGCATTCTTGGATTCGGCGGCGGCCTTTTTCAGGCCCTCTTGCTCCGCTTGACGTTATTTTTCAAGAACCCCGCAGCGATCAGTAGTATTCTTCAACTTTCTGGCCATATCGGCCATTTCCTCCTTGCTTCGGCAGTGAGCATCCCGTTCGGCTTTTAGCTCTTCGGCCGCCCTTAAAGCGGCCGCATTACTAATTCTGGCTTGCTCTTTCGCTCGGGCGAGTTCCGCCCGCAGCTCCTCCACGGCAGCGGCACCATCTGCATTAAGCATATGAATAGTAAGACATGGGCGTCAAGCTCCCTTACCAGGTGTCCGCGTAGAAGTCGCATGCCTTGTGCCTCGTCAAACCGTTTATTGACCAGCGCAATGTCCGCATCCGCCTCGTCAAGTTGCTGCTTTAGTTCGGCATATTCATCAGTCCGGCTGGCCACCGGACGCCCCGCCACCTGTGTAGGAGTGGCGATATGTTATAATTGAGATTTTGATCCTCGGCACGCTGTCAATTTTGACAACATACCGAGTCTCAGGGGCTACTATCTATACAGGGCGCATTCTATATGCATAACTGTTAGAAGGTACATCATTTTTGCGTACCTCGAACCCCGTTAGTAAGCTTCTGACGGCTTCATGCAATCCGCTCTCCGCGGATGCAATTCTTTCAATCACCATACCCATTAGAGCACGGTGATCTTCTGAGATAGCCGCTCGCCCGAGCAGATCCTTCAGCTCCTCCGACCGCACACCACTTGGCGCCGGACCTTCCGGCCCCGCCGGACTTGGGGGAACCCTCCGCGACGACACCTCAGGGTCGTCCGCCTCGCATGAGGGTGTGACAGGTGGAGGCGTTTCACTCTCCATCATCTCCGGAAGAAGATCCCCCGAAGACGAGCTCTGCTGAGAAGGGCTGAGGTCCGAACTACAAGGTACAATTTCGGTTATCTTCATAAATAAATACAGGGATGTTCCTTATTTACAAGACCCCTTCTTTTTACTTACGGCTCGCTGGAGGGCTGATCCCCTTGGGGAAATAGTGCGGCTGGGTTACTTCCCAGCGCCGGACTCTCCGACGAAGATTCCCTTCCCCTCTTTGAGGCCTTGACCTGCGGATCTTCCAAAGCGGTCCTCTTCTCTCCTCGAGAGACGGGACTTTTAATCCCTCCTTCCTTGATAGCCTCCTTCGTAGAGGCAGTTCCTTCCCCGCTCCCCCCTTCGCCTTCTTCAAAAGGCACGGCCTTCAACATCTTGGTCAGCATGGGGTCCGGCGTGGTCTCTGGGAGGGGAGCCGGACACCTTATTAACTTTGCCTTGGCTATCCACTCCTGTTCAAGAAACGGCTCCTTTAAAGGGCGTATATATATATGATAAATAAATGAACAGCTTGTCCGATTATAGGACTACTTACTTGGGTATCTGGGCGATTGCAGCTTAGTCCTGCGTCCTCAGTCAGGTCCGGACACTTCTCTTGTGATCCGAAGAACAGTTTATACATCTCCACGGGCGTCGTGCCCATAAAATTTTGGAGAGCTCGTGGTCCCTCCGGATTAAATTCCCACAGGCGGAGGGGGCGACGTTTGCAGGGCAGAAGGCGCCGGATCAACATAACTTGCGCCACTGCAACCAGATTGATCTCTCTTTCTTGGAGGTCTCGAATACGGCCCTGTAGCAAAGGAACGTCCTTGGACGGCCCCCAGTCGAGCCCCTTGTTGGCCCATGACGCCAGCCGCGGTGGTGGACCTGAGCGGAAGGCAGGGAACACCACCCATCTGGTGCCCCTGGGAGCGGTGATATAAAACCACTCCCGTTGCCACAAACCAAGCTCCTCTTGAAAAGAGCCCTCGGGCCACGGAGCATCAACACATTTGCTTATGACCGCCCCTCCGCACTCTGCTTGTTGCCCCTCGATCATCTTTGGCTCCACCTTGAAGGTCTTGAGCCACAATCCAAAGTGGGGGTAATATGGAGGAAGGCCTCGCATATGACAATGAATGACGAGATATGGAGGATGGACTCCGGATTCAAGTCATGGAAATCAAGCCCATAATAGAACATGAGCCCCCGCACAAAGGGATCCGTTGGGAAGCCTAAACCCCGAAGGAAGTGGGATACAAACACCACATTCTCGCCGGGCTCGGGAGTGGGAATGACCTGCCCTGGAGCAGGCAGCCTATGCGAGATCTCGCCGGTTAGATACCTGGCGTCTCGCAGCTTTAGCACATCTTCTTCTGTGACGGGGGAAGACATCCATCGGCCGTGCTGGTCGGAGCCGGACATCGTCGAAAGTCCGAAGCGCCTAAGTCTGAAGCTTTGGGTGTTGGAACTCGAAGTGCGAGGCGAACTCGATGGAGGGTGTAAAAAGAAGAGGGCCTTGGTCTCATTATAAAGAGGTTGAATACCAAGAGCCACCCCGTGGTCGACTAGGACTCACCTTTGATAGAGGAGGCGTGCCAACGGGGACGGTTGGGTTACCCACGCCCGTATTGATGGGAATCCCGGAATAAGGGGGCACGATCTATGCTTTGATAAGACGTGCCAGGGAAACTGCCTCGCTAAACGCGCTGGGGTGGAACAGTAAAAAACGATTCATATAAAGGCCTGGCCGTGGTGTGATGTCACGCCGCAGAATACGTCAGCAGATCTGTGCAAAAGTTATTCTCTCTACGGTGGTATGTGGAACTTGTTTTGCAGAGCCGGACACTATCCTGGTGTTCAAAACCTTCTATGAAGTATTCGGAGGAGGAACCCGCCTTGCAATGCCGAAGACAATATGCGCGCCGGACTCATCGTCATGGAAGCCTGGTTCAGGGGCTACTGAGGGAGTCCCGGACTAGGGGTGTCCGGATAGCCGGACTACCATCACGGCCGGACTCCAAGACTATGAAGATACAAGATTGAAGACTTCGTCCCGTGTCCGGATGGGACTTTCCTTGGCGTGGAAGGCAAGCTTGGCGATACGGATATGTAGATCTCCTACCCTTGTAACCGACTCTGTGTAACCCTAACCTATCCGGTGTCTATATAAACCGGAGGGTTTTAGTCCGTAGGACGAACAACAATAATACCATAGGCTAGCTTCTAGGGTTTAGCCTCCTTGATCTCGTGGTAGATCTACTCTTGTACTACCCATATCATCAATATTAATCAAGCAGGAGTAGGGTATTACCTCCATCGAGAGGGCCCAAACCTGGATAAAAACATCGTGTCCCTTGTCTCCTGTTACCATCCGCCTAGACGCACAGTTCGGGACCCCCTACCCGAGATCCGCCGGTTTTGACACCGACAGTAGGCGTTCGAGACCCCGCCCGTATGTACACATACGTGGCCGTATTTTCTTTCTTGCACCCTGGCCGCTGTACGTACGTGTATATGCTATGTGCACGCCTCTACTACGACACGTGCGCGCCACTACATCGACCAGTATATATGTACGTACACGTTCGCGACCAGAATGACAATGCTACGTACGCTTCGACCAGGTGGGTCCCGACTGTCAGGCACTTCCTTGCCTGCGAAGATGTAGCTGGTAGGTCCCAGCAGTCAGGGGGGCGAATCGTTTGTTTGTTTTATTTTTGCCCGGACGCACTTCCTTGTGTGTGAAGATGAAGCTGGTGGGTCCCAGCAGTCAGGGGGGAAACGTTTTTTTCACGAAATATGGTGGCTCGTCCGGTGGGTCCCTGATGTCAGGTGGAGGAATCATTATTTTCTGCGTAATAAGGAGGCACTTCCTTGCTGCGGCTGTGGACCCAGCTGTCAGCCTCTCCACGTACAGTCCCCGTCCGACGGAAGTCGTTCCTTGACCACGTTGACCACGCCGCGCCGAGAGCACCAGGGCGGTGGACGACGGCGAGGCCTAGGAAGGGATGACGCGGAGCCGGTGAAGACGCCGCAGTGGATGCCCACGCGGAGAGGAGTATGAGGGTTCACTCGTTCGGCTGCGATGTGAGGCTGTCGTCGCTGCAGGGCCTGGCCAGCGGTGGGAATAGTAGGGGGCGGTGAGGCCTTCGCGGCAGCACAGCCGGCCACGGGAGGCAGGAGCAGGCGGCACGACCGGCGCTGCTTTGGGCGGCTGGAGCAAGAAGACTAGAGGTTGAAGAAGCACTACGGCCGTTAGATGGACATCGTACGGTCACTGGAGCTAGAATCGTTCATATTGACTAAGTTGACAAAGAACTCCGTCCCCGTCAAGTTAGTAGGCCCACAAGTCAGCCACCCACCAAGGTGGGTCCCAGCTAGCAGGGGGAGTATTCATTCTTTTGTGCGTAATAAAGAGGGACTTCCGGTGGGTCC
>LR880970.1:862761371-862783975 GCA_904067115.1 Aegilops sharonensis | reverse complement strand
GCGAAATAAGGTGGCCCGTCCGGTGGGTCCCTTCTGTCAGGTGGAGGAATAATTATTTTGTGCGTAATAAGGAGGCACTTCCTTGCGGCCGCCGTGGACCCAACTGTCAGCCTCTCCACGTGCAGTACTCTTCCGATGGAAGTCGCTCGTTGTCCACGTTGACCACGCTGCGCCGAGAGCACCAGGGCGGTGGACGACGGCGACACCTAGGAAGGGGACGGCGCGGAGCCGGGAAGATGCAGCAGTGGAAGCCCGCGCGGAGAGGAGTACGAGGGTTCACTGGTTTGGCTGCGGTGTGAGGCTGCCGTCGCCGCAGAATAACATGGGGTGTGGGTGAGTGGAGGGATGGCCTGGCCAACGATGGGAGTAGTATGGGGGCGGTGAGGCCTCCGCGGCAGCACAGCCGGGCACGGGAGGCAGGAGCAGGCGGCACGACCGGCGTTGCTTTGGGCGGCTGGACCAAGAAGACCAGAGGTTGAAGAAGCACTACAGCCGTTGGATGGACTTCGTACAGTCACTGAAGCTAGAATCGTTTATATTGACTAAGTTGACAAAGCCCTTGGTACGCTCCAACTTAGTAGGCCCGCAGGCCAGCCTCCAAAACGGTGCGCCCCAGATGTCAGGGGGAGGAATCATTTTTGGGCGGCCGAAGCTAAGAATATCCGAGATTGAAGAAGAAGCATGACATCCGTTGGATAGACATCCAACGGCCACTGCTGCTAGAACCGTGTGTTGACTATAATAACTTGACAAAGCCTTGCATACACGTCAACGTATTTTTTTAGGGGACGCGTCACTTAGTAGGCCCACAAGTGTGTGGCAGAGAACTTATAGCCCATTTGCGTTTTGTAAGAATGTACAACCCATTTTTGAATTCTAATGGAATTTACAACAACCCATTTACAGTTTGTTAAAAGTACAGCCCATTTTCTAGCTAGGACAACGATTAATAATTTCAACCAACCGTTCAAGACAGAATTCAATAAAATTTCCCACATTTTGATGGGATCCGAAATATTTTTATCCCGAAATTTCTAGTTAGATTAAATATAAATGTGTATTACGTAAAAATCCAACGAAACATTGCGCGCACAACAATGAAAATTTAAGATTTCAAAATCCATAAATGATATTTTATAAACTAATTTCGTGTTTGGTGCATTTTTTGTAGTTATTGCCCAATTTTTATAATTACATCCCATTTATTATTTTTTGAAGCCCCATTTCCTGTTAAGCCTAATGCATCCCTCCTAGGAAAGATTTGCAGCCCAGCGCGGCGGAGAATAACAAGTTGACCTTGCCTCGGTATTCCTCAAACAGACGTATAGCTGGGCTAGCCATTTTCATCTTGAAAAAATTAGTATCTGGGCTGGATATCTGGCCTGGGCTAGACGGGCCACAACCCGCCCAGTTAATACCCTGCTCTCCTCTGAACAACAACGAAATCATCGCCAAGGAAAACTCTGCAGTGCTCACGCCTCAAAAACACAAATACTGCTCGAGCTGCTTGGTCCTAGCTGTCGGCCGCACCTTGTGCAATTCTCTCGTTTATATTGACTACTTAGGTTGACAATGATGTGGGACCGTGATGTCAGGAAACCCGGAGAAAGCAAAAAAATATATAGTTGTACATAATAAGGAGGCACTTGCGTACGTACGGCTATGGCCTAGTGGGTCCCTAGTGTCATCCAGTCAAAAAAAAGTCATCTCCTGAATCCTCATGTTCGTTGACCATGTTAACAATGCTCGGCGCCACGGCGAGCGCAACAACTCGAAGGACAACGGAGAGGGCCTCGCGGGCCCTACAGAGGTCTGATACAGCGCCCGCTGCTCATTTAGGAAGCCAGGATCATCGGACACCCATGAGCACCTTCAAGAATCTGAGACGGCATGAAACAGTAAGGCCGCGCTAGGGAGCTCTGGTTTATTTCAAACCTGTATTAACATACAAGTGTAATTTACTCGTCATCAGAAACAACGTTTAAAATATAGGCGTAATGAAACCGAGGGCCCGAGGTCTGTAAGTAAAACCGGCGGGTTACGCGTGTAATTTGAGAGACCAGTGTATATTTTACGAGCACTGCTATATGGACGACATTACCAGACGATACATGCATGACATGTGTATCATGCCATCCATGGGCAAGGCTGAAATAGCAGCTAACGGCTGGATTAGCAATCGTCCGAGTGTCGTTCAGCGTTTTTATCGTGTGTGAAGTACTTCTGATATTTTACTAGTCGAAATCGACCAACCAAGCGCCTTCGCCCGGGACCATCTGCTTTAATTTACAAGCGTCAGTTTTACAAGCGGTTTTGGTTGGAAAACGACGATCCAATCACGGCCTAATATCATGAGTTGGTTGGAAGATCATATGGTTTCACGTCTAACCTACCCGACTTGTCGTATAGGCTATGAATGAAACATCAGACGATGAACTTCTTAAGCACGGAAACAACAGAAGAGGATGATCTTCTTAACAAGCAAATCACTGGCATTAGATCGACATGCAAAACAATACAAAGCATTATTCTCAGGAGGCACGGTGAACAGCTCGTGATGCCGCATGCCACAACATTCCAAGCTCAACTTTGCAATCAAACACAAGGCCTGGCATTACATAGACAATATTCAGAACAAACTCTTAACACAGGAATATCTCAGCAGAGTAACTATTTACTTCTAAACTGAACACAAGAATAGGAAAAGACACTCGACGCTACTCACAACAAGGGCGTCCCACTCAAAAATATCAAATGCATGTCTTCTGGCTAACATCAATGAGAAAATTTTGACAAGGTTTTCCAATTCCAATATATTAAAGTAACGTCTTCTTGATAACATCAATGATTAAACTTTGACAAGCTTTTCCCATTAAAAATATGTAATGCCTATGATCGTGGAGTCCTGTCCGCTTCTTGCTAACATCAATGATTAAACTTTGACAAGCTTTTCCCATTCAAAATATGTAATGCCTATGATCGTGGAGTCCTGTCGCTTCTTGTACTTGTTTGGGCACTTCTTGCCCAGGGCACTCCACGCGTTGTTAAATTGCCAATGGTCTCTGCAGACTAGTCATGTCACCGGTGTCTAATATTTATGGCACGGGCTGAAGCAATGGAGGGATTCGGTGCCAAACTGAGAAAAGGTGAAATTGGCACCTCTTTTGGCCTACATAGTGGAAGGCCTAATACTCTGTAAAGCTTCTCGGTCATTCCTTCTGTAATGTAGCGCAAACAGTGAATGCTTCTTTCTGAAAAGTGGAACGACCAACTGGACCCAGTAATGCAGCAGTTTGCCTTGGACACATTGGCTCCTTTTGTGCAGTTGAACTAAAATCGAAGTCGGAATAAAACCGAGCTTTAATTGTGATATACCTGTAAGCAACAAAAGATATAAGGGAAACAATTACTGAGAAATAACGGTTGATGACTTGTACTCCCAGAAGAAAAACATCTACTGATCTACCTTATCTTAATGGGAAACAAAGCAGGAGAGTAGCAATTCTCAATCAGTGTGATTCATTCATATTAACTGAGACATTATCTTAACAATGCCTTGTTTCAACATGTATAAAGAACGAAAAAGCAGAAAAGTATCATTCCTAAAACAATGCGACTGATTCATTTTAACAGAGACATGATCTTAACAATACCTTGGTTAAACATGTAGAAAGAACTACAAAGCAGGATAGTACCATTGCTAACAAGTGTTGCAGTTTTGAACTAAGATTCAGTAGTTAATTAATTCTGAGAGTGGCATTGCTTAATTTTACCAGCGGCATTAGATTAACGAAAAGCATAAACAGTTCCAGGGGAGAGTGGGAGCAACAAAAGTATGTGCTTCCATCTACTTATAAAGGGGGTGATGCAGAGTTTGTTGTAACAAAGCAACAAGCATCATGTCTGGGTTGGTCCCATTTTTGTTCACTACTTAATGGGAAAAGACAGCAATACAATAGCTTCAATTGAACATTTATTTAAAACAGTACCAATACAAGTAGCACAACATCTCAAAGCACACTAAACAATCATGTGGATGAAGGCCTGTACTGACCTTTCATGAGAAGACCAGGATAAAATATGAATCTGCCAACACAAATAGGAAATCGAATCTCTTTTGTGCAGTTGCACTGAAATCAAGCAAAGTGTTTCGCGTAGCGAAGCAAAATGTCGCAATAGCAACAAGTTGAATAGATATCCCTATTTAAACAGAGGCAAAAAAGGAATCAATTACTGGCTAATAAAGGAGGATGAAACATGCGGCCACAAAAATGGTAATATCACCAATCCCTAACAAGTGTTGCAGTTTTGAAATAAGATTCAATAGTTAATTCTGAGAGTGGCATCAATTACTGGCTTATAAAGGAGGTGATGCTGAATTTGTTGTAACAAAGCAACAAGCATCATGTCTGGGTTGGTCCCATTTTTGTTCACTACTTAATGGGAAAAGACAGCAATACAATAGCTTCAATTCAACATTTATTTAAAACAGTACCAAAACAAGTAGCACAACATCTCAAAGCACACTGCACATCATGTGGATGAGACCAAGATTTGAAACAACTCGCCACGAAGAGTGGAAACAAATCTCGATCTCCTTATGTGCAGTTCCACAAAAATTAAGCAAAGTCACCGGTGTGACATTCAAGTTGAACTGCACAAAACACTCTTAAAACATAAGTGTTTCGAGTAGCGAAGCAAAATGTTGCAATAGCAACAAGTTGAATCGATACCCCTGTTTTAACAGAGGAAAAAAGGAAACAATTACTTGCCGATAAAGGAGGATGAAACAAACGGTGACAGAAAGAAGCATCTAACTTATCTTGGAAAACAAAGTAGGATAGTAGCATTTCTAAAACAGTTGCATTGATTCATATTAACAGAGACATTCTCTTGAAACAACATTCGTTAAAAAATGTAATTTACTTTTAACAGTGGCATTGCTTCAATTTTCCGGCGGCATTCTTAGATTAACAACAGCAAAATAGCTGTATGGGACATGCCAGCACCATGTGTGTCCACACGTATAAATGGGTGATGCAGAGTATGTAGCCAAGCAACATATATGCATTGGTCCCATATTTGTTCTCTTTGAACCTTTTTCCTAAGTGAGGGCAGCAAATCTAGTCTTGCACAAACTAACCGACCCCCCAGTTTCTTTTCCTTTTCAACAAAGAGATCGGTTCCTTACAGATGTGTGTACTGGGTTACCCCCCTTTTCCCTTTTCGACCTACAAAGTGGTTGGATAGCCAGTCTATACTACTTTCCGCCCCTCCTTTCCTCATTGAACCACGTCCTAGATTCTTGCTGCAGCCCACCGCACCCTTCTTTCCTCTTTGAACCAAGACCTAGATTCGACTACAGATCGAAAAAGATCCACATGCAGCTAGAGCAACGACTGTTTCAAAGAGACTTATACCTTAGGGTCATCGGGATGTGGCAAGGCGTGCGGCGGGAGGCCGGATCTGCCCGCACTACGTATGACAACGAGGAAGAAGGGGTCGGTGGCCCTCCCGCACAGGCGCTGGGTGAAAGAGAACAGCGCAGCCGGCAATGGATTGCCTCCCTCGCCGAAGGCGATAGAGTGAACGCTGCACCTCCTCCCCTTCCCGGTGCGACGGGATACAGACGCCTCCTTCACCAGTTGTGAGGGGGGAGAGAGAGACAAGAGGCCAATGCAGTCTTGTTTAGATCTGGTGAAGAGAGGGTGAGAGACTGTGAATATAGCAAACCCTAGCAAATGAACGCTGAGCCTCCAGCGTGTAACATATATGTAGTGCAGCGAGCGTGTGGAGAGTGCAAACCCTAGCGAACAAGCGCCGAGGCTCCTGCTTATATATATACTACTGTAGTACGGACTGAGCTCTGGTGCCTTCACTGCACCTGCTTTTGGCTGTATGACAGGTGAGCTAGCACATTTTGGGCCCACCTGTCATAAACCCAAAGGCAGGTTCACTAAGTCAAGCCGCATCCATATAGTACTCTCGTGTATACAGCTAATATATACTAGTGGAGTTGTTTTCTTATTCTCTCCATAACAATCGTTTTAAATTGTGTAAGTACGAAACAAAACTCTTTATTTAATGTACAATGAAGAAAACTAGTACTACTTCCGATGAACTAACGATCCACGCCCACGCGTCCTGGTCGCACTTCCTGTCCTTCACGTGTGGTACACTACCCTCCCTTAAGTGAACAACCACAAATGCGCCAAATTATCGGAAACGTGTGAGAGTGTGTACAAATAAAGAATTTTAATTTCAATTATCGGAAAAGTTTGAGAGTATTACAAAGTTTGACTTCAGTCAAATCTAATATGCGGAGTAAATAAAAATGGAGGGCTACTACGTCCATTCGGGTTTTTAGTCCACACCATTTTTTGAATCAAAGTTAATAGCTGGACAAATAAAATTACAGGGGAGCTGTAGACAAAGTTGTGAGAAGGCTTAGAAATCAATACAAAACTTATGCTCTTAGTACCAACGTCGATCCTTCTTCGAGGAAACATTTGGTTCATAGGCAATTGTGTGATAAAATTGCACCAACGTGAAAGACGACTGCGTCTCCAACGCAACCAAGGTGAACTGACGAAGGATATCATCTTTGTGCATAACAAGCAAAGAGCACTGATGGAAGACAACTTGTTTTTCATTGAAAATCGATCAGCTTCACCAGCCGACGCAACCATGAGGCGCAACCATGAGCATCAATAGGTCATCGTGGTGATGCATCATCCATTTGGCATCAAGTTTGGGTGAGGCACCTATGAAGTTCGACAAATCCTCACTGTGGCCTGTTTCTTCTCAGTAATCAAGCTCGAGGAAGGAAGAACCACGTGGCAGAGGACAGTGAGGCGGAACAACAATGGCCATCCAATTTTGTGCAGTTCCACTAAAACTGAGGAAGACATGCCCGGGTATGGAGACACGCATCGCTGTTTCCAAAAATATAAAAAAGGGTTAGCAACGACATCTCAGTTGTCAATAAGAATTAATGAAAAGTACACCAACAAACAGAAGCATCATAATTATATCTTGATGGGAACTAAACCAGGATACCCGAGAAAAAAAGCATTTCTTCATTTAACCAGTGATAGTACTACCACCATATGGACAATGACCGCACAACCACCATGTACTTTTTGTCGAAACAACATGTATACCTCCACCGAGGCATAAATCAGGACAACTTTTCGAGTGGCATTTCCTCTATAGTAGTACTAGTAGGTGATGTTGGACCAACCGACGAACCCTAGCTACTACTATGCATGGGGAGATGAGGAGTAGTCGCATAGAAGAAAACCCGCACGCAGCGACCTGGGGAGCTGGACTAGTACAAGAAGTTATACCTCAGGTGGGCGAGATGTCGTTTAGGCGGGCGGGCGAGATCTGCCCACACGACGGCAGCGAACAAGGGCGCGGAGGATCTTCGTCCGCGCCAGCGCCGGCTCTGAGAGGACGGTGCGCATCGGCTCCCTCCGTCGCCGACGGCGACAACGTCAATGTTGCACCTCCTCACCTCCCGCAGTGGACGGGATTCAGCCGGATCTGTGACCACCGGTGAGGAGAGAGATAGAGTGGACACTGTCATCTTGTTTTGATATGGAGAGGGTGAGAGAGCGAGACGCGAGAAACTCTATCAAACAAGAGGCTATAATGGAGTAAAAAAATCTCTCCATAGCAGTGGTTTTAAATAGAATACGCGCGTTCCCGAAAAAAAGAAACGAAAACTGGCGGACAATTTTTTAAGGGTATGTCTAGGACACATCTAGATGTGACATAGTTATGTCACATCTAAGTTGATGTCCACTCTGTTTGTGGTCTAATTTTTTTGTCCTAGTTTTTTTGTTTCTTGTTGCTACATTATATACTTGTGGGAGCTTAGATGTGATATCCTTAAATAACATCTAGACGTGAATTAGACAAACTGATTTTCTAACGTACCAAGAAAGAAAACTCGATCAAAAACACGCCCCCGCTTCCAGGCCGCGAGAGTCGCCGCGCACACACACATAGACATAGACATGCATATCCGTGTTTACGTAAAATTCCATTCCCATCTCCATCTCCAATCATATTTGTCCAACTGGCACATTATTTACATTGTTAATTATATACGCAACAATATTAACGTACAACATCTCTTGTTTGCGCACGTCCGGACCGCTGCCACGGCCGGTCCTGACCAACCCGAACCCTCTTCATCACCCGTGCGTGCTTCCCGCCCGAAACGGTCAGTGCCGCATTCATGCCCGGCCAGAGTGGACGCGACCTCTCACTGGCACCGGAAATGAAGTGGCGCGCCGGCCGAGAGAGCGTCGCCCGCGCCGCTTCCGGGTGCACGCGGCTGCTCCGTGTTCAAAGGTCGCAATAGCCAGCTACAACATGCATGTAAAAAGTTCTTGGGAGGCCGTGCTACAGCTAGCTGTCCTCCCCCAACTCGTCAATCTCTTCCAGTAGTGCTAGTACTCCATGGCACGATCCATCAGACAAGCAGTCGGGAAAGTTATCGTATACTCGGTTTGTGGTGAGTGGCATGCCGAGCGACCGTGTGGGGTCGAGCCGTGGAGGAGGGTGAGACACGAACACGACAGACGTGATTTAAATGTTGGTTTTGCTCGATGGCGCGATCCAATGAAACGAAACGTTGGTTTCTCTCCATTTCCATTTTTTCTCCGGAAAAACGGAAACTTTCCACTCCATTTTCATTCCTATTCCAAGGTTGCCCCGTTACAACATTCCATAAAATACAAAGGAAAACTAACACGCATGCTGATGCATCTCAATGATTCACAGATCATAGCCAATATTTACTTCACAACTAAAGAAAAAAGTTGTGAGAGCGTGTACGAAAGAAAAACTACCAATGGGGTCACTACGACTTAAACCCTAAACCCTAAACATGATTTAATTCCCTGGCCAGGTAGAACCTGTCGAAGGAAAGACGGCTGGCACCCTCGGATCATACGATGCTTTTGTGCAGTTCCACTAAAATCGACCTGAGCATCCCTGATGGCAAAGATATTGAAGAAGTGTGATTAGAATAATAGTACTGGCACTAGTTCATGAGATATAAACTCATCACAAGTAGAAGCCGGTAGAAGTAGAGAAAGATCGGCATGGAGATGGAGCTACGGCAGTGGAGCAAGCCAGCTCCAAAAGGAAGATGGACTACCTGGGACGTCGGGCTGTAGCTAGAAGGGCGGTTTGTATGCGGCATCGGCCCATACTGCGGTGACCCCCGATTGGGACGCACCGAATGTGGGTTTTCTCCCTCGCCGATGTCAACCACGTCTACACAGAACATTGTTCCCTTCCCCCAGCTGCGGGATCAGGCTCGTCGTTCTATGCTTGTGAAGAGAGCAACCTTAGCAAGCAGGCTTGTAGCTTAGGCTCCTGCTAGTGTATATATAGTGGTTTCCTTTTTCTCTCCATATCAACCATTTTATATTGCGTACGTGTCATTCAAGAGTGAAATGATGGTTGCTTCTTCCGGCTAACTTACTGTGTGATTTGACTGCTCCTTAGTGGACCCTACACATACTCCCCCTACGTGTATGCAACAGTCACACGTACACATGGACGCAAAAACGCGCGCGACACCCTAATGCATGCATGTCCGAGCACACGACGGAACACACACGGTCACGCTAAGTGCTCAACCTACACGTGCATGCACACACATACTCAGTCAGGGTGAGCTAGTGACCGTATAAACACCAGAAAATATATATATTGAGCGCAATGAGCGTATTATGAAGTCCATTGACTATATTTTTACAAATATACAATGACAAACAGTGTATTTATCTCGTTTGAAATTAAGCCATATTAACCGGAAGGAGGCAGTATGGACTAGCATTACTTTGTTGTGTCCCGTCAACTTGCCGAACGAGGAGAAGGTTGCAGGATGGGAGAAGCTTGCGCGCGGTGACTCGCAGGACAAGGAGAAAATTTTGACTAATGCAAGCTCTCCCTCGCTCAGGCGGTGGACGTGGAACAGTTAATTCGGTGTCAGATTGCCAGAAGCATACACACTACTAGTGCTACTATTGTTCGACTTCCCGAATAGGCGAACGGCCAAGCGCAAAGTTTACTAGTACTAGTACTACTACTATAGTCTATAAAGGTACGTACTATACTAGTAGTACTAGGAACCCAATGGAGGAGCGTCTGCACTCTTATTATAATTTTAAAATGTGATAAAGCAATCTTCAACACATTTGGTTCTCTTAGAGGGTTCTCGCATGTGATAATGGAAGTTGATTGCATGGAACACTCGCCACAATTCTGGCTTAATTCTGGCTCATATCCTGTTACAAATAGTAGCGCTCGGTAATATTTCCTATTTTTTGTTATTCAGCATGTAAACAGGTCAGCAAACCTTGCGGCGCATCTTCGTGCGAACCGTGCTTGCTGCACTTTGAATGTGGCCGAGAGCTGGCTTGATGAAACACCTCGCTTCCTACTTCCTTTTTTGCGGGGTACCTCGCTTCCTAGTGACCAGTGTCTTGGCTGATCGTCCTAAGAATGCTTATATATGAATAAAGCTCTCTCATTTACCCGCAAAACAGATTAAGCCATATTAGCCGGAAAGGTGGGAGTATGGACTAGCACTACTTTTTGGTGTGTCCCATCAACTCGCAGAACGAGAAGAAGCTTGCAGGACAAGGTGAAGCTCGCTTACGCCTTTTGACTAATGCAACCTACCCTCGGTGGACATGCATCAGTCCATTCGGTGTCAGGTTGTCAGAGGCATACACTATAGTACCCAACATGCGCAGTACCTTGTTCGACTTCACAAAGAGGCGAAGATCCAAGCGCAGTAGTACGAGTAGTATTACTACTAGAACCGCATGGTGGAGCGTCTGTACTCTTATTTTTTTATCTCTGATAAAGTACACGTTTATTCCGGAGAAGGGTGGAAAACGGCAGCCCAACATGTAATGAATGATATCGATCAACCAACCATGCTCGAATATATCTTGGCCTCCATGCGAGCCTGTCTGTGTGTTCTCACTCCTCGTCTCTCTCAAGGAACGGCAGGTTGGCTCTTTGCTGTCAATTGAGATCGGTTTGCTCACACTCCTGTCCCACATGTCAGTGATATGCCAAGAGGAGGTGCGTTGACCGACTGGCCATACGCGTACTTGGTTTTGCACCTTCATACTACTCCTCCCTCCGTCACAGTTTACAGGGCGTGCTTCATTATGATGCATTTCTCTCAATGCATTTCCACCACCAGAGAGACTTTAGACGCGTTTGGTTTAATGCTTAATTAATTAGGGCGTGGTAACCGCAATCAAGTCCACAATTTTCTCTCCATGTACTGTACTACTACGGAGTGGAGTAAGTGCATGCATGTGTGTACCCGGGGTGGAAGCACTGCATGCATGTGCGTACGCCGTGCTATAACTACCAATGCTATTTTTCAGGCCGGTCGCTAGTCACCTTGGTCCCACAGATTTTTTCTTTTTTCTTTAGCGTGCTGTATAAACAGTGACGGATGGAGTAGTATGAGCGGATTCAAAGAAGAGCGTATTGATGGCTGCTTCTTCAGAGCAACTTACAGTGGGAAAGGTGGGGCTTATGATTTGACTGCTCATTACTCACTATTAATGCGGCGCAACGACCGGGCTGAGTCTCCCATGCGGTTGTGCACTACCCCCTCGGTTCTTAAATATACTCCGAAGTATATTTGTCTTTCTAGAGATTTCAACGAGTGACTATTCAAATATTTGTCTTTTTTGAGATTTCAAATGGACTGGCACATACGGATGTAGATTCACTTATTTTTCTCCGTATGTAGTCACTTGTTGAAATCTCTAGAAAGATGAATAGAATATTTAGGAACGGGGGGAGTACACATACGAAGCAAAATGAGTGAATCTACACTCTAAAATATGCCCGTTTGAAATTTGTAAAAAGACAAATATTTAGGAACGAAGGAGTATAATTTTGTGCATGGCACTTGGACCCGGATGATGAAGAGGCTTCAGGCAATGCTATCAAGCTTCCATCATTTGTTTACATAATTGACGTACTATACAAATAATTTTCCAGCGACATGAAATTGTACAATGGTGTGAGCTTTCAGCTTTTGTTTCGCGTGTCTTGCCATCGATGCTCTTTCGGAAACAATAAAAAACTAACTTCCTTGCTAATGCATGTCAATTATTAGCAGATCAGAGCTAATAATTACATCACAACTGAAGACAGAGTTGTGAGAAGGTGTTAAATTAAAATTGATCCATGCTTTCATTGGCAGCAACGTCCCCCCAGCTCTGTCTAAATCAACAAGGCATGTTGGGAAAAAAAGTAGCTGTCTGGAGCATGCAACATTCCGATCATTTTGTGCAGTTCCACTAAAATAGAGCTGAGCGTCCCTGTTCCAAAGATATTAAGTGCGATTACGATAATAGAGGACTGCTGACGAAACAATAAACACACAAATAGAAGCCGGTCACCTTTGCAGTCTCTCTTAAGACTAACTAGTTGGAGAAGATTAGGCTCGGAGTTGGATGAGGAGGATAGAGCAAAACCAATCTCCCTTTGTGCAGTCGCTGAAATGTAGAGACGTTGCCCGTGTGACATTTTAGTACAACTGCACAAAACACTCTTAAGAAAAAAGTGATTTGTGCAGTTCACCAAAAGGTCGCAATAGCAACGAGGTGAAATGGATATCCCTGTTTGCAAAAAAGAGGTAGAAAGGAAACAATTACTGGCCAATAACAGTTGATGACACATGCGACGACAAAAAATAAGCATATTCCTTGCCCTAAGGGAAGATAACAACACGGTTGTGTTTGTCTAAAACGGTGTGAGGACGAGAATGCAATATGGAAAGTACGCTGGACGAGCTACGTTTTGGGCAAAGAACTATGGAAGATCCACATGCAGCGACGTGGGAAGACGGGCAGTGGAGCAAGGCCAGAGGGGATACCTGGAGGTCGTCGGGATGTAACTAGGTGAGCGGCGGCGGGCGGAATCTGCGAACAGGTGGCGTAGGCCCTGCCGCGCCGGAGCTTGGTCAGAGAGAACGACGTGTACGACAGATCGGGACGTGCTGCCTCGGCACCGTCGAACGAAGAAATGATGGACTTCCTCCCTTTCCCCCGGTGGACGGGATGCGGCCGGATCAGTGACCAACAGTGAGAGGGAGAGAGAGAGAGAGGCCACTGCACTCCCTTTCCCCCGGTGGACGGGATGCGGCCGGATCAGTGACCAACAGTGAGAGAGAGAGAGAGAGGCCGCCGCAGCCTTGTGTGAGATACTCTGAAGAGCGACAACCCAGGCACGCGAGGCTCCATTGTATATAGTGAGCAGACTACCTTTTTCTCCATAAAAATTGTTTTATATTCCGTGTACGTGCCATTGAGCGCTATAAGTTTATTTAAAAATAACGCGGCAACGCGTCAAGTCGAACTTTGTTTCGTGCAGGCGTGGTACACGACCTCCCTAGGTAAACAACCGCTAGAGGCGTTCAAATTAGCACGTGGGCTGCCATTTCGTAAAGAAATGAGCTCCACCGTGTACCCGCGTGGGTGTGGCTGGGCATGAAGCGTGAGTACGTGCACGGTGCACCTATTCTCTTCTTGTATACGTACACCACCTACGTGGGGTTGTGTGAGAGAGATACAAACCTAGAGAGATATAGTGTGTGGGTTCTTGAGAGTTTTTTGGGGGGGGGGGTCAATCAAAAAATGTAACATATGCAATGTGTGTGAAATAGAGTCCTGGATATAACATATATATAGAGGGGGCGATCCACGAGAAGAGAGTGGAGGTTTCATCGGCTTGAGGTGTCCATAGAATCGAAAAGAGGGATGATGATGTGAGTGTGAGTGTGTGTGTGCGCGCGCGATCGAATTTGTGTGTGCCCACGTCAAAGATATAGAGTGGCTGGCCTACTGGAACGTGAGAGGGGACATGTGCAGTTTGTCTCTGTGGCATGGATACCTACCTGCAGCGCTCGACTATCGGTGTGTGGTGGGGGAAGAAGGAGGCCCAATTAACTATAGAGGTACAATGGCTGGTATATGTGTGGAGGAGGAGAGAGGCCTACCTCATGTATTAAGGAGATCGATCTGCCTCATGTATTAAGGGAGATCGATCGGCATCCATGCATATGTGCAGGAGAGGAATAAGGCTGGGAGAGAGATAAAGCTAGAGTGTTGGAGGGGGTGGTAGTGGAGTTGCTTCTAACAAATGGTGGGATAGGCTTTCTAGACAAACGAAGGGCACGCCCGCAATATCAATAAGAGAGGAGATGGCTGCTTGTTGTCTGTGCACGTGCGTGTGAGAGACGGGTCAGGAGGCATGCACGAATGATGAGGGGGGACAATGTGGCTGTGGTAAGCAGGCATAACTACATAGGAAGATCAATCACCCTTTGTTAGAGAAAGGAGAGACATAACTTGTGAGGTACGTCAATCGATGGGGGGGGGTAGTTAAAGTCAATCTAGGTATATGTTGGGAGATCGATCGGTATACATGCATGTGTGTGTTAGAAGCAAATGAGGCACGAGGAGAAGGATAGAGAGAGAGGGATGAATGTAGGAGGTGGTACGAGAGGCATACTATATCGAGCGGGGAGGAGTGTGCGAGTACGAGAACGACGAAAAGAGTGGTGGGAGTGAGGCATGGACGGTGACAAGAGAAGAGGGGAAGCTTGTGTTTGTGCTAGGCACACCTGGCTAGAGAGGCATATCGATCGATGTGTGCCGTAAAGAAGGAGCTGGGGGGCCTACACACACCGTGGGTGAACGACCTAAAGTGAAAAGACGAATTTGCGCGATGGAGCTAGAGAATGCTGAGGGAGGGTGAGAGGGATGCGGGCGTGTGCATGCACAAGAGAAAGTTAGTGCTAGCTACAAAGATAAGAGGGTTGTGTGGGTGTAAAAGACGAATAGAGATCATATATACTTCATTGTAAAAAGCGAATTCGGATATTTGAAGAATTTATCATAGTATTTTAAACCGACGCATGTGTGAATATATATAACAGTGATACACATGGTGTGTTTATGAACATGTTATACTACATTTAATATATTTTATCTCTACTCTTATAAAAAACGGAGTTGTTGATGATGGTGTGCCTGCCATCCTGCATTCACTACAAGAAATATGTCAACTAGTGACCTTTTGTCAGTGACACTGGAAGAATTGGTCATAAATTTATGACCATTTTAGACCAATAGGTCAAAAGCTGTTGGGGGGGGGGGCTCCAAACCCTAACCCATAACGACATTCTGGTTAGAAAGGTCATAATGTCATTACAGGAAATGGTCATAAAGCGGAAAGCACTGTCCACTGCCTCATGCCTAGCTGATAACGACCAATATAACATGGTCACTACACTTGATTTTGAATGAATTAGGATGATTAGGCAGCCACCTCAGCAACCTCGCTTATGTGTCACTGTCTAGGTGTCATTTTTGGTTAAATATTAATATTCAACAACAGACGGGGCACACACTGACATGCAGGACCCATTTGACAGGAGGGGCCGAGTGCTTAATTCGCCCAAAAAATGTGCGCTAGCAGGGACTCGAACCCACGACCTCGCGCTTGCTTCGCTCATTCGGTACCGCTAGGCTAGAGAGGGATTGTTGCTCTGGTATGGGAACTTATCTATACATTATATAAAACCACAACTCTCTCCTATCAGTGACAAGTGGGGCCTTCCGACCAGGTGGCATCGAACAGAGCAACACTGACAGGCGGGAACCATTTGACAGGTGGGTGAGCGAGCGTTTAATTCCCTAAAAAATGTGCGCTTTAATTCCTAAAAAATGTGCGCTAGCAGGGACTCAAACCCACGACCTCACGCTGTTTAACTTGTTCGCTACCACTGGGCTAGAGAGGGATTGCTGCCCATCTAGCGGAATGGCTCTGTATATTATATAGAACATCGGTTATCTCTTGCCAAATCTAAGTCATTGACAAGTGGGACCTATTCCCAGGATCGGACAAGGGCAACACTTAGCCAATAATTTCTAGGTCTTCCGACCAGGTGGCGGCGGGCTGCGGGCAGGGGCCCGCGGCCGAAGCGACCAGCAGGGGCAGGAACGGCCTCGCCGCAGTTGACCTCGCCCACGGCCTCGCTGCAGTTGACCTCGCCCACGGCCTCGCCGCAGGTGACCTTGCCCATGGCCTCGCCGCTCGCCTTGTCCGCGACAGGAAATCGGCGGGGGCGGGGGCGGGGCCGGCAGCGGAAGCAACCGGCGGGGGTGGAGGCGGGGCTAGCTGCCAAAGTGACCAGCAGGGGCGTGGGCGACCTGCGGTGGTGGGGGCGGGCGTAGGAACGACGCCCACGCAAGGAGAGGCTCGCCGAGCATGGGGGACTCGCCGCCGCCGCAAGCAGACCTCACCCACGTATGCACTCCTCTCCTCCCCCCTCTCCTCTACCTCTCTCCTCTCTGTTGATGTCATTGATTTGATGTAGATCTGTTAGGAGAATCTCCACACACACACACACACTGATTTGATGTAGGTTTGTTGTAATCTTGGAAAAATCTCTTGGAAATGGCATTGATGAATTTGCTAGAAATTGTGAAGAGAATTTCTGTTGATGAAATTGTGAGGAGAATTGCTGTTGATGAAATTGTTAAGAATTCTTTTGGAATTTAGTCAATTCATAGTGGTGAATTATGTTGTCATCTATCAATAGAATAGAGCTCTCTGTTCTATTTTGTCCAAGAGTAAATTGCGTTGATGAAATTGATGTTGTTCTTTCCCTGAAACAGGATCCTAAAATTGATGTTGCTCTCTGTTCTAAATTCCTGATTTATTTTGTCCATGAGTAAATAATGAATGCTGAGTAAATAGGATCCTGATCCATTTGACTGATTCATGCCACGAGTAAATAATGAATGATGATTTATTTTGTCCACCAAGTTGGACTAAAGTAGTGAGAAATTGGAAATAGCTGAATGTTGTGGTTAGGGAGTTAGCATATAAAGTTGGGTGCCATTACTTCCATCCATTTTCATTAATTAATGTTGATGCACTTAGATTGATTTGCTAAGTTGCAACAATTTGTTGTCTTTGGCAGATGGACATAAGCTGGATTAGAAAAGGAGTTAGAAAGTTTTCAAAAGAACATATGAAAGGAGTTGATGATTTCATGGCATTTGTTCGGGCAAATTTTGCCAACGATGCTCACATTCTTTGCCCATGCTGCGAATGCCTCAACCATCCAAGAATTGCTCAAGGAAGAGTGGAAGATCATCTGCTTCTTAATGGGATGTCCAGCACATATGATAGATGGATATATCATGGAGAACCTTTGGACAGTCAACGTCAACATTTTGAAGCTGATACAGAGGCCCCTCATATGATGGGTGGTGGTGATGCTGGCATTGATTCCATGGAAAAGGTTTTGCGAGATAATGCTGTTTTTTGGAGGAAGAGGATGGGCATGAAGACGATAGGATTCCTGACCTATTGAAGGATTTGTACGATGCTGAAGATCGTGCTGATGGACAGAAGTCGTTGTTTGCTGAGGTGTTAGAGGAGGCGAAGCATGCAACTCATGAAGGGGGTAAATTTTCAAGATTTACCTTCACCGTGAAGTTACTCCACATCAAGTCTTTCTACCGGATTAGCAATGCCGCATTCAACCCAATACTCCGTCTTTTGAGCTTGCAATTCCCTGATAGTTGTGTTTCCAGATCTTATGATGAAGCATTGAGCATAATCCGCAGGCTGGGGTTAGGTTATGTGTCAATACATGTGTGCCCAAATAACTGTGTCTTGTTTCGAAAGGATTTAACAAAGCATGAAAACTTTCCAAAATGCAATGCATCTAGGTGGAAAGATGCTGATAGGAAGAAGTCAATACCGGAGAAGGTACTGAGGAACTTTCCCTTGATACCAAGGCTGCAGCGGATGTTCATCTCGAAGAAATCATCGCGTGAGGTACAGTGGCACAAGTTGAAGCGGCAACCTGTGGACAATGAGCTGAGCCATCCAGCGGACGGAGAGGCATGGAAAGAGTTTGACCGTATACATATAGATTTTGCTGCAGATCCAAGGAACATAAAACTTGGCATTGCCACAGATGGGTTTAATCCGTTTGGGAACATGAGCACGTCTTATAGCATGTGGCCAGTTTTTGTGGTGCCGTACAACCTGCCACCATGGGCATGCATGGATCAGTCCAACTTCATGATGTCATTGCTTATCCCGGGTCCAGAGTCTCCAGGAAAGGATTTTGATGTCTTTATGGAGCCCCTCGTAGAAGAACTGCTCCAGCTCTGGATTGGTGTACCTACATACGATGCTTGAGTCCGGAAGAAAAGTTCAATCTACGTGCTGCAATCATATGGTCCATCCATGATTTCCCGGCTCTGCACACTCTGTCTGGGAGGATCACAGCGGGTTATCAGGCTTGTGTCCATTGTGACAAAGACCCTTGCTCAAAGAGAATAAGGAGCAAGATCTGCTATATTGGGCACCGCCGCTTTCTTCCCCGAAACCATCGCTGGCGAAGAAGCAAAGATTTTAATGGTGAGAATGAAACCCGTGACAAGCCAGCTGAATTCACTAAAGAAGAGCTGGAGCAGCAACTTGAAAAGGTGAAAGATGTGAGACCAGGAAGCCGACGAAGAAAAGAAAGCGTGAGGAAGGTCAATGGTGGGACCGGAGGTCTTGTTTGTGGGACCTGCCATACTGGGCTGATCTGAAATTAAGGCATAATCTCGATGTAATGCACATTGAGAAAAACATATGCGAGAATCTGCTAGGGACGTTTCTGAACATTGAAGGGAAGACAAAGGACACGGTTAGTTCTAGGCTTGATTTGGAGGACATGGGCATAAGAGAAGATTTGCATCTACAACACAATTAAGATGAAGATTCATTTGAAATGCCACGAGCATGGTATACAATGAGTAAAGAACAAAAGCTTGCATTCTGTGAATTCCGAAGAGCGGTGAAATTTCCAGATGGTTATGCTGCTAACCTAGCAAAGTGTGTTACTTCTAATGGATTCAAGCTTTCAGTACTGAAAACTCATGATTGTCACATCCTCCTCGAAAGGATTTTACCGGCGGGCCTCCGAGGAATCATGGACAAGGATATATATGAAGCGGTTGCTGAGCTGGGAAATTTCTTTAGAGAACTGTGCTGCAAAACACTCAAGTTAACTGTCCTGGAAAGACTTGAAAAAGAAATTCCAATTATTCTTTGCAAGCTCGAGAAGATTTTCCCTCCAGCTTTCTTCACCGTGATGGTCCATTTGGCGGTGCACTTACCAAAAGAGGCAATGCTTAGAGGCCCTGTGCAATACGGTTGGATGTACCCAATCGAAAGAAGGCTGCTTACTTGTAAGCGTTATGTGCGAAACACGGCAAGACCTGAAGGTTCTATTGCTGAAGCATATGTCGTTGACGAGTGCTTGACTTTTTGCTCTAGATACTTTGGCGATGTGGAAACAAGATGGAACCGGCCGGGCAGAAATAGAGAGCGGTCTGATTCGCAAAGTGGTGATGTCTGTTTTCAACCATGGTGTGAACTTTCTTGGAGCCTCTCACAATACTTGGAGGCTGGTGATGAGTATGACAAGATGGTTTGGTTTGTGCTCAGCAATTGCGCCGAGGTTCTACCATATATCGAGTACGTTATATCTTGTGCACTCATTATGTATTTTTTTGCTTGGGTTGGCACCAGCCTAATGTTTTAATTCACATGTTTTGTTGGCATTGCAGGAAATGCAAGGAAGAGTTAAATCAGGAAGAAAGCAATATCCATGTTGATAAAAGGGTTGCCAAGGGGTTTGCTAAGTGGTTTAAGAATCATGTGAGATCTTTAGCCACATGTTTTATGTTTTCTGTGTTATTCACCAATTGTTAAATACCATTGTTTGCTAAATGGTTTATTTGTGCAGATTGGAAAGTTGCATGAGGAGAAGAAGGTCAGTGATGATCTATTTGCTTTGGCATGCTTACCGGATAAGCGAGTGAGAGTGTATTCAGCATGCATTGCTGACGGTGTCCGGTACCACACCGTTGACCGCGAGGAAAAAAGGAAGACACAGAATAGTGGAATCGTCACTGAGGGGTCACATGATCGTGAGATCATTGACTTCTATGGTCAGTTGAGAAGCATCGTAGAGTTGCAGTACAACTCTAGTGGAGGCATCCATCGCTCGGTTGTCTTATTTCGCTGTGACTGGTTTGAGCTTGGTAGCAAGAAGAAGAGAGACTCTTTTGTCGAATATGATGGCCACTTCAAAAGCATCAACACTGCAAGGTGCTGGTATAAGAGTGATCCCTTTATTCTAACAACACAAGCAACAATGGTGTTTTATCTGCCAGACACTCTTTTGCACGGAAAATGGCGAGTTGTGGAAAAGTTTGGGCACAGACACTTGTGGAGTGTGACTGAAACAGAAGTGGAAAAGGGCACCGGTGATGGTGGACTAACATACCAAGATGATGACTCTACGGAAGTTCCGTTGCAAGCCGATGATGACTCTATGGAAGTTCCGGTGCAGAGCAGAGTGCGAAGGGACCGGGAACGTGTGATCGTTGGTGCTGCAACAGTTGAAGGCATCAAGAAAAGAAGAAAGGTGGTAGTGGATGAACATGAGAGCGAGGATGAGGAAAACTGGACTGATCATACTATGCTGCAATATTGTAGTGATGATGAGGAAAACAAGAGTGGGCATAGAGTTCGTTGTTTTCGTATCGACGACGATGAGCAGCGAATGGACATGAAGGTTATACTATTACTGCATGTTCCTTGTTTTGATTGGTGATCAACCTTCTCTGTAGTTTTTGTTGATGTGATCCTGATGTAGTTTTTGTTGGAAATATGCCCTAGAGGCAATAATAAATTAGTTATTATTATTATATTTCCTTGTTCATGATAATCGTTTATTATCCATGCTATAATTGTATTGATAGGAAACTCAGATACATGTGTGGATACATAGACAACACCATGTCCCTAGCAAGCCTCTATTGGCTAGCTCGTTGATCAATAGATGGTTACGGTTTCCTAACCATGGACGTTGGATGTCGTTGATAATGGGATCACATCATTAGGAGAATGATGTGATGGACAAGACCCAATCCTAAGCCTAGCACAAAGATCGTAGTTCGTATGCTAAAGCTTTTCTAATGTCAAGTATCTTTTCCTTAGACCATGAGATTGTGCAACTCCCGGATACCGTAGGAATGCTTTGGGTGTACCAAACGTCACAACATAACTGGGTGACTATAAAGGTGCATTACAGGTATCTCCGAAAGTGTCTGTTGGGTTGGCACGAATCGAGACTGGGATTTGTCACTCCGTGTAAACGGAGAGGTATCTCTGGGCCCACTCGGTAGGACATCATCATAATGTGCACAATGTGATCAAGGAGTTGATCACGGGATGATGTGTTACGGAACGAGTAAAGAGACTTGCCGGTAACGAGATTGAACAAGGTATCAGGATACCGACGATCGAATCTCGGGCAAGTACAATACCGCTAGACAAAGGGAATTGTATACGGGATCAATTGAGTCCTTGACATCGTGGTTCATTCGATGAGATCATCGTGGAACATGTGGGAGCCAACATGGGTATCCAGATCCCGCTGTTGGTTATTGATTGGAGAACGTCTCGGTCATGTCTGCATGTCTCCCGAACCCGTAGGGTCTACACACTTAAGGTTCGGTGACGCTAGGGTTATAAAGGAAGCTTGTATGTGGTTACCGAATGTTGTTCGGAGTCCCGGATGAGATCCCGGACGTCACGAGGAGTTCCAGAATGGTCCGGAGGTAAAGATTTATATATGGGAAGTCCTGTTTTGGTCACCGGAAAAGTTTCGGGCGATATCGGTAATGTACCGGGACCACCGGGAGGGTCCCGGGGGTCCACCAAGTGGGGCCACCAACCCCAGAAGGTTGCGTGGGCCAAGTGTGGGAGGGAACCAGCCCCAAGGGGGCTGGTGCGCCCCCCACAAGAGGCCCAAGGTGCAAGGGTGAGTGGGAGGGGGCAAACCCTAGGGCAGATGGGCCCTAAGGCCCACCTAGTGGGCGCCTCCCCTCTCCCCCCTCTTGGCCGCCCCCCCCCCCCAAACCCATCTAGGGCTGGCCGGCACCCCTAGGGGGTGGAAACCCTAGAGGGGGCGCAGCCCTCCCCTTCCCCTATATATATGAGGCCCTGGGGGCTGCCCATCAGACACGAGAGCCTCTCCCTCTCCAGGCGCAGCCCTGCCTCTCCTCCTCCTCCTCTCCCTTGGTGCTTGGCGAAGCCCTGCGGGATTGCCACGCTCCTCCATCACCACCATGCCGTTGTGCTGCTGCTGGATGGAGTCTTCCTCAACCTCTCCCTCTCTCCTTGCTGGATCAAGGCGTGGGAGACGTCACCGGGCTGTACGTGTGTTGAACGCGGAGGTGCCGTCCGTTCGGCACTAGGATCTCCGGTGATTTGAATCACGACGAGTACGACTCCTTCAACCCCGTTCACTTGAACGCTTCCGCTTAGCGATCTACAAGGGTATGTAGATGCACTCTCCTTCCCTCGTTGCTAGTTTCTCCATAGATAGATCTTGGTGACACGTAGGAAAATTTTGAATTTCTGCTACGTTCCCCAACAGTGGCATC
>LR880970.1:862720245-862749164 GCA_904067115.1 Aegilops sharonensis | reverse complement strand
CAAGCTACAAGAGCTTCGTGATGAACTATAATATGCAAGGGATGACTAAGACAATTCCTGAGCTCTTCGCGATGCTGAAAGCCGCGGAGGTAGAAATCAAGAAAGAGCATCAAGTGTTGATGGTCAGCAAGACCACTAGTTTCAAGAAAAAGGGCAAAGGGAAGAAGAAGGGAAACTTCAAAAAGAACAGCAAGAAAGTTGCTGATCAAGAGAAGAAACCCATAGATAGATCTTGGTGACACGTAGGAAAATTTTGAATTTCTGCTACGTTCCCCAACAGTTTTTCTACTACAATTCTCTCCAGGTAGCAAAATGCATGAGACTTTGGTGATGAAGAGGCAGATGGTGAAGATACAATGCAAAATCTGGTGCCATTTTGGTGCCATTTTGGCTGATGGTGAAGATACAATGCATTAAAACTCTGGTGCCATTTTGGCTGATACTTTGGTGCCATTTTGGTGGCATTTTTTTGCTGTTTTGGCTGATGTTGTTTTGGTACTGTTTTGGTGCCATTTTGGATGGCTGCAGTGACTGTTTTGGTGCTGTTTTAATGCTTGAAGATTGATCTCTTAATATGGTTGCAGTGATCATTAATTTTAGAGCAAAATATGGCTGTTATTTTTTTGTTTTGTTTCAGAAACAGGAGAAACCAAAGGGCCCACGTCTCCCCTCCAGAGTTTTCGAGGGCCAAAGGGCAGGACGTTTGAGTTTTTGAGGCAACTCTCCACGTCTCCCCTCCACTGGCAACTCCCCATGTCTCCCCTCCACTGGCAACTCCCCACGACACAGAGGGGGTTTTCTTCCAGTCCAGGTAACTCCCCTCCTATTCCATTGCCGCTCCATCTTCCTCCCTCTGCCTCCCTCCTCATTCCATTGCGGCTCCATCTTCCTCCCTCTACCTCCCTCTGCCTCCACCATCAAGCAACTCCCCTCTGCCTCCACCATCGCTGGCCAGGAGGGCAATGGCGGAGGAATCGTGGAGCAACTCCCCTTCGTATGCCAAGAGAATGGCGGAGGCATCATGGAGCAACTCCCCTCCGTCTGCCAAGCATCACCGTAGTGAGGCGTCTGGCAAGGAGCCACTAGTGGTCGACGACGACGTTCCGGTCCCCGGGCAGAAGCAGGACTACACCGTGCCGCTCAAGGTTGATATCCACCTGAAGGAGAAGCTGGATGTCGTATGCACCAGCAATCCAGACGAAGCCGACAAGAGGATTCGCGAGATCAGGAGGAGGCTCGGCGGCATGCTTTCTCAGTCGATCGGCGTTGATGTCGAGTATACCAGGGAAGACGAACCTCCGCAAATGGCTGCAGTTCTGCAGTTATGCGTGGAGGATCTCGTCCTGGTATACCACATCACCGCGGCAACCAAATGGTAAAAACATCCAGTTCTGTAGTTTCTGAAGTTCTGAAATTTCTGTCTAATTAGTAGTTTCTGAAGTAGATGCAATAGTTCTTAAGTTCTGAAGTAGATGCAATACTAGTTCTGAAGTTCTGAAGTTTCTGTCTAATTAGTAGTTTCTGAAGTTTCTGAAGTTTCTGAAGTAGATGCAATAGTTCTGAAGTTCTGAAGTAGATGCAATACTAGTTCTGAAGTTCTGAAGTTTCTGTCTAATTAGTAGTTTCTGAAGTTTTTGAAGTAGATGAATTTGATGCACCAGATTAATTTGATGCAGGCCCAAGGAACTCCGCCCGCTCCTGCAGGAGAAGAAGCTATACACCTTTGTTGGCTTCTCCATTGGAGGTGACAAGGAGAAGCTGAAGTTGTCTGGTTTGGAGATCAACCCCGACAAGTTCGTCGACATGCAGCGCAAATGGAGAGTTCCAAACAATGGAAAGAAGTGGCAGTCTTTGGCTGAGTTTGCAGCCAGCCTCATCCACCCATCCTACAAGGAAATGAAGCAGAAGATCAACAAGAAATCAGACCACAAACTATGGGGGGACAACCCACTGCCAAATAACCTCATCGAGTACGCCGCGAAAGATGCGTACGTCACCTACGAGGCATGGAAGAAAATCGAAACCATCAAAGAAGGTTTGAAGCAATGGCAAGAGGCGGAGGATCATTGGGATGACCCCTACTACTGGGGATATTGAGTTGTTTGTGGTATTATGTGTCTCAGTTTGTAGTTATGTGGTTGAACAAGTTTGCTTTTGTTATGTTGAACAAGTTTGCTTTTGTAATGATGAACAAGTTTGCTTTTGTTATGTAGTTATGTGATTGTTATGATGCTGGTGCAGAACACTTGTTGTGATTGTTATGATGTTGGTGCAGAAATGAAAAAACACTTATGGTTGTGATGTGATGCAAAATCCTTCAAGTTTTGGTGATCATTTAGTTCAAGTTTTGGTCAGATCATGCAGAATGTTGTCTAGAAGTTTTTGTGATCATTTAGTAGTTTTTTTGAACTGAAGATGCTATTTTAACTGAATTTTGCTTCAACTGAACCCATTTCATTGTGAGCAAAAAAATATGCGCCAGCGGGGACTTGAACCCACGACCGTGGGTTTGTTTCACTATGTTTCTACCACTGGGCTAGAACGAGACTATTAGTATTCCACTCTATGCCAACCCTTTCGAATATATCAAACTAGTCAAGTATCAAGCACACACCTCACTGACAAGTGGGCCACTCAACCCACTCATCACAGAATCGACAACAGATTTGCACGGCTCAAACCCTAGCCACAGACGGCCGCCGCGACGAAATCGGCCGGTTTTTGAAAACACCGTAAAAAAAATCAAAAAAATGGGAGACCTCCGCGTCACATCATCAAATGTGGCCTACCAACTAGCAAAAATACTAAACTTGCAATACCGGCGTTTTCTTGAAAAAGTGTTCTGAAAAACGACCTACCATGAACGAAGATTCATGGCTTTCAAGCCAACTAGTAATGATATGGCCGCATATGTTGAATAGTTTCTGCTAATATGCCCAAATTTGGCGCATGCCTCCGTCTTGTGATGGCAAACAATGTTGCCAAAGCGAGGTTCCAACTTGTTTAACAAAAAAACCTTTTTTCATTTTTTGAATGCTAAAGACATGCGTTTTTCGTGAAGCGGCTACAAGGAGGGTCACCCCAAACGGCGCCATTCCATGTCTATCTCAAAGTAGACCCTATTTTACGGACGGTCGCCAAAAAGCATGCATTTTCGACCCTCGTAGCTACTCCCAGCAATTCAGACCACCTTCGGCTGATTCAGCTGGAACCGGCTGGAATTTGAACTCTGGGTCCTCCATAGCTTGCCCGTTATTTTCACTAAAAATGCTTTTTAACTTCACAGGTAGGCATTTCATCACAGAATCGACAACAGATTTGCACTGCTCAAACCCTAGCCACAGATGGCCGCCGCGACGAAATCGGCCAGTTTTTGAAAACACCGTAAAAAATTCAAAAAAATCAAAAAATGGGAGACCTCCGCGTCACATCGTCAAATGTGACCTACCAACTAGCAAAAATACTAAACTGGCAATACCGGCGTTTTCTTGAAAAAGTGTTCTAAAAAACGACCTACCATGAACGAAGATTCATGGCTTTCAAGCCAAACTAGTAATGATATGGCCGCATATGTTGAATAGTTTATGCTAATATGCCCAAATTTGGTGCGTACCTCCGTCTTGTGATGGCAAACAATGTTGCCAAAGCGAGGTTCCAACTTGTTTAATAAGAAAAACCGTTTTTCATTTTTTGAATGCTAAAGACATGCGTTTCTCGTGAAGCGGCCACAAGGAGGGTCACCCCAAACGGCGCCATTCCATGTCTATCTCAAAGTAGACCCTATTTTACGGACGATCGCCAAAAATCATGCATTTCCGACCCTCGTAGCTACTCCCGGCAATTCAGACCACCTTCGGCCGATTCAGCTGGAACCGGCTGGAATTTGAACTGCGGGTCCTCCATAGCTTGCCCGTTATTTTTGCCAAAAATGCTTTTTAGCTTCACAGGTAGGCATTTCATCACAGAATCGACAACAGATTTGCACGGCTCAAACCCTAGCCACGGACGGCCGCCGCAACGAAATCGACCGGTTTTTGAAAACACCGTAAAAAATTAAAAAAAAATCAAAAAAATGGGAGACCTCCGCTTCACATCATCAAATGTGGCCTACCAACTAGGAAAAATACTAAACTTGCAATACAAATGTTTTCTTGAAAAAGTGTTCTAAAAAACGACCTACCATGAACGAAGATTCATGGCTTTCAAGCCAAACTAGCAATGATATGGCCGCATCCGATGAATAGTTTCTGATAATATACCCAAATTTGGCGCATGCCTCCGTCTTTTGATGGCAAACAATGTTGCCAAAGCGAGGTTCCAACTTGTTTAACAAGAAAAACCGTTTTTCATTTTTTGAATGCTAAAGACATGCGTTTTTTGTGAAGCGGCTACAAGGAGGGTCACCCCAAACGGCGCCATTGCATGTCTATCTCAAAGTAGACCCTGTTTTACGGACGGTCCCCAAAAAGCATGCATTTCCGACCCTCGTAGCTACTTCCGGCAATTCAGACCACCTTCGGCCGATTCAGCTGGAACCGGCTGGAATTTGAACTGCGGGTCCTCCATAGCTTGCCCGTTATTTTTGCCAAAAATGCTTTTTAGCTTCACATGTAGGCATTTCATCACAGAATCGACAATAGATTGGCTTGGCTCAAACCCTAGCCACGGACGGCCGCCGCGATGAAATCGGCCGGTTTTTGAAGACACCGTAAAAAATTCAAAAAAAAAATCAAAAAAATGGGAGACCTCCGCTTCACATCATCAAATGTGGCCTACCAACTAGCAAAAATACTAAACTTGCAATACAAATGTTTTCTTGAAAAAGTGTTCTAAAAAACGACCTACCATGAACGAAGATTCATGGCTTTCAAGCCAAACTAGCAATGATATGGCCGCATCCGATGAATAGTTTCTGATAATATGCCCAAATTTGGCGCATGCCTCCGTCTTGTGATGGCAAACAATGTTGCCAAAGCGAGGTTCCAACTTGTTTAACAAGAAAAACCGTTTTTCATTTTTTGAATGCTAAAGACATTCGTTTTTCGTGAAGCGGCTACAAGGAGGGTCACCCCAAACGGCGCCATTCCATGTCTATCTCAAAGTAGACCCTATTTTACGGACGGTCGCCAAAAAGCATGCATTTCCGACCCTCGTAGCTAGTCCCGGCAACTCAGACCACCTTCGGCCGATTCAGCTGGAACCGGCTGGAATTTGAACTGTGGGTCCTCCATAGCTTGCCCGTTATTTTTGCCAAAAATGATTTTTAGCTTCACAGGTAGGCATTTCATCACAGAATCGACAACAGATTGGCATGGCTCAAACCCTAGCCACGGGCTGCCGCCGCGACGAAATCGGCCGGTTTTTGAAAACACCGTAAAAAATTCGAAAAAAATCAAAAAAAATGGGAGACCTCCGCGTCACATCATCAAATGTTGCCTACCAACTAGCAAAAATACTAAACTTGCAATACAAATGTTTTCTTGAGCTACTCGGTATGATTTTAACCATGATTTCTACGAAGTTTACCAAAAAACCCTATTTTTTCTGCCTCAAAACCTCTAAAAACTGGTGAAAATTTCCCTCCCACCCCACCAAAATTTCCCTCCTAGCACCAAATTTTCCCTCCCACGCCACGAAAATTTCCCACCACTTCTCTCCCACTACCATTCGGGACCCACCACTCCTCTCCCACTAAACACGCGGGATCCTCCCCTCCCACTCCCCAAAATTTCCCCATTCCATCCCCCTCCCCGACGAACCTTAGCTTCTCCCCACTCCCTCCCCTGCTCCGCGCCGCCCCGCCGCCCCACTCCCTCCCCTCCTCCGCGCCGCCCCGCCGCCCCACTCCCTCCCTTGCTCTGAGCCGCCACGCCGCGTCGCGCCGCCCTCCCCGATGACGAATCCCCTCCCCTCGACGACTACATCGCCCGCATCGACTACATCGACTACATCAACGACGACGGCGGCTACATCGACTACATCGACTACATCAATGACGACGGCGGCTACATCGACGACGGCGGCGGCTACATCGACGACGACCACCGTTGCATCATCAACATCATCCGCCCCTAGGTACTTCTCCATCTCCCCTCGATATTCGGTGGATCCATCTCCCTTCCTCTGCTGGATCCATCTCCCCTCTGGTTCGGTGGATCTTCTAGGGTTAGGATCTTCTAGGGTTAGGATCTCCGTCTGGTTCATGGGGTTAGGGTTAGGGTTCATGGGGCCAGGGTTAGGTTTCATGGGGTTCGTGGGGATGATCTCCCTCTGGTTCATGGCTAGAACATGATGGGGTTAGGGTTTTTATTGCACGCCATTGCAGCAGATGTTGTAGGGATTTGTATGGTTTCATTGTACCAGCAGCCCATCCTGATTGTTCAAGTAGAAGACTTCTTTTATGTTGTGCCCATGGGGTTTGTAGCAGTGTTCTTCTTTTATGATATGTGCATGAAGCTTGTGTTCTTCTTTCCAGTGAACAAGAGAATGCTTAGTACTTACTGTGGTATTGGAATTCCTGGTGTGTTAAGGCAGTATGACTAGTTTTAATATATACCATGTTGGTGCTAGATAATTTTTGGTGTTTTAATATAAAAGGTTGATTCTAATTGTCGAAATGTCTGAATTTGTGTTCTTCTAGTCTATAGCCATGTTTGGTGTGTAGAGGAAACATAATCAATAGTTGAGTATAGTTTTTTCATTTGCTTTTGTACTTCTGCAAGTATAGTTGTTTCATGCTTTACCAGTGGCAACATCTAGTTGTTTTGAAGGTCCTCATGATATACTCTTCTAAATTGCCTGCATAAGAATGATTTCAAGGCCTACTATTATTGTTAACACTGCTTGCTTCTTTATTCATCAACTGTTGGGCAATCAGTTGCTCTGAATGCATAAGCTTGCCTCCATTAGGGAAAACAATTGAGTAATTCATTTGCTTATAGATGATTGCAGGTACATGGATAAAATTGCAAGTTAAAACATAAAAGTAATTGTTGTAAATAGTTGTTTTTGCTAATCCACATTACTGAAGTATAATTCGTGTGCACTGTATTTGTATCCAACTATATATAATTGTAATACATGTGAGTGCTGTTCTTGTCTCTGGTACCACAACCTTAATTCACTTAGCTTGATGTAGTTTGCTTCACATATATTACTGCTAATGCATTGCTTCACATATATAGTTTGCTTCAATTCAGTTGCTTGCTAGCATACATATGGTTAGGGTTTGCATCAGCAGTACTACTAGCACTTTGCTTGCTTGTTGTGTACTTTATATGAGGCACTAGGAAGATTTCTTGATGTACATTACTACCTCCTGCTTGATGTAGTGAAGATATTAAGAGATGCTTCATATCTTTCCAGTGTACATGCATGCTTGTTTAGTGCACTTACATGTTTGCTTAATTAATAACACTAGATCACAAGTTTGTTTCACATGTATTACATGTATGTGCATGATGGTCCAAATGCTTTCCTTTATTGATACAAGTGCATCATTTTACTTTATCCCTGTTGTATCTGATTGTTGTTTATTCTATTTTGCAAGCACCACCTCAAGATCATCCATGGCAAGGATGACAAGGTCAAACGTGAGGCCAACCGTTGGTATGCAACTTGCTCCTTGTGGTTATACTGTCAGTTTCATAAAATCTGTGTCTTAATATGCTAAGTGAAATGTATTGTTGCAATCTGAATAAGCTGGCTTAATTGTGCCTGTGTGCTGTTAGTCTTCCTTACCAGAATAACTAGGATTAAATGATAATAAAATTTCATAAGATATGTTTGGCTGTCTGTCCATGCATTCCAAACATTCACCTAATAGTTACGTTTCCTTTATCATGCAAAGAAGAGCCTCTCATCGAGTACGAGAAGGTTAGGGCTAGAAATATCATGAGGAACAATCGGATGTTCCAGTCCCTTGGCATCGGTGCAATAGCATCGATGATTAGGAAAACAAATGACGTACAAGAAGGTAGAAGTGATGAGGTTCAAGAAGGTAGTGGAGTTATCAATGACCCAGAGTACAATCCTAAGGAGGATGAAGTTATTGATGGAGAGGAAGTGGATGATGTTGTAGTGAGCAAGACTATTAAGGTGCAAACTCTGTCTTGCTTGGAGGGCTGGGGTTCTTTTATGCTATGTTATTCCTTGTGCTCACATATTTCTCTTGTGATCTAATGCTTTTTTCCGTGCTGTTTATACGAGGCACTGAAGGAATCTAGGACGAAGAGGCCTGGTGTTAAGAAGACAGTCAGCAAGAAGAAGAAGAGCTCAGAAACATCTGCTGCAATGCCTCCAGGAAGGGTGATGGCCCCAGCTCCAGGACAAAAAAAGAGGATCCTGGAACCTGATGAACCTGCCCTTGATAGAGTCACAAGGCAGAAAGCAAAGATGGCGACTGCGACGGACCATCAGGAAAGTCTGCTGCGCATGGACTCTGAGACCTCGGTGCAAATGGGTGATGAGTTGCCGCCCATGGATGAAGGAACCACTCTCAACATGGATGGAAGTGGCACTGTCTGCCTAGATGAAGGAGGAACCATCTGCATTGATGAAGCAGGCACTGTCCACACAGACCTCAGCCCTGTTGCACCTTTTATTGACAGGAATGCTGCCATCAATGAAGAAGAACAGCAGCTTGTGCTTCAATCAGGCAAGTTGACCTTTGCAATGCTATCTTTTACTAGTGCATTTTCCAAATGGAATGATCATGTATGCTTTTGTCGATTCCTACATTTGTCAATTTCTATTCTAATTTATGAGTTCAATTTCATTTTCAGATGCAATGACTACCAAGACTAGACTTAGAAAGGGCAAAGGGCTAGAGAGGATCACCAAGTCGCTTGGTAGCAAGGTGCCTATCCAAATTGCCAAAGGGATGAAGAGTCCAGAGAAGCCTCTGCAGTCAGCAAAGCTTGCTTCTGAGTGTGGACTCGTTGCAAGAAGCCATCTTCCGGTTCTTCCTCACTTCAAGCTATACAAAAAAATGCTAGTCTATTGGAGAACGACATTGGGAAAGTTGCTGTAAGCTACTTGTTTCATAGTTAATGTGCTATCTATTTTCTATTACACCTATGCATGATCACTAATATTGTTCCTACCTTGTTTGCTGTGTCGGTAGGCAAATTTTGAGATGAACACGGACTCGGAGACCATCAAGACCGCGTGCAAAGATATTCTGCAGAAAAATTCAAAGAACAGACGCCATCAGATCAAGAAGAAGTATTTTGATACCGTAGCCGCAAATAAAGTCAGCATCAAGTCTCCGGTACCTGATCTGACGGATGGTGAATGGCAAGCTCTGGTGGAGATGTGGTCTACCCCAAGACACAAGGTTTGTCTCTGCTTTGTTTGATGCTTTATGTTCTACACATGATATGCTAGTGCTAGATCATGCTGACAGTATGCTTTTTTGTAGGGAACCTGTGTGTCGAACAAGATGAATCGAGAAAAAGTCGTGTACAATCAGAGAACTGGTTCCAGGCACTACACATCACACATTTTTGCCACTATGAGAACTTTTCTCTAGAGACCTTACCGTTTGATCCTCGTTGGATAACATTTCTGATTCTTGCTGAATAACATTTTGATTTTTGTTGAAAAACATTTTAGAAAGAAGAGCGTAAGGGTGAGGAGCTGTCTGCGATTGACTTGTTTAAGGCCACCCACAACAGCAAGAAGCACGGGTTTTCGGAGCCAGTCAAGACTGCTATAGTAAGTCACTCCATGCTTTGTCCACGCCCTATTTGATTCACAGCCAGCTTTGATGCTGTTTGATGCTTTGATGATTTGATGCTGTTTGATTCAGAGCCAGTTCCATGCTTTGATGCTGTTTGATAGTTCCATGCTTATAGTTCCATGCTAGGCTTAATGAAGATATTAGAACAGCTTAATGAAGATAGTTCCATGCTGTTTGATTCACACATGCTGTGGTCCATGCTTTGATGCTGTTTGATAGTTCAACAAAGATATCAGAACTTGCTGTAGCTATTTGTTGCATTTTTTATGACATGATGAAATTTGATCTGCATGTTAGTCGAGAAGCCATCTTATATAGAACCACCATTCTAGTCTTAATGAAGCGATCATATTGTTCCAATTGCATGTCTCCAGGTCACTAGTCATCATCTTCTTGTATAGATTTTGTGTGCTGGTTTGGTTACTTCAAATAATCCATTTGTGTGCTGGTTTGGTTTCTCCACTAATGCCTATCATTTTCCTCCATATGCTAGCTTGAGATGAAAAAAATGAAGGACGCGCCGGTACCAGAAGGTGAAGAGCCAAAGTCTACTGTTCAAATTGTCGAAGAAGTGCTGTTGAAATCTGTCAAGCAAAGCAAATTCCTCACCAATGTTGGGCTCCAGTCATCTAGGAACAACTCCCGCAAAGCAACTGCTAAAGTGTTTGCTCATGTTCGTGACCTTGAACAGAAGCTGGAGAGGTCCGAGCTTCAAGCTGAAATGGTGCAAGAAGAATTGACGGCAATCAAGATGAATGCAGAAGAATCTGAAGCTGCACGCGACAATGAACTTGAGCTGCTGCGCAAGAAGTCTCAAGAACAGGAAGAGAAGTTAGCCCACTTGATGGCTCTCTTTGGAGCTAAGGTAGTTTGATGGCTGTGCTGTGAACCTCTTTGTCTTTGAGCTAAGGTTGTTGCATTTTGAACCTGTGAACTGAGCTGAGCTGAGAGCTGTTGCATTTTGTTGCATTTTGCTGTTTAAACTAGAGCACATGTGAACCTGTGAAGTTATGTGATCTTGTGAACCTGTGAAGTTATGTGGATCATTTTGTTTATTTTCTGTGAAGTTATGTGAATCACTTGTGCACTTGGGCCTTTCTGTTTATAGTTATGCAAAATGAGAACTTGGGCTCTAAAAAGGCCAAGGCCCAAACAAGAATTAGACCAAAAAGGCTTGGGCCTAAAAAAATAAATAACTTAAGATTTTTTTATAAAAGGCTGCATAGCAGAAAATAAAAAGGCCAAGGCCCAAATTCGAACTAGACCAAAAAGGTTGTGGCCCAAAACAATAGTGGACTATATAAAAAATTCATCAGAAAAAGGCTCCATTCCCAGAAAATAAAAGGTCAAATTATTGGGCCAGGCCCATACACATAAGCAAAATAAAGAGAAAAAAAACTTAAACGGGCCGAATTATTGGGCTTGGCCCATGTAGATGGCTGAAATGGACCGGGCTGATTCTATTTTACGACCTTTTCATTTGGTCGTAATTCTGCTACGTCAGCTTGCCACGGTGGATCTGACGTGGTGTGGTCGGATTGCTAGTGACCAAAATTATTGGTCGTAAAATCTACGACCTTTTTTTTGGTCATAAACGTCTACTACCATTCCAGAAGAAAGGTCGCTATAGTCAGTTAACATCGGCCAGCTTTTGACCTTATGTTTTTGGTCAGAAAAAGGTCACAAATTGAAAACAGTGACCATTTAGTGACCAATAGTGGTGGTCACAAGTTGACATATTTCTTGTAGTGATTATAGGCCGTCCGATTTATATCTAGCGGATAGCAAGGAAACTATGATGGTTGAAGTTGGCAGCAATCATGATTGTAGATTCTTATTGAAATAGAGAAACGAATTCAAATTTTGTTCGAATTGCAGCAGTAGTATAGACATTTGGAATGCACTAAAATGTTGGTACGTAGGTTACATGCATTATACAGCAAGTGAAAAAATTTAATCGGACATAACATGGATTCATACTCCCTCCTTCCATCTATATAGGGCGTAATGAGATTTTTAAGACTGCCTTTGACTATTGACAAGATTAATAGTACACGACATGCACAATGTGAAAATTATATCATTGAAAGAACCTTTCACAGACGAAGTTAACGGTGTGCTTTGTGTAAGTTGCATGTCATATATCATTGCTCTAATATTTGGTCAAAGTTAGAATCGAAAAACGCATTAGGCCCTATATAGATGGAAGGAGGGAGTAGCTTTGAATAGCATTTGTATAGTAAAACGGGGCAAGACTCTCTCTTTGTGTGGTGTGAATAGTTTTATTTTTTTGTTTTCTTTTTGGTTGAGGGAAGTGCGAATTGATTTGGTACGTACAAGTACAATATTACTACACGTTAGGCCTGTCCCTAAAATTCAACCCGCGTCTTGTTATATCCCGAAAATTCAGATATCGTGCTCCCAAAGCTGGCGCCTTCACAACCCGCGCCTTGCTATCCCGAAATTACAACGCGCGCGAAGACTCCCTCTAGCTGCCAAATCCCGACACGCGAAATCCCCCTTCTAACCCTGAGCAAGGGCCGCTAGCTCAAATCAGTGGGGGTACTTTTGTAACACACCCTACATTTTGGACAAGCGCATCCCTAAGTCATGCTTCACCCCCTCCCATCGCCCCCTTTTCGCCATTCGAAATCCCAGGCCGCCATAACCTCTCCGCTCCAGCCGCGAAACCCCACCCTCCTCCGTCCTCCACGTCACCGCTGCCCAGCCGGAGCCTCTTACCCGACGACGTCGTCCACCGCAACAGCTCGACATCCCTCGTCCACCTCCCCGGATGAGGATCTGTCGTCCATCTCGCCGTCCCGCCGGTTCAGCCCCCCCATCCTCCACCTCCAAGGAGCTGCTTCGATGATCGCCTCGTCTATCGCGGCTGCTCCATCCCCACAGCGCCGCCTTAACCTGCTCCACCGGAATCGCAGCATCCTCACCGACTCCTCGGATGAAGCCGAGGCCTACTCGGCGCCACCAAAGAGGTTGTACACTCATCGCATCGCACCTTCTCCTTAACTCGACCTCCCGGCGCCGACGATGCTCCATCCTGCACCCCCATGGAGCGGCTACCTTGAAGTCGGCGCCGCGGGCGACATCTCCACGGCGGCTCTCCCCCAATGCGAGGCCCCTTCGGCGGCGGCGTCCATACCAGCCGGATCTACTGCTGCTGCTCCGGTTCTCCCTCGCTCGCTCGCGCTGCTGCTACTCCGGCTCTCGCTCGATCGCTCGCTCGCCCAGCTGCTGCTGCTGCTCTCCCCCTCGCTCGTGCTGCTGCTCTGCTCCGATTAAGCAACACTTCAGTCGACTGAATCGAATTTTGGGTCAGTCGATTTTCAGGGGTTGGGGGGCTCGCCGGAGTTAAGGAAGAACCACCCGCAGCGGGGACGGCGGCTCGCCGGAGAGGTACCCCACTATCTATCTTAGGGTTCAGGGTGGGGGGCGGGGGGCCTAGAGGGCTGGCCGGGGCGGCGGTGGCGAGTTGTTTTGGGGCGGCGAGGCGGCGCTGGGGCCGGCGGTTCGGCCGATGGCGGCTGGCGGCTCAGGGGGGTGTAGGTTGAAGATGAACTGCAGGCCCTCCCTAAACTACATGTCAAGTGCCTCTCTGCTACCATTGCGTTCAGTTTCGACAGTAGCATTCATATTCCACAGTAAATTTCAGTTTCGACAGTTAATTTCAGAGTCAACAGTTTTTACCTCATCTGTTATAGTCAGGTGGTTTTTGGTGATGTTAATTTTACATCCATTTTACATCATCTATTGGAGATGCTATTAGAATCCTACTTGAGATTGACGATGTCTGTCTTGTGCTGCTTCAGCCTTGACGTCTTACGGCTCACCGGAGCTGCTCCAACGACAGAACGATCCATCACAACAGAGTAGTGTCTTCCTCCACACCTCCGACAGCCACCTCTGCCTCAACTGCTTCAGCGACCAACCCAATGATGCTGAGGTCGACACTTGTTGCATCACTTATTACTATACATTCACGTCGATCCATTAGGGCTATTTTGGTTCAACAGAAAAACGTTGATCCACTGGTTGTTACCATCACTCTAAATTTCTGCATGCTCTCCTTACATAATCTCACCATATTTTTTTCCGTATGCATGTCAGATATTGTACAAAGTCATGTTGAACATGTAGAGAAAAAGAGAAGAGTTTTGCGTGGCAATACAATGTCATGAAGACATCGCTCCATGGTGGGCTCAATGGCAAACCCTCCCCACCCCTCTCCAGATTGTAATCCAGAGGAAGATATCTGTTCTGAGGCGGATTCAGACGCCGCTGACCACTCCTATTTACCCCCCAAGGTGTTTGCTCTACCTTGGCATGATGATGTTAGTCATATCATGCATATGTTGCCTTGCAGTGCCTACTTTTGACATCATATATGTCATCTGCTTAGTTTAGACATGTTCTGTAATGCCACCTATTTAGTTTCTATATCATATATGGGAATTATGCAGTCTCATGTCTTTTAGCCAGCCATAATATATGTGAAATGTGCAATGCCATCCTGTTTAACCAGGCACCATATATTTGAATGATATCTTGCCCATCCTTTTCTTCATTACATTTCCATTTGTCGACAATGTTTGTACATTAAACTACTCTTCCTGTGAATCAGCCATTTGGGTGGGAGATGGAAAAATGTGGAGTGAAAACAAGGCCTTCAGAGCAGACAGTGCTACCTGTCGAAGCAGATCTCTTGTTGGGTCCCGATAGCTCCTCAGAGATGGATTCAGAGACAGATGACCAGTCCTATTCCCCCACTAAGGTGTATGCTCTAACTTGGCACGGTTATACTGCTCATATCATGCATACGGTGTCTTGCATTGCATAGTTTAGACATCATATACACAATATTCAACACCATGTTCTTAGTTCAGACATCATATCGAATGCCCTCTATTTAGCATATAAATCACATATGTGAATTAAATGATGCGATCCTGAATACTTAGATAACATGTAGGTGAATTATGTCATGCGATCCTGTTTAGTTATTCATCATATCTTTGAATTATGTTATGCTATGCTATCCAGTTTAGATAGACATCATATATGTGAAATTATGTCATGCTATCCGTTTTAGTCAAACAATATACATGTCAACTATTTCATGCCCTCTTTTTTCCACAATATCTATTGCATCTGTCTCTCATACGATGTCTGTACATTCAACTATGTTTCCTATTTATCAGACATTTTAATTGGAGCGGGTGATGCCAGTATCTAGCGGAATAAAAACACGGTATTCAAATAAGACATTGCTACCTCTTGGTGGAGATAGCACCCCGGTTGTACATGCACAAGAACCAACCCTACCACACATAACCCAAACTCTCGCAGATTGTACCCCTACTGCGATGGACAGAGAACCAGCTTCACCCAATCTAACCCCAACCCCAGCCGATAGTAACCCAGTTCCTTTTGACACATCACCATCTCCACCACTGAGCTCCCAAACAAGAGCAGTTAGTAAGGCAGCTCCAGTGCCCAAAGGGCCAGTACTATCACGGCGAACCCCAACTCCACCAGTTAGTACGCCTATTCCTGTGGAGGAAGCACAACCAGCCAGTCGTAGTTTAGCATCTATCGCATTTGATGTTGTTAAATCGTATGTGCGTATCTTCCCATCTTGGAAATATTATATTGAAGATGAAGTTAAATGCCAGTTGCAGGGGTTTGTCCAGGAGTTATGTGTAAGTAATGTTATTCATGGCAATTACTTTGCTTCGTCCCATACATCCTACCTCCATGATGGTTATAATACAATTTTTTTTCCCATTTTTCTCTATAGAGAAGGACCGATTTGGAAACTCAGGATGAGGTAACCTGTGCTAATACCTCTGCTATCTTCAAGAATGCTTGGTGGCAGTACCGGAATTACCTGAAGAAAACGTACTTCACCGGCAAAGAAACTCATCAAATTCCCTTACGTTCTCCTGAGACACATTTACTGGACGATGACTGGGAACGCCTTGTTCTGTACTGGTCCCGAACCAAGAATGTGGTAAGGTCTATGAGCTCATTTTCTATTTTTAAGTATTTTATTCTTGCGTCTTACTGTATTCTGTTCATGTAGAACAAGTGCCTAAACCCGAAGAACAACTGTTCTAATTTAAGATTCCATTGCTATCATAGTTCAAAAAAGCGCTAGGCGTTAACTGTGCGTTTTGCCACCGCCTTGCGCTTTACTGACCAAAGTGCATGCTTATGCGCAGTTATGCATAGATTATGCGTAGTTATGCGCAATGCATTTTGCCAACGCCTAGAGCCTAGGCGCGCTTAAGCGCTCGCTTAGGCGCGCCTTTTTTTAACTATGATTGCTTTGCTCTTGTATCACTGTATTTACTCATACAAACTTATTTTTAAATTGAAGGATCCAATCGAACTCCAATGGCACAACAGGTATGTTCAGGCATGTTTCTTTAACAGGTTTGCTCTTATCAATAGCTCTGTTGATTTCAATTCAATTGTGTATACGGTTGACTTTCATATCATGCACATTACTAGCATCACAACAGAGCCAATAGTGTTGTTGTACATGTAGACCCGTGGTACCCATCTGAAATCTTGCTGTGCCATGTAGTTTCCCACGCTTTGTATTCTTTCACTGCTGCTTTGTCTTGAATGATTTGAACCCTGTCTCTATTTTGATTTGGCAAGACAATGCAGTGATCATAGGACATAGATATATGTTTGTTTGATGGTTTTATTATGTACTAGTACTTGGCAATAGAAGACTTGGTAGTTTAATCCTGTCCAGCTTACTAATGAACTGGTTCACCGAAATGAGTTTCATATACTAGTACATGCTAAACTTGTTATGTGTCTGCTTGTTTCTTCTTTTAGAATGCTGACAGAATATTGGGGAAGAGTGCCTTATTAAGCAATGGTAAAGGAAATAATACAGATAAGGTTCAGGATAGTGACACATCCTTGTTGGTCTCCAATAAAGCTGATAAAACAGCTAAGGAAGACTATCTTGAAGATAGCGAGACAACCCCAAAGTCCTGTCTTGGTTTAGTGTTCGAGTTACTGGCCACTACCGCTTGCACAAGCTATTCAAACTCACTGTCTGAATCAGTTCGGTTTCTTGAGTCTCAACTACAAGCTGAAAGACATCGATCAGCTGTGCTGCGACAAGAAGTGGAAGGACTGCGGAAGTCCCTGGAGCATTCAGATGCATACTTTCGGGTGCAACAGCAAGCGTTGGAGGATTTTAGCGCCAAACAGGACAAAGCTAATCAGCTTGCTAAGCTTATTGCCAGCATGGTGGATGCCCAGGATAACGTTTCTTGAGCTCTTCTGAAGTTGTTTCAGTTATGCTCTTGTTTTGCTGCCGCATTTATTTGCACTGGTGGCCAATTTTGACGGCCAGTGTATGTAATATGCTGCTTTGTTCCCTATATTTGCACTGGTGGCGAACTTTGATGCCCAGTGGATGTAATACGTGTAATAGCGGTCATAGGCTACTGTTAATTGCTTGCTTATTTATTTCCTTATTGTCTTGTTTAGTTGTTTGCTTGTAGTCACTGCAGTTCTTTTTCTGTGTTTATCTAGTGGCCACAATAGCCTATTTTTGGTAACTAGGCCAAAATAATCATGGCAACACACGGACTGTTGTAACCATGGGCCTCCTGTAGGCCGTATGATCCATGGGCCTTCGTCCGGCCGTAGGATCCATTGGCCTTCTATACGGGCTGTAGGATCCATCGGCCTTCTATACGAGCCTTAGGGTCCATGGGCCTTCTACGGGCCGTAGGGTCCATGGGCCTTCTACGGGCCGTACGATCCGTGGGCCTTCTACGGGCCGTACTATCCATGGGCCTCATACGGGCCGTAGGATCCATGGGCCTTCTACGGGGCGTATCAATTTCGCCAATCATGGGCCGTACTATTCGTGGACCATAATGGGCCGTTAATAGGCCGTATTTGATAACTCTATGAAAACAGCCCAACGAGTTTTTTTTGACATGAAAACTGCCCAACGTATTAACGGTCCACAAACGGGCCGACTGTAACGACGGGCTGAATTTGGCCCACAAGCAGAAAATGACAGTAACGGGCCGTATGTAACCGAATGCTGCAAATGAGCCCAAGAATCAATGGGCCCTGAGAAGGCCGAAAGATAACTTGGGCTTGAAACGGCCCAATGGAATAACAGGCCGTTAATGGGTATAAAGTGATACACTATTCATTACGGGCCAGTTTCACCACGGGCCATTAATGGGCCAAGAGTTACAAAGGTCCTCATATGGGCCGAAAGAAGTCATGGGCCACACATGGGCCGGAAGTTAAAACGGGCTGAATCATATGGGACGGCCCAGATGACGCTACTGGGCCTAATTCAGATAGGGCGTAACGGGCCCTGGGTTAGCGGGTTGTAAATGGCCTATATGCGAACATGCCGTTAACAGGCTTTCCGTGGGTCGGGCCGCCACCTTTTGACCAAGTCAAATGGGCCGGCCTTTTCATAGGAATGGGCCTCTTTTGGGCCATGCCACGTGTCGCTGTATCATAGGCGACTTCGGTCCAATGAACGGATGACATCTGTCCCAACGGTGAGCCGACACGTGTTTCCTCCAGCCAATGATGATTTTACACGTGGAAAATCCCCATTGGTCGGGGCTGTTAACGGCTTATCGGATCCAAAACCAACCCGATAGCTTAACGGCGTTCCGTTACGGTGGATGCCACGTGTCGGTCACCCTTGACGAAAGCACTTCTGTGACGCGCGATTTATCTTCATGGAAGTGGACACTTCCGTGATGATACTTTTGGTAATGTCATGGAACACTTCTACGACAGCACAGGTATAACTATCTGATTCTGTCATAAATTTTTCATGGATGTACATGCATGACAAAAAACGCGACCTACTGTGACAAACACGTATCATCACGAAAGTGTATTTTTTGTAGTGTGTGCTTACGAGTTCACCAGGGGCTCGGCCCTGGGTCCCACTCCGGGCTGCTATCGGTGGCGCCGGTGGACTCCTCTTGAAGAAGAGTCTTTCCTCTCTTAGGCGAATCGGCCTTCAAGGAGCTAGAGGCCGTTCTTTTCTTCTTTCCCCCTGCGGGGGATTCGTCATCCTCCTCCCCGTCCTCTTCGTAGGAAGAATGGGCATTGGAGTCTTCGGATTTTGTGTCCGTGGTACCACGGTGACGGAGGCCGCCCCTGGGCTTCTTGGCCTCCCTCTCGGTCTTTTCCTTCGGCGCTTTATATGGCGCCGGGACCATCATCTTCGTCAGAAGTGGCACGGCCGGTTCTTCTGGCAGAGGGGCAGGACAGTAGATTCGCCCCTCCTTCTTCGCCAAGCCCTAGGAAAGATGATGGGAAATACGTTAAGTTTCTCTCTGAGGATGTACGGACAGAATGCATGAATTATCAAACATTCAGTTGCTTACCGAACTTGTGGGGCGGGACAGTTGGTATCCGCGGTCCTCGGTGGAGTCCGACCACGGTTTGCCGGACTTGAAAAGCACCTTCCAGATGTCCTTGTGTGTAGAGCCAAAGAGTTCTAGCAGGGTCTGGTGCTTGGCCGGGTCGAACTCCCATAGATTGCAAGCTCGGTGTTGACATGGTAGAATCCGGCGAACCAACATCACCTGGACTACATTGACGAGCTTGACGCTCTTGTCTTCCATGTCTTGGACGCGCGTCTAGAGCTCTGATAGCTCGTTAGACGAAGCCCAACTCAGGCCCTTCTCGTGCCATGACGTAAGTCGCAGGGGGCCACCGGATCTGAACTCCGGAATGGCGGTCCACTCCTTGCCACGCGGCTCGGTGATGTAGAACCAGTGCTGCTGCCACTCCTTGACGGAATCATTGAAAGTCCCTGTCGGCCATGTGACATTGGGCATCTTGCTCACCATGGCGCCTCCGCATTCGGCATGCTCGCCGCTCACTACCTTGGGCTTTACATTAAAAACCTTCAGCCATAAGCCGAAGTGCGGCGGAACGCGGAGAAAGGCCTCGCACACGACTATGAATGTCAAGATGTTGAGAAAGGAATTTGGGGATAGATCATGGAAATCAATCCCGTAATAGTACATGATGCCGCGAACAAATGGGTGGAGGGGAAACCCTAGCCCGCGGACAAAATAAGGGAGAAATACCACCCTCTCATGGGGTTCCGGGGTGGGGACTATCTGTCCCGCCGTCGGAAGACGGTGGCCAATTCTCTTGGCCAGATACCCGACCCCCCGAAGCTTTTTGATGTCCTTCTCCCGGACGGTAGAGGCCATCCACTTGCCTCCTGCTCCAGATCTGGACATCTTCGGGAAGCCTTTTTTTGGGAGAAGAAGAGAAACGCTTGGGCACTAGGGCTCGGGCAAAAAGGAATGGATGAATAGGAAAGGGTGTGGGTGAAAGGGAAGACTCTCATCCCCTTATAAAGGCAGCAAATATCCTGTGCCTCCCCACTTTCCCACTAAAACCGCTTATTCCCCAAACGCCATGTTTGATGGCACAGTTGGGTTACCCACGTTTATATTGCTGAGGATCCCGTGATAAGGGACACGATCTCTGCTTCGACAAGACGTGCCGATAAAACCGTGTCGCGATATGTGCGGTGGCTGGTTTTAAGAAATGGTTCGAATAATGACCGGACTGTGGCGTGATGTCATGCTATAAAAAGTTGTCAGCAGATTAGATTTGTGGAACATCGTGCTCTCTACGGTGGTATGTGGAATTTGTTTTGCAGAGCCGGACACGACCCTTGTGTCTTAAATCTTCTATGGAGTGTTCGGAGAGGGAACCCGCCTTGCAATGCCAAAGACAATCTGCGCGCCGGACTCATCGTCATTGAAGCCTGGTTCAGGGGCTATTGAGGGAGTCCTGGATTAAGGGGTCCTCGGACAGCCGGGCTATATACTTTGACCGGACTGTCGGACTATGAAGATACAAGATTGAAGACTTCGTCCCGTGTCCGGATGGGACTCTCCTTTGCGTGGAAGGTAAGCTTGGATATCCGGATATGTAGATTTCCTTCTCTGTAACCGACTTTGTGTAACCCTAGCCCCCTCCGATGTCTATATAAACCGGAGGGTTTAGTCCGTAGGACAACAACGATCATAACCATAGGCTAGCTTCTAGGGTTTAGCCTCTACGATCTCGTGGTAGATCAACTCTTGTAACAATCATATCATCAAGATCAATCAAGCATGAAGTAGGGTATTACCTCCATCGAGAGGGCCCGAACCTGGGTGCATCGTGTCCCCTGCCTCCTGTTACCATTAGCCTTAGACGCACAGTTCAGGACCCCCTACCCGAGATCCGCCGGTTTTGACACCGACACCGGGTCCGAGGGAGGACGGGGAAGTTCTCGAACCGGTGTAGGGGCGTGGCGGCGGGCGGATCGGGGGACCGGCAATGTTGGATCGATAAATAGCCTGCGGAGGAAGACGGGGACACCTCGGCGGCCACCTCACCGGCGTCAGGCGAAGAGGCCGCGATAAACCCCTCTTGGGCCATTGGCTCCTCGAGCTCCCCAGCACACAGGCAGAGGTTGATGATGGAGGCAACGGCGATGGCGGCGACCTACCAATGTTTAAGGGGGTGGTGTGTGTCGGTGAGATCAGGTTTTGTGGAGTGTGTGGTGTGTGTGGAGGGGGGGGGGGGTTAAGGTGGTGTTTGAGGAAATACTGCGGCAACTGAAAATTTTACTAGGCGGGAGTAATGGCGGGGGCTACTAAAAAATTGGATCAAGGGCGAGCAGATATTTTTAAGATTGCGAGGGATGCAGAGGCAGGAGTATTTGGGGAGCAAGCTAGTGTACTTGACACGCCGGCTGTGGACTGTAGCCGACGCACCTTCTCGCGTAAGCCATAGGCGTACTATACACCGACAGTGCTCCAGGATATTCTGTACTGCATCTCACACGGTTGGTGATAATAAAGTATGTGGGATCTACTTGATTTTTCATTTTGATTTGAATTACATAATGGGGTCACAATGGCAATGGACAGTGTTTGGATTGCTAGACCTTTTATCTGCAGTGAACATGCAACTATATGCGTGTCGTAAAAAAATTGGAATTATTCAGGGTTCGTTTGGAAATCTTATACATTAAATTGGTTTTCTAGCAATTTCAGGTGCACAATTCAAAATTAAAGCACATGCTCCAATCCATAAAAACGGGTTTCAAAATCAAATGTTTGTCCTTGGTTGCAAGCTTAGGTCACATGCAAGAAATGAGAATGAATGTCAAACACCTTGACATTGTCGCTCAGTCGCTAACATTGAGATACATAGTTTTAAAATTCTAGTAAATTGAAAAGTAGGCTGAAATTCATGAAACTTGATATGATATCATGGAACGGCATAGACATGCCATGGTAAAAATATTTTCCCATTTGAGGCAGGTTTGGGTATAAGCTTCTCGCAAACCGGAGCTTCTCTCACAACAAGCCAGATGGTTTCGATAGGGAACGTGCCACCTTGGGGGACAAAGGATATGTGTTGCCTCTTCTTACTTTCTAAATTTTTCTCGTGTCAACATAGAACAACACGAGTGTTGTGTCATTTTTTGGGAGTTTTTGGGGTTCGCTTGGACATTTTTATACATTAACTGAGTTTTCTATGCATTCATGTGCATAATTCAAATTTGAACTACATGCACATGCTCCAGTGCATATAAAGTGGTTCAGAATTGGAATGTGTGTCCTTGGTTACATGCTTAAGTCCCATGCAAGAAATGAGAATGAATGTCAAACACCTTGCCACCGTCGCTCGGCCGCTAACATTGAGTAGTACATGGTTTTTAAATTTTAGTAAATCGAAAACGCATCTGAAATTTATGAACGTTAACATGCTAGCGTGGAACGGCATCAACATGCGGTGGTAAAAATATTATCCCATTTGGGGCAGGTCGGGGGTATATAAGCTTCTCACGAACCAGAGCTTCTCGCAACAAGCCTCATGGTTACGGTAGGGAACGTTTCACCTTTCTGGACGAAACAATATCCGTTGCCTCTTCTTGATTTCAATTCTTTTTCTAGTGATAACATAGAACAACATGAGTGTTGTGTTAACTTTTGGAATTTATCGGGGTTCCTTTGGACATTTTTATGCATTAATTGACCTTTCAATGCATTTATGTGCATAATTCAAATTTGAACTACATGCACATGCTCTAATGCATATAAATTGGTTGAAAATTCAAATTTGTCTCCTTGGTTGCATGCTTAGGTCCCATGCAAGAAATGGGAATGAATGTTAAACACCCTGCCACCGTCACTCGGCCACAAATATTGAGATACCCGATTTTTAAATTCTAGTAAATCCAAAACTCGTGTGTAATTCATGAAACCTGGCATGCTATCATGGAATGGCACCCGACATGTCGTGGTAATTTTTTTGCCCTATTTGGGGTAGGTTTGGGTATAAGCTTCTCATAAACCAGAGCTTCTCACAACAAGCCTGATGGTTTTGATAAGGAACGTTTCACCTTTCTGGACGAAAACGATAGCCGTTGCCTCTTCTTGATTTCAATTTTTTCTCTAGTGTCAACATAGAACAACATGAGTGTTGTGTTAAATTTTGGATTTTTTCGGGGTTTGTTAGCACATTTCTTATGCATTAATTGAGTTTTCAATGCATTTATGTGCATAATTCAAATTTGAACTACATGCACATGCTCATATAAATTGGTTGAAAATTCAAATTTGTGTCCTTGGTTGCATGCTTACGTCCCATGCAAGAAATAGGAATGAATGTCAAACACCCTGCCATCGTCACTCGGCCGCAAACATTGAGATACCTAGTTTTTAAATTCTAGTCAATGCAATATTCGTCTGAAATTCATGAACCTGGCATGCTATCATGGAATGGCACCCGACATGCCGTGGTAAATTTTTTGTCCTATTTGGGGCAGGTTTGGGTATAAGCTTCTCACAAACCAGAGCTTCTCACAACAAGCCTAATGGTTTCGGTAGGGAACGTTTCACCTTTCTGGACGAAACGATAGCCGTTGACTCTTCTTGATTTCAATTTTTTCTCTAGTGTCAACATAGAACAACATGAGTGTTGTGTAAAATTTTGGAATTTTTTGGGTTTCGTTAGCAGATTATTTCTTATGCATTAATTGAGTTTTCAATGCATTTATGTGTATAATTCAAATTTGAACTACATGCACATGCTCTAATGCATATAAATTGGTTGAAAATTCAAATCCATGCCCTTGGTTGCATGCTTAGGTCCCATGCAAGAAATAAGAATGAATATCAAACACCCTGCCACTGTCACTCGGCCGCAAACATTAAGATACCTGGTTTTTAAATTATAGTAAATCCAAAACTCGTCTGAATTTCATGAAACTTGGCATGCTATCATGGAGCGGCATCGACATGCCATGGTAAATTTTTTGTTCCATTTGGGGCAGGTTAATTTGGGTATATGCTTCTCACAAACCAGAGCTTCTCACAACAAGCATGATGGTTTCGGTAGGGAACATCCCACCTTTGGGGACGAACGATATCCATTGCCTATTATTGCTTTCAAAGTTTTTCTCGTGTCAACATAGAACAACAGGTGTGTTGTGTCAATTTTTGTGATTTTTCGGGGCGTTTGGACTTTTTTATGCATTACTTGAGTTTTCAATGCATTTATGTGCACAATTCAAATTTTAACCATTCACGTGACGCCACATGTCTTTGTTTTAATGGCTATATGTTTTGATGGCTCTTGATTGCAAACGTTTTAGAAAGAACACTTGTATGCAAAGTGAGAGCCAGATTTGTGCATCTCTTCAACGCAAACGGTTCTTTTGGATGACCCGTGTGCAACCACGTACAAACAATTTGGTAAGATTTGCATCTGTCATATTGGGTATGTTGCCATTTGTCAAACTGGAAAGATGGAAATTTGTTGATCTAGTAACACTGCAATGTGTCAACCTTGTAACATTGCGATTTGTCAAAATATGAAGCTGAAAATCACTAGCAGTATCTAATTTTTGCAACAAAAATTCAGTAATTAAGCATCGATTTGACAGCGGGCGGCATAGTTCCCGATACGGCTTTAATGCAGATGAGGGAGAGGGTAGCGGTTCCTGAAATGTTGAACGACCAATAACTCTAAGTTGGACCAGATGATCGTTGCCACCACCAACAAGTTCACCGCGTCAACAAGCTCGCGGACGACATCGTCGTACTCCTCCAGCCCGCGCGCCCGAGCTCCTCATTGCCTGCCGCCCTAATCGACCTCCATGGTTGGAACCTCTTTCAAGCATTGGTGGCCCTGCGACTGCCCACCGACGCCACGAAGAATGTCCACTTGGAGGTCGCGCTCGCCCTGCAAGAATTTGTTGACCTACACATCCACGTGTACGAGCAAATGTGTATATAGGTATCTACAAGGCCAGTGAGGACACTACGTCGTTGGCCTTCTTCAACCGGCTGGAAGCCTTGGATGCCTTTGCTGAGAAGCACCTTGACCTCGCCACAAAGCCGCCGCTCCTTAGCCATCGGTCGGTGCCCCGGCACACTAAGTCGAGGAGGAGGAGGTCGTACGTTGATGGATGCATCTTTCTTCTTGCCTCCTTAATTCTTATTGTGCTATTGCATTCTCGTTCCAGTCAATACAAACATGTGTGATCCCTTTGCTTAACTATATGCATCACTGTAACTAGTACTCCATCCGTCAATTTATAAGTTGTGTTGCCAGTGTTTGGGGCTGGCGCACGACACAATAAGCACATCCACGACGACACATACAGAGAGGACATCCAGCGGTTCCAATGGCGATTTGTCAAAATATGTAGCTAAAAATCACTAGCACTATCTAATTTTTGCCACTAAAGTTCAGTAATTAAGCATAGATTTCATTCATAGATTAAGCAGTCGTGCTTAATTTATACAAACAGTTCAACTGCTATATGCACATATATGGTTGCTCGCCGTTAGGCACCGTGGCATGCTCTGCTCGCGTCCGTCGGCGCGCTCGGGTTGTGGACAACTTTTCCTTGTGTGTTCAACTGCTATATGCATATATATGGTTGCCCGCCGTTGAAGCGACCGCGAAACGCTCTGCTCGCATCCCTCCGTGTGCGCTCTGCTAGCGGTTGGGCAAGCGCACGATCACGTCGGGGGCCCCATATGCATGCGGTTGCGCCGCGCGCGTTGCCACGCGCAGGTATGTGCGGCACGATGGAGTTACGTGTTGCGAATTAGAACTGCCATCAGGACGTGTCGTCCGGCCTCCCCTTTAATTCCCGCGGCCATTATAACCTTAGTCTCTTCAACCTTTCGATCACGCTCCACAACACAACAAGCACACCCACGACGACACATAGAGAGGGGATGTCTAGCGGCGCTCCAATGGAGTTCGGCGAGCATAAAGTGGAGACCCACGCGAGGGAGATGGATCTCTTGGTGGTGTACACCATCAAACTGTCCGTGGTGGACGACTACATCAACACCGTTGAGCAGTTGCTTGCTGGAGACAAGTACAAGGTGGTCGGCATCAACCTCTAGTACACGACGGTCGTCCCGACATAGATCGGAAGGTTGCCGTCGCCCAGTTGTGCGTGCGCCATCATGTCCTCATCTACCATGACTGCATTTCAGAGAGCCTTGCGGCCGTTTCAACAGGTTTGTCAACAGCACCAACTACAAGTTTTCCATGGTGGAAACCACTGACGATGTCAAAGCGCTCAGTGTTACGGGCTTGGCCTGCCAGAACCTTGTCAAAATCCGTGACCACTACAGGGTATGGGGCAGCACGAAGAAGGACTCCCTGGTCGAACTAGCCTCCGCCATCATCGACCCCTACTACGAAAAGATGAAGCAGGATGCCCAGAGAACAAATGTTGTATCCTGGCACAGGGCCTAGATGCGGCGACAGGATGAACCTCACCTCAGGTTCGCGACCAAGAGCATGTACACATGCTACAAGATGCACAGGCGGATCGTTGACATGAGGAAGTGCCTTGTTACCCAAATCGATGAGCCCGGATCGAGCACAAGCAGAGCAAGCATCACAAGAAGTAGATGATGATCAAATGATCATTTATGCTAGTTAATCATGCATGTAATATATAGTTTACTTTATTGGTGTGTGGAAGTGTCATGTGTGTAGTAGCCACCTATGAAATTATGCGTGTAATAGTTTACTTTGGTGTGTGCAAATGCCATGGTTGTAGTAGCCACCTATGTAATTGGATGTTTAATTTGGTTAATCATGCATGCAATATATATGTTGTTGTTCTGTATGCAATCCCATCACACAACACAGACGTCATATTAGCAGCAATCGTTTGTGTTATTATCGGTCTTCGCACACATTTCTGATTACAGACCTGTTTGCCGCGTATGACACATATCTTGTTATATTGAACCGTTTATGTTCTCTTGTCTCAACACAAACAGTTCATCCGAGTGAACCGCATGTTGTATATCACACACACCTTGATTGGCTGACTATTTCTTTTGTGTTTCCTAATCACAAACAGTTCATCCTAGTGAACCGTATGTTGTGTATCGCACACGCCTTCATCTGGCTGCCCGTTTCTTTTGTTACTCCTCATCGCAAACACTTAATTGAACTGAACCATATGCCCTGCATCGCACACGCAACTAGAATATGAACCGTGTTTGATGCATCCGTCATAGCAAATGTTTTGCACATTTTTTACGGTTCTCTGACACCACCGCTTGCAATTATTGCATCGCACACAGTTTCTCGAAGGGTCTCTGATCGTAGTGTCGCGTTAGCAGCATCCTGCAGTAGTGCTGGTAGACTTGGCCGAGCTCTCGAAGAGCCTTTTTCCTTTGACTGTTGGAAGAGAAAGTCTCGTAGACTGTCAGGACGTCATCATGAGATGGCGTTGCTGACTGCCTATCAGGGGGTGTGAGGCTGAGGATGTGCTCGCCACTTTTGGCCACCTGCCTTACCACCCGGCAAGCTCGAAGCCTGCGAGTCTGATTTGTGTTAAGCAGGGCCAAGTGGGCATGGTTTATCCAGCAATTCATCCAGAACCGTTCTAGGTTTATTTCTCCTTTGGGCGAGATTGTGTTCGGGCGAAACTGATGCGTGCGCCCGTTTTGCTTGGGCCTTGCTAGGCCTCAGGCCGGGGATTGATTCCCTGCGCATCTGCTGTAACCTCCAGGTGCTTTCCATGGAGAAATATTTTTGTACCATGTCCAACAATTTGGAGAAATTTTGCACGCGGCGGCGGGTGAGGGCATTTAAGACCCCTTCGTCCTGGCAATTGAATCGGAAGGCTTTAATTATTTCTTCGTCACGACTGTCGATTATCTCGTTTTTTACAAGGAGAAATCTGGACCAGTAATGATGGACTGTTTCTCCGGGCTGCTGCTTGACGTACATCAGGTCCCATACGTCCAGTCTTCCAGCATCCGGACAATATTCGACATGGTAGGTGGGTGGGAAATTTTTAGCCGCATCCGACTTTTTTGAGTCCGGAGCGTCGACAGCGATGAGCCACGCCTAGGTTATATCCGGATTTGATGGCGTGGTGTCTAGGTGATTGTTTGCGTGTGGTTGTGCCGGCTCTAGGTCGGACCCCGTATCACAGGCCGAGTCCGAACTCTTATCTTGACGGGCGTCTATATCCGGGCTAGAGACCCGGGTGTATACCATTATAAGCTTCGGAGATCACGATCCCTCCGCCCCCTCTTCGATGGTAGCGACGATTTGAGTGATGGGCGGGGTGTTGATCTCTTTGTTGCCGGGTTTAAGCCCGATCTTGTCATAGGCCGTAGGCGTGCTGATGGAGATTCCCATAGCCAGGAATCGATCCAAGAGGTCGTCAACCGAATGGGTTCCCGCCAGGGGCATGCCTCCTGTGAAGGAAATATGCCCTAGAGGCAATAATAAAGTTATTATTTATTTCCTTATATCATGATAAATGTTTATTATTCATGCTAGAATTGTATTAACCGGAAACATAATACATGTGTGAATACATAGACAAACAGATAGTCACTAGTATGCCTCTACAAGACTAGCTCATTAATCGAAGATGGTTATGTTTCCTAACCATAGACATGTGTTGTCATTTGATTAATGGGATCACATCATTAGGAGAATGATGTGATTGACATGACCCATTCCGTTAGCTTAGCACTTGATCGTTTAGTATGTTGCTAATGCTTTCTTCATGACCTATACATGTTCCTGTAACTATGAGATT
>LR880970.1:862643857-862683903 GCA_904067115.1 Aegilops sharonensis | reverse complement strand
CGTCGCCGTCTTCGTCTCCGGTCGCCGGAGATCCCCTCCGCCGCTACGACCGCTTCGGTTCCTCCCCGACCTCGCCGACCCGTTCGTCGTGACCGCTGTGAGCTGCTGCTCCTTCTCCCCCTCTACGTTCTCGCACTCGCACACCGCAGCCGCATCCCCGCTCACGCCTGACTCCGGCCGCCGCCCCGAGCTCCGCTCCGGCGAGCTCCGGCGCCCCCGCAGCCCCCCACCAGCTCCCCTGGTTGTGGACGACGACGGGCTACGCCCCGGTGGTCTTCGCGCGACCAGACGCCGCTTGTAGCACAAGTCCGGCGAGTCGCCGCCGCGCTATTGGTCGCCGCCGGCCAGAACTCCGGCGGGCTGACGTGGTTTTTCTAATTAGGCACTAACACCACCTACTGACACTGATAGTGGGCCCGGCGCCCACTAATCTTGATTAGACCAAATAAACCCCCCCCTGTTAACTAACTGAGTCACTGACGTGTGGACCCCACACGTCAGGTTTGACCTGGTCAGCACCGTTGACTTGCTGACGCAAGCATGACGCAGTGCTGACGCAATTATTTATTTTCTGGATTTAAATTAAATCAGGAAATTCCAGAAAATGTTTCAAACTTCAAAAAAATCATAGAAATTCAACCGTAACTCAGATTAAAATAATTTATATATGAAAAATTATCAGAAAAAATGCAATCTATCCATCTGTACCAGTTTCATGCATGAAAAACCAAGTTATACCTGATGTATAAGTGAAAACATGTAAATGGCATATATAAGAGCTTAACTTGGAGTTGCATTTGAATTCTTGGTTCAAATGGACTTCATTCAAATTGAATACTAGTTGCATTAGCTCAAACAGCATCACATCTACGTGCCATGTTTATGCATCATATTGTTGCATATGATTGTGTATTGATTGCCGGCATCGTTCCTTCTCGATAGGTCCTGCTCCGGAGACGTTCCAGAGTACCTGTCTGTGAAGCAGTGCCCTCCTTGTTGATTTATCAGGCTAGCAAACCCCCTTGTTCATTCCGATACAATCCTACTCTCTCGCTCCTGCTCTCAGTTATTGCATTAGGACAACAACGATTCATCTGCTACTTTGTGCTGCGGTAGTTGAACCCATTCCTCTGCATGACCTGTCATTGCCACAGTAAATAGTTGACACCCTCGCCAGGCTTCCGCTTGAAGGTTGCCGAGGTACATGACGTGTACATGGCGGTAAGTGGCGAGAGCGTGTGTGAAGAAGTACACCCCTGCAGGGTTATCATGATCTATTCGAATAGCCGTGTCCTCGGTTATGGACTTCTTGGATGCTTACGTGGTACATAGACAACTTGAAGTGGATACTCTAAAATGCTCAAGACAAGTGTGAGTGCTATGGATGGCCTTCTCGTATGGAGACGGGGATGAATCCATAGTAGTGTATTGATGTGGTGACTAGTGGACTCGTGTGCGCCATATCACCTCAAAGAAGTTCTGGTAGTCGTACAGGATAGCCACAGAGTCAAAGCTGGCTTGCTGCAACTAAACTCCACATTACCTTCTTGATACTAATGCATGTATATTAGGATCTGATGTAAGTCTTGCTGAGTACCTTGTACTCACGTTGCTTTATTTATGTTTTTGCAGCGGAGATTTCGGTCTTACTAGTAGTTCCGCTTGGACTTCGACGAGTAGCTTGTTACCTCAGCTACGATCTTGTACCTTGGGAGGGTCTTGTAGATAGTCAGGCTTCTCAGCCTTTTTCTTTTGTAGTTGTCTGTACTCAGGCATGTAATGCTTCCGCTTGTTGCTTGTATGCTCTGAATGATGGGTCATGTGACCCCTATTTGTATTTAATGCTATGTGGCTCTTCTGAGCCTTTATCTATATGAGTTTGCGTTATGTTGTGATGCCATGTTGTACAGCACATACTTGCATGTTATGCGTACGTGTAACTTGTATTGCTATGTGTGGGATTCGACAACCTAGTTGTTTATCCTTGGTAGCCTCTCTTATGGGGAAATGTAGTCTCGTGTTCTGAGCGATAGTAGTCCGCTACAGCCCGGTTCACCGGAGTCCTGCTAGCCCAGCACTACTGCTTGGACACTTGACTGGCCGGCATGTGTTTCACTTCGTTCCTATGTCTGTCCCTTCGGGGAAATGTCACGCGGTGATATTCGGAGTCCTGCCTAGCCTGCTACAGCCCGGGATACCGGAGTCCTGTTAGCCCAGTGCTACAGCCCGAATTCATACGTTGATGACCGACATGCTCGATGTGATTCATGTATGCCTGTCCCCATAGGTTAGTGCCACTTTGGGTTCACGACTAGTCATGTCGGCCCGGGTTCTCTGTCATATGGATGCTAGCGACACTATCATATACGTGAGCCAAAAGNCACGCGGTGATATTCGGAGTCCTGCCTAGCCTGCTACAGCCCGGGATACCGGAGTCCTGTTAGCCCAGTGCTACAGCCCGAATTCATACGTTGATGACCGACATGCTCGATGTGATTCATGTATGCCTGTCCCCATAGGTTAGTGCCACTTTGGGTTCACGACTAGTCATGTCGGCCCGGGTTCTCTGTCATATGGATGCTAGCGACACTATCATATACGTGAGCCAAAAGGCGCAAACGGTCCCGGGCCATGGTAAGGCGACGCCCCTGGGAATACCGTGCGTGAGGCCGCAAAGTGATATGATGTGTTACATGCTAGATCGGTGTGACTTAGGATCGGGGTCCCGACAACATTCAAAAAAGGAATTGATTCCGTAAAAGATGGGATCAACCAGTAAATAGAAAATTACTGATATTTCATCCTTGTGAGATTGTCAATTTTGTACCAAAGGTGTATTTTGAGTATATCGAATTAGTATAGCTATCCTTCCTATGGCACACCAATCTGGTTTTGCCTGGTTCCGAAACATAATTACTTTTTTTTGTCTATAGGTAAACTATATGTTATTCAAGGCATCAATAGAAAACCCCATTTTTGTAGGTTCTACTTACTTTTCATTGGCTTCGGAATAATAGAGTAATTCGGAATAGAAGCTAAAATCTTGGAAAAAATCTAAGTTAATGATCAATAGGTTTGGATNGTATAGCTATCCTTCCTATGGCACACCAATCTGGTTTTGCCTGGTTCCGAAACATAATTACTTTTTTTTGTCTATAGGTAAACTATATGTTATTCAAGGCATCAATAGAAAACCCCATTTTTGTAGGTTCTACTTACTTTTCATTGGCTTCGGAATAATAGAGTAATTCGGAATAGAAGCTAAAATCTTGGAAAAAATCTAAGTTAATGATCAATAGGTTTGGATAAATAATTTAGGAAGGATATTCTCATACTAACACAATACAAGGACAAGTATATGTGAAATCTATCCTTTCATAATTCGTAATTCATCCTTGTATTGTTTGTTGGATTAGGTCTAACTTTCTTGACCAAACTGCGAGCGCGGAACTTTACAAGATGAAATAGGGAAAGACAGAAGATTGAATAGAACTTAAAAGGATAATTGAAGTGACTCGTCTTCGAATTATGCAACCGAGGTTGTGCTTAAGCGCGAGAGCTATTTCTCGCTTTAAGCGAGACGATAGCTTTGTTTCGCTGAGGATTTTCCTCCTGGCGTCGTATTGGGCTGGCCCATTCTGCCACGCGTAGTGTGTAAAAAAAGATTTGGACCTTAATGAAGAGAGCATGCAACCTTGTGCTTAAGCGCGAGAGCTATTTCTATCTTTAAGCAAGACGATAGCTTTTTCTCGCTGAGGATTTTCCTCCCCTAGCGTCGCTGTGCTAGCCACTCTGCCTAAGTTAAATTCATGTTATAAGCAATTGTCGCATCCTACTTAAGGCTATTTGAGCCATTTTCTTCAAGTTTTTTTCTACCTTTTTTTGTTTAATTTGCTTCTTTTTTCAGACGCGGAGGAATTGATCCCGGGCACCAGTGATCCCGAATGAACAGTAAAATCCAAAAAAATAGTAAACAAACTAAAAAAAATCTGAACTTTTTTGTCAAGAAACTTTGATGTTTTTTCTACATGCGTGCCAATTTTCGTGATGAAATGACATTTGTGGAGGTGTCAGCAAAAAAACAAAATCATGCTCCAAAAAAACTGTTTTTGGAAGCATTTTGGAGCATTGATTTTGTTTTTTTTTTTTTGCTGAGACCTGCATGAATGGCATTTTGTCATGAAAATTTGTACGCATGTGAAAAATATATCAATGTTTGTTACCAAAAAAATTCAGATTTTTTTGAACTTTTTAAATATTTTTTTCGTTTGTACTGTAGCAAATGGTGCCTGTGAGCTCGAGCTCACAATAGCACTTTCGACAACTTTCCCCTTTTTCTTTCATTTTGCATTTTGTTTCTTTGTTTTCTATTTTCTAGTTTCTTCTTCTTTTGTTTCTATTTCTTATGTCTGTTTTCGCTTTCACTCTATATTTTTGTATATGTCAAAAACATTTTATTAATAAGTGATCAACATTTTTTGTACACACAGTCAACATTGTCCGAACGCTTATTCAACAATTTTCAAATACTTGTTCAAAATTAATAATTATGAAACATTTTCCAAATACTCGTACAACATTTTTTAGAAGTTATTTAACATTTTGCAGACAGTTGTTCAACATTTTTCAAATACTCTGTCAACATTTTGTAATACTTGTTAAACATTTTTCAAATACGTTTTCAACATTTTAATAATTATTTGACATTTTTTAAATACTTGTTTAATATTTTTAGATACTCATTCAATATTTTTTAGTACTTATTCAACATTTCTTTAATATTTTTCAACATTTTTAATATTTATTCAACATTTTATAATACTCTTTGAGAATTTTTTTAATACATATTTTGATTTATTGAACACTTTTTTCTAAAATTATGTTTATTTAAAAACATGAACATGTTTCTAAATTCCAAATAATTTTAAATTTTATGAAGATCCTTTGAAAAATACGGCTTTCTAAAATTCTGAATATTTTTTGAAAGCGATAACAATTCTGTAAAATGTGAACAATCTTTTTAAACAATGAACACTTATTGGAAAACACAAACAAATTTTGAAAGAGTGAACATTATTTTCAAAAAACATTTTTCTAAACTTGTGAACAAAATATAAAATGAAAAAATGAATGAGAAATAAAAAAAATAACTGATCAGGAACATGGCTGAACCTGCTAAAAGGTTCCCCAAACTAATAACACCCTGGCAGGAACCGTCTAGAAGATTCCTAAAAGCGGCAAAAGCCCCCGAGGCTCAAACCTGCAGAAAGTTCCAAAACCGGAACCAAAGTACATTTTTTCCTAGCGTTAAATGGGCTGGCCCAACTTGGCCACTATTGAGCGAATAGGCGACTGCGTCAAATAGGAAACACCCTATATAGTGGGAGCAACTAGCCAAGGGGTACCCTTTCGCAAGGGTCACTTTTAGTGCACGTGCTTGGCGCTCCCTTGAGATTTTTTTCTGTACGCATTTTCAGGTTTTACATGTTTTTTTGGCTTTTACGTTATTGCCTAGTTTTCCCTAGGTTTTCAAGAAAGAAATTAAACTTTTTTGGCGCGAAAAAAACTTTTTTGCTTTTGCGAGAGGCACAAATTTGCTTCTCGTGGAGTCACATGTTTGCTTCCCCGAGAGACACATAAAATGTGTTAGTTTGCTTCCATGAGTGACACTGATTCACTTCTCATGGAGGCACAAATTTATTTCCGTGAGGGGCACAACACTATCTCTTGGAAAAGGAAAACAATGCATTCCTGTTGCTTCCGAAAGTGGCATAGATTTGCATCTCGTGGAGGTATAGGTTTGCTCTCGCAAGAGACACAAATGTGCCTCTCGGAAAGGAAAATAAACATTTTTTTCTTCAATGAGAAGCACATATTTGCTTCTCGTGGAGGCCATGTTTGTTTTCGCGAGAGTTACAACTGTGCCTCTCGGAAAGGAAAAAATGTGGGATAAATAACTGTGTTCTACTCCCTCCGTCCCATAACGTAAGTTGTTTTTTTGGCACTAGCTCCGTCACATAATGTAAGACGTTTTTTGGCACTAGACTAGTGCCAAAAAACGTATTACATTATGGGACTGAGGGAGTAGCTTACAGGATTTTAACGCACGGTATAATAGATAAAATGCTTTGAATAAACGAATCGACAAAAAAATGGGAAAATCCCACGTTACAACGAGTGGCGTACACATGCAGTACGTCACTTGTCACAAATCTGAGAAGGTGGGAGTGACCTTTATAAGTGGTACCCTTTAATTAGTGACTTTGCTATATAGCGCTTCTTGCGAGTAATATGAGCGTATCACCCATGTTATTCCTTGGTGGGCCGGCCCAGGAGGCTCCGCACGCTCGTTCCATTGTTTTTCTCGCTCCTGATTTCTGGCTAACGGAAAATAGACTTTTTTCTGAGTGGTTAAAGGAAAATAAACTACTTCCTCATATATATATTACGTGTGGGATGTGTCTGATTTAATATAAATTTAGTTTTATCTTTTTCATGTTGATGAAAAAAATGTTCCTGGATTCTTAAAAATAGTTGTACTTCATTGTTTTTTTGTGTACTTAGGAAATGTCCACGAATTCAAAAAAGGTTTGTGGATTTTAAAATATTGAAAAAATTGGGAATTCAAAAGTATTTGTGTATGTAGAGAATTGTTCCCAAAATTCATAAATGTTCAAGAATTCAAAATAAATATTTGAAACTTAAAATAATCATAATTTTAAAAATATTCATGAATTCAAAAAATATCACTTTCAAGAAAGTTCATGAATTTAAGAACTTAATGAATTTTTAATAATTGCACGAATTATAAATGAGAAAATAAATAAATAAATAAAAATGAGGAAAAAATAAAATAAAACAGAAATAAAACCGGAAAATCTTTCAAAAACCATGCAGAAGGTTCCAAAAAGGGAGGCCAACAGTTCGTGCTAGTGAGCTATTTGCCCTCGGGGGTTACACATCATTTATGAGTGCTATTTGTCTCAAAAATATATTTGTGAGTGCTAGTTATTCTTAAAAAAGAATTTGTGCTAGTTTAAGTGGATTTATTTTCAAGAGTACGTCTAGACTTACCATAATTTTATAAAAGACACAAATAAATTATAAGAAGAGTACCCTTGTTATGAACAACAAGTGCAGTTCACACTCCACTCCACACCGAGGCAAGTTCGAAGACAAGGCAAGACACACCAGGCCAGTCCGATTACAAGCTACCACGCCCACTTCAACCGCAACACAAGGGGCCTATCCTAAATTGAAATACAAATCCGTGTCTCGACCAACACTTGCCGCCTCCGAAGACAACACACCAACTTGGACTACCCTTGCCGATACACCATCCATCCATGAATGCCTAACATAGATTGGCGAGTAGGTGGCGGGACTTGAACGATCACAAGAAAGACATCGTTTTGGACGCACCAGCGATGACGCACGTAGCGCCCTTGAAGACCAACCTGACAACAACAAGCACGGAAAGAACGCAACACAGGACCTCCAAAATCATGTATCCGTACACGATGCTTCGCCATCGCCGATTCCAAACCGAACCTAGGCGCAAAATTTTAACAAATGAGAATACAAACATACAGACACATACGAAATGCGAGTAATACCGCGATGTTACACAACGATCACGTAGAACTATGACACAAATATCCCAAGCAAAATCGATATATCTCAAGCACGTAGTAATTGATCTCTAGCTAGAAAGTACTTTTATGCACACTGATAGTACCACACACGGAGATTTTGCAAAAAAGGAAAAAGAAGAGACACGGAGAGCATCCGATGAGCTAGGAGCTAGCTGTAGTCTGAACTCCAGAGCGGCCTGAACCACATGGAGTGGACGCAGGGCTGGAAGGTCACCATCACCAGCAGCACCGCCACCATCGCCGCCACGCCCCACGGTGACGCCCCCGACGACTGCGACGAGGCCGCGGCCGGCTGGGCGTTCACGGCGTGGCGTCGGAGCGCCCAGCGGGTGCGGCGGCGCCAGTACCCGAGCGCGGCGAAGAGGAGGAAGGCGGCCATGGCGGCGAGCGGCGCGGCGAAGACCCGCGCGCCGATCTCGGCGCGGCGCTCGACGGCCCGGTAGTCGACGTAGGAGGAGGTGGCCAGGAAGGAGACCACGATGGCGAAGAAGGCCAGCAGGCGCCACGGCGGCAGCGTCGCCGACGACAGCGCCCGCGCCGCCCAGCCGTGCCTCCAGCCCCGCCGCGGGTGCTGCGGCCACGACGACATCGCGCTAGCTTAGCGTAAGCTGCTGCCGCTCCTGCGTTGCCGAGCTGTAGGCGCGTGCAGGGTGGTGGTATATATTATTGGAGTGGAAGGAAGGAAGCAGATGCCAAATGCTTGTGGGTGGAAGAAAGGAAAGGCGGGAGAGGAGCGGTGATGGGTCAGAGCTCAGAGGTGGGCGCGCCGGAATATATGCTGCCTGTTGGAATAGCTAGCTTAGCTATACATCAAAGGAGGATTACATATAAGAGAATAAACTGATCACAGGTGGTGCGCAGCGCACTGATTAAAGATGGAGAAATTCCTTCCACCTCACCACCATAGAGCTAGCTTCTAAATCATTTTTCTCGCAAAAAGAAGTTTCTGAATAATTTGTTGGGTTGGATTATTGGAGTGCTTGCGTCTACGTGGACTTTAGGAATTATTATTTCTAAGTCCAAAGCTGCTTATCAAGCGTTGAGTTTATCCAACCGGTCGTGTTAGTTGCACATTTTAGATGTGTGCATAATTTTCTTTCAGCTCCGAAAATATATGTATAAGTTGATCAATTTTGATATAACTGTTTTTTCAGGCCGATTATTGTGACCTTGATAGTTTACTTCTTGAAGTAAAGTGTAGCATTGAGAATCCGCGGGCACCCGTGGGGATGGTTTATTTTCAGCAAGGACGTTTGTGGACATGGGAGTGCTCTCTTCACCCCGTAGCAAAAACAAACCTCACCCTACTGTTTTTGGCTTCTCCGGTCCCGCCCCTCTCCGCAATCCAGTCACCTCTCATCTTGAAGGATAATTGTGTATTCTAAATTATCATGCATGATACAAATGCACAAGTTCGATAAATATAGTGGACGTCTTTTAAAGAGCGGAAGGGGTTTCAGAGATAAATTTCTTGTTGATATCTCGTACACTTTGGAATTCACAATTCAATTGTACCTAATTAACTTGATAGTTTTGTACTCTAGAATCCTCCACTATATTCTTTCTTCATTCATACTCTAAATTGCCTTTTTTTATCAAGTTCCATAGATATTCAAGACATTATGTACAAATACACATATAAATGCACAGTAGCAAAACAATGGACATAAAAATAATTTGTGGATAGATGTGATACAACACAATTCGTGCTATTGCCACAAAAGTTTTCCTTGAATAACTCAAACATAAAAAAATAACACACCAAATAAACAAAAATATGCTCCTACTTTTGAACAATGTTTTGCAGTGAGTCATACTAGAGATGTATGAAAAATTCAGGTTAAGGTTAGTAAGCATGGTCTACTTATACTTGAAATTAATATTTTAGTTATTATAAGGAGACATGTATCGATGCAAAATAATATAAATTTGGTTGGGAGATCAATCATCATGAGATAAAAGAGTTTAGTATAAATGTGTCATGGTCTTCTGGCGCCACAACATCGCCTGGATTTACTGACGCAGATGCACTCGCCGGACCTATGTCCAGTTGATCGTGATCATCTGGATCCTCCTCGTCCACTAGCTCGCACATCAACATCATATCCCTGTCGTCTCCTTCCTCGGCCATGAGCGGCTGCTGCTTCGGTGCTTCCTCGCAGTTAGCCTTGAAGTGACCCAGGAGGCCACACTTATAACACCTTACTTTTCTGATGTCAAACTTCCTCCTCGGTGGTTCAGGTGCATCCTCGTCGTCCGATTCGACGAAGTTCTTTCTCGCCGAGCGCTGCTTCCCTTTCCCTTTCTTGATGCTGCTCGTAGATCCGCCCTGCTTTTCTTTTGACAGGGCAATCCATTGCGCCTTTGTCAGCATCAGACGCTCACTCGCCTCCGCGTCGCCGAAACTGAGATGAATTCTCTCGTCGTGGGCCTTGAACCTTCCGACGAGATCCTCAACTGTGAGGGTTTTCAGGTCGAGACACTACAAGGATACCCCCTTATAAAGCAACACAAATTCCACAACGTCTTGACTATATGTTGCAAACTTGAGTGTAGATACGCATATAAGCGTTGCAGCTCATGTGCTGCAGAGGTGTAGCTCATGACCATACTGTAGTACATAAGTTGCAACAGAACATGTACGTTGCCTGGTATATGTTGCAAATTATATCTGTTATAAGACTGCAAATATACATAATAAACAGTAAAAAATAATTTGACATGTTTGTACACATAAGGAATTGGGCGTGGAAATATTTGCTTTCTGTTTGAGCAAAACCAAATCGCGTGAAGTCCCTCTCTTTTATTCTTGGATACAGATTTATATCTGATTGATCTAGGTTTTTTTTTCTTTAGGGCTCGATTTTTTGGGTGATCTTTAGGATAGATCGATCTAGGTCTCTCCCTCCAACGACGACACAAATCAATAATGGAATATCCTCTGGTTATTTTTTTGAGAGAGAATTTTTTTTTAACTGGGAGAATTTTTTTTTAGCAAATTTTTGTGTGAGAAATGGAATCTCCTCTTGTTGAGCGACGACGGAGCTGGGCCACCGAGACCATTGGCCTGGGCGTAAGAAAAAGTCCCAGCCCGCTGTAAGGAAAATAACGAAATCACTAGTTAAGGAGTACTTCTTGCGGAGATCATTCCAACTCCCCAGGTTGCAACAAGTGGCGCGCTGCATGTGCGCCACTTGTCGCAACCTGGGAGTTTTCCCTTTTTTCGTAGATCCGTTTATTCAAAATGTTTTATCTCTCAAACCGTGCGTCCAAATCTCGAACCGCTTTCGCCATTGGATTCCTCGCGTCAAGATCTTCAAAACTAGATCCCATGTTGATAGGTTTTGACGAACTTTTTTTTCACGAAAAAACCGGACGAAAAAAACCGACGAAAAAACCGAACCGGAACACGGGTTTTTTTCCCTTTCCGAAAGAGGCACGCCCGTGCCTCTGACGAAATCACAACCATGCCTCTCACGGAAACAAAACTGTGCCTCTCACGAAAGAAAAAAAAAACAGAAAACGCGTTTTTTCCTTTCCCGAAAGAGGCACGCCGGTGCCTCTGGCGAAAGCACAACCGTGCCTCTGGCGGAAGCAAAACCGTGCCTCTCGCGAAAGAAAGAAAAAATAGAAAACGCGTTTTTTTCCCTTTCCGAAAGAGGCACGCCCGTGCCTCTCGCGAAAGCACAACCGTGCCTCTGGTGGAAGCAAAACCGTGCCTCTCGTGAAAAAAAAACAGAAAACGCGATTTTTTTTCCTTTCTGAAAGAGGCACGCTCGTGCCTCTCGCGAAAGCACAACCGTGCCTCTGGCGGAAGCAAAACCGTGCCTCTCGCAAAAGAAAAAAAAAACAAAAAATGCGTTTTTTTTCTTTTTCGAAAGAGGCACGCCGATGCCTCTCGCGAAAGCACAACCGTGCCTCTCGCGGAAGCAAAACCGTGTCTCTCGCGGAAGAAGAAAAAACAGAAAACACGTTTTTTTTCGTTTCCAAGAGGCACGGCCGTGCCTCTCGCGAAAGCACAACCGTGCCTCTCGCGAAAACAAAATCGTGACTCTCGTGAAAAAAAGTGCAGTTTTTTTCTTAAATTTTTTTTTGGTCGAAAAGTTAGGGAAGACCTGTAAAAAACCAAAACGTCAAAAAAAACCCGAAAAAAACCTTTTAAAAAGCCGAAAACGTGTGCGTAAAAATAAAAAAAATTCTGGAGGAAGCGTCCAGAGCGCGACACATGGCAGATGGCTGTAAGCGTGCCAAGTGGCGCTGATCGTTTTCAGGCTCCCGAAAGAGCGCTTGTTAATTAGTTGCTCCCGGAAAATAATCTTCTCAGCCCGCTCCTAACCTCTAGCTGGGCCTCACATCTTAACCCAATACGACCGATCCAGAAAAGAACGCACCGCTAGAAAACTGACGAGCTTCCGCGCAGGACGCGATATTTGAATGGGCCGGCCCATTCGGGGCGTCGCAACAAGCCGCCGTTAAAAATAGCAAAAGCTAATGTTTGATTGAGGAATCGAACTAGTGAACACACGACCGAGAGTTGATGCTTAAAAATAACAGTGACGAACAGTGGAGCAACAGGTAGACGGCGACGAGGAGTAGGAGCCGCAATCTAGTGAAAAACACGATCGTCTTTTATGTATCCTATTCTTTTAGGAGGCAGATTAGCGGGCCTAGCGGGTCGGTGGGCCGGCCCGATTAGCATATGGGCCGTGCCTGGGCTGCAGCACGCGGGCCGACATGGCACGATTAGGATGGGCCGTGCCGGGCCGGCCTGTTTGGCCAGCTATACTCGTGAGAGGAAACGGGAGACAGTAAAGGCACGCAGAGCCAGGATAACACGCATGCATTTAAATATGGTAAATGAGGTGCACACGAAAGATGCCACAGTTCTGGGCTGGTGAATCTTTTCACTCATGTTCCAAGCAAGCCTACATGAAAATGTAGAAATTAACTGAACAATCAACCAACACCAATCGTCTCTCTGCACCACCCGCCACACTCTCACTAACCCGTTGGTAATTTTATAGACGTCTAACAATTTTATGACTGGATTTACGTCGGTAATTTTATAGTGCTACGTTCTACGCACGACCTACGTTCTGAAGGTGGGAATATGTGCTACAGGAACTTCATTGGGAGGAGAGAGAGAGAGAGAGAGAGAGTGGCACCCACACATGCATGCATGCATGATGCATGAGTTATCATGTCCGCGCAATCCTTTGTGCATGTGTTACTCACTCCTGTGTATGTTGTGCACAGAGATAGAAAGCATCAGCAGCACGTACCTAGTTGCTAGGTCACCTATAGAGGAGGAGTAATCAGTAATTCATATGGATAATGCATCGATCGGTGCAGTGAATAAGTGCAGTGCTGCCTGGCCTACCTGCCAGCGAAGAACACCTCATTATATTTTGGACAAGTTCTCATCACTGTTATGTTCGTTTGCCCATTGACTGGTCACCATGAGCGGCAGCACAGAGACCTGTCCAAGCTAGTTACTAGGGGTTCTCTTGTTTGGAATTCTGTGACCCTATGCTGCTGCTGATTACTCTGCGTTGTTGCACAACATGTGAGCTATGATCACGCACAACACTGCGGCATTCTGGCCAGCGGTCCATGCCCTGCGTTCTGCCCATTTGGCCAGCGGTCCATACCATGCGCGGCAGCCACAGAGGTCATCAAGTTCTAGCTGGTTAGTAGGTGTTACCATGTTTGCAATTCTGATCTGTGCTGCAAAAGAATGCTGCCGATGACACTATTCATGAGTTTGGTTCAAGGTTATGTGGCAAAGTAAAAATGGACGAAATCTTAGTTTGGCCTCAGTTTCAAAGGAAAATTGCAGGAATTCAGACATCCAATTGGACCTCCTTTTCAGATTCATATGCACGAATAGCGAGTAGTATGATCTTTAGTGGCATAATAACATTCTGATTGTAAATTTTCGTGTGGTTTGACTTTGATTTTACCATGTTTTTCTGGATTCCCGTGTTGACAAAAATTCCTACGAGAAAAACAACCAAGTTGACAAAATTCTTGTGATTCTCATCATATGTTTTCCTACGGCATCCCTATCTTTTTCCTAAAAGTATCATGGGAACCAAACAAGCCCTAAAAGTGTTCTTTTTGCTGGGCTTTTTTTAAATTATTATACATGTTTTAATTCATTTCCAATTCTACAAAGGTGTGATATTTGTTTTCTTAAAGAAAATGTAGGTTCTTCTTTAGGCATAATTGGAAAATTTGTAGCACCGATTGTAAGTGTAGAAATAAAATGTATGAAAATCTAACAAAAATGTTTTCATATTTTGGTTCTACAAAGGCGTGACATTTGTTTTTTTGGAAGAATATTTGGTTCTTCATTTGGCATCATTAAAAGAAATTGGGTACCGATTGTAAGCGACAAATTAAAATGCTATAGAAATATCCCAAAAAAATGTTTTCATATTATAACAAATTGAATAGTGTGAAAAATAGAAAGTCAGTAGGCATTAGTGGAAATGTTACATTTTATAGAGCATGGTAATGAAAAAAACATAGTATTTTCTAACACATGGAGCCATCATTAATTATTAGTACGATATTTCTAGTGAAGTTAAAAAAAATGAAAACAATAGGTTCATGCTATGGAGAGCCTTCCGAAAGAGCGATTCAAAGCTCTGGCTCCGGCGCGGGTAGCCCTTTAGAAAAACCAAATAAGTTACTTCTTATAACCATAAATTTATGTTAAAACATTGTACATATACATGGATGTGTGGTACAAGACCAAGTGCGTGATCAACAAGTGCTTCTGGTTGTATTGTTTTGGGGCCAGAATTGTGTTTATTTTTTGTTAGGCTACAAATTATTGTATCATTTTAATGAAAATCTGTACACATAATCGCAATGTTGTTTTTGGTACATTACTTAAAGCATCGGAATTCTTTAACGCGTAGTCTGACCCATATAATACACATCCTTGTGGCCAGCAGTCCATTTGCGTTATGTTCGTTTGGCCATTGACTGGTCACCATGCCCTGCGTTCTGTCCATTTGGCCATTGATTGATCACCATGCATGGCAGTGGTGACTAGGGGTTACCATGTTTGGAATTCTGTGACCCATGCCGCAGAAGATATGCAGCTGCTACGCTGTTGCACAACATGTGGTGACCATATCATATGCACATTACAGCAGCATTAGCACAGCATATATTTTGTATCCTGCTGCACGCCATGGATGATGGAGGCAGGAGTACTCGATTTCACAATGCATCAAACCCTGTAAATTCAAAAAAAAAAAAAAAGCATCAAACCCGATGGATCCGTCAATCAATTTTCTCTCCCACCCAACAAGAGCCAGTGATGTGCTGCGCCGACTGGACTCTGCCTACATAAACACCCACCCTCCTTCTCTTCTTCCCAACACTCCTCTCCTCTCCCGCGAAGCCAGCCAGCCAGCCATCTAGAGCTAGAGCTAGAGCTAGAGGTAGTAGTAGTAGAAAGAAGAAGGCGCGGGTAGCCATGGGCGTCGTCAAGGAAATGGCGCCTGTCGCGCTCTGCGTGCTAGGTGTCATGTTCCTCGTCGGGATGGCGGACATGAGCGGTCTCCCCGGCTGCAGAAGACCAACGAGGATGGAGCTCCAGGAGCTCGCGGCCCAGATGCGCACCACCCTCGTCGGCACCGCCTCCTCGGCCGCCGGGATACTCATCTGGGTCGGCAAGGTGGCCGACGACCTGAGCGCCGCTGGGTGGGACTGGGAGATGCGCGCCATGTTCATCGTCGGCGTCAACCTCTCCCTCGCCTCGTCGTTCCTCGCCCTCTCCGCCCTCGTCTTGGAGCTCTCCTGCGACCCCGTCGTCAACTACTGCATCGCGGCCGCGCTCGTCGGCGTGCATCTCGTAGCCGCCTGGGTAGTCCGTGGTCGTCTCCGAGCACTGAGGCTTCGTCGAGCTACCTAGGTAGCCAACAAGGAGCCGGTGGGATTGCCTCTCTTAATTGATTAGGGTTGTGGTGGCGTTCCATCTCCAAATGATGTGTCTGGCGCGCCTGGACAAAGACATCAATCAACTTTCTACCATTGTTCTTAATTAATCTTAGGGAGTGCGTTTAGTTCATTTTAGGAAGAAGAAAATCTGTACCACCGGTGTTAGCTTAATCAATTATCTCTTGTGTGTTAGTTCTGTTGGCTGCCTTCCTTGGTCCTTCGTTTACTTTACTGCATTCTATTACTTAGATCGATGCATATTAGCATCTAGCATCTATCTGGTCTAGTCACCATTACCTTAAAACACATGCATGCATGCCTGTTAGCAAATGAGTGTTGACGGATACTGCCGTACTACTAGTAGTAGAACTTGCATGAAAGGGATCACATTTGATTTACAAATCCTAGAGTATTTTTTTTTTCAAAAAGTTCTAGAGTATATTTATCTTTAGCTTCTCCAAAGTGGCAATTAAACTTCGAACTATCTCTTTGGAAAGGCTTCTCGATAACAAGTTGTTTCTGTTGTGAATGATGCAATGTCTTAAATAGCCTTGCAGCCGTGTTTGCTGCTTAACAGATTTACTTTGCAAATTGCAAGAAAGAAAGAAAAAACTATTCATGCCTGTTACTCTCTGCCCTAAAATGGAGAGAGGGAGCGTATGTGTGTGTGACCCTCCTGCTTATGCATGCATATGTGACGTGGATGGTTAGCTAGGGCATGTCGTGGTTACAAACTAGTTCAAGTGAACAACCAAAAATAGTTCAAAGTTGATGGTGTGGTCTCAAAGTATGCACTGCGAGCCTAACTTCTTTTTTCATAGTCCGCAGGTTATATGATCATCTCATAGCATTTAGCGCAGCATCGAATATCGCCATTACGGTCTTTAGCCCACAATTTTTGGTGTTGTTGATATTTTGTTGGTATAAACAGGCCCTGTTTGTCAAGGACTCAAGCTCAAGGGCTTATATTATGACACATGCACTAGATTGATTGTCTACTCATATATTATGGTGCATCACGAAATCTTTGTTGTATATCTGTCAATTCTGTTAACAAAAACGATGAGATGTGTCGATGTCTATGCTAGAAAAGGCACTTAGTTACCGTACATTTTATCAGCTAGACCTGTGGGGCAGAATTAGCTAAAGGCACTAGTCTTTCCCATCCTCTTGCCGGTGTGTTGTACTAAACGCGTATGCATAGGCTAGGACCATGGGTCAAAAGGGCACGCCAACGTCCACATCTCTGCCATGGACATACGCTAGCTATAGGTACCATGGGTCAAAAGCCTAATGGTACTACTGCCTCCAGTCCATCTCTGCCATGCAGATACGGTAGCCGTACATGTACAGTAGAGAGAAGATCGACAGGACCATGTCACATGAGTCTATAGCACGCCACCGCTAGCATGCATCACGAGTCGTGCAAGTATTTCATTCAAACCCGTCCTCTGGTCAAACTACTGTACGCTTGCATGTACTATAGCCTGCTTCCTGTAAAAGCTCCTGCATATATCATCAGCGTGCACGCCAACAACAGCAAAAAGAAAACAATGAATGCATGACATTGATCCTTGTGGATTTGTTATGAAAAGAAGCACTAATTGCTTGCAGAACATTAATTGCACTTAATGATTAGCGAATGAGATTGGTAACCACTGCTGTCATAACACCAAGAAACCTACCAAGGCTACATAACACACATACACAGACAAAGCAGACACATTTTTATCTTGACCTCAGAGATTTGGAACAACCGAAAAAACATATCAAGACCTTAAAATATAAGTTGTCGCTCGACATCAAAAGACTAGCCCACAAAATGCGTGTGATAAGCCTCTCCCCTACCAAAGATGCATTAAAGTATTCTTTGGCTCAATTTTTTTATTTAACATGTCTTAATTAATTTCGAATTCATAACTAATGCCTCATGTCTATAAAGGCATCGTATTTCTTTTTTAGGAACAATATTTTAGTTTTTTTATCAGCAAGAATTACTGGGTAACATTATTTTTTTATGGTGTATTGCTTGTTAGTGTATAAGTAAAATTTATAGAAATGTCGCAAAAATGCTTTCATATAATAACAATTTTACCAATATTGAAATAGCAAGTTAGAAGGGTTTAAAGAAATGCTTCATCTTACGGACCATGGTAATGAACATAGTATTTTTCAAGATATAGATGCATCATTGATTATTCCAAAAAAATTACGAAGTACTCCCTCCGTCCGGAAATACTTGTCATCAAAATGAATAAAAGGGGATGTATCTAGATATATTTTAGTTCTAGATACACCCCTTCGTATGTTTCTGCTATGAAGAGTGTTCTGAAAAAGTGATTTGAAGCTCGGGCTCCTGGTAGCCCTTAAAAAAGCCAAAAAAAATTACTTTTTTATAACCCGGAAATTCTGGAAAACAATGTACATATACATAGATGTGAAGTATGTGTGCATGAAATTCTATATGTATTTATATCTGGTGTATACAAAAACCAGATACATGCATGGATCATAATGGGCCTTTGTTTATGTTGTTTTGAGGCCAGAATTGTGTCTCTTTTTTATTTTGTGGCCTACAAATTATCGTATCATGCAATGAAATTCTTCACACATTGTAAAGGCAGAGTGTTGTTGCTTTTGGTATATCTCACTTCACTGTAGCACCCAACGCATGAGAATCTTGAACCGGTAGTCCGAGCCCCACACTAGCACATCCTTTTGCCAGCGGTCCATGCCCTGCGCTCTTCTGTCCATTTGACCATTGATTGGTCACGATGCACGGCAGCCACAGAGGCCAGGACCTAGCTAGTACGGTTAGCAGGGGTTACCATGCATGTTTGCAAATCGGTGATCAATGCTGCAGAAGATATGCTGCTGCTGAGTACTCTATGTTTGTTGGGTTGCACAACATGTGGTGATCTATCGTGCACAATACTACGGCTCTAGCACAGGTTATATTTTGTATCCTGCGGCACGGCAGCGTGCATGATCCATGCAGGAAGTTGATTACAATCTGTGGACCCATCAACCAGCGTGGCTGATCCACGCAGGAGCAGGAGTACTCTGAGAAGAGCCAGTGTGCTACGTGGACTGGACTCTGGCTACATAAATACCCCCTTCGTCCCAACACTCCTCTCTAGCAAAGCCATATCCCATCTAGAGCGAGTGACACAGAGAGAGACAGTAGAGCATAGTCATAGAGCGAAGAAGACGCGGGTAGGCTAGCTAAAGCTAACCATGGCCATCGTCAAGGCATTGGCGCCTGTGACGCTCCAGTGCCTATGGTGCATGTTCCTCGTCGGGATGGCCAACACGAGCCATCTCGTGGACTGCGGCTGCGGGCACCGGGCGATGGAGCTCCGGGAGCGCGTGGTCCTGGCCCGCTACCTCCTCGTCCGCACCGCGCCCCTCGCCGCCGGGATACTCTTCTTGGTCGGCAAGGAGGACGACGCCATGAGCGTCACCGGGAGGAAGCTGCGCGCGCTGTTCCTCCTCGGGGTCGGCCTCTCCGCCGCGTCCTGGATCCTCGCCGTCGTGGCCTTGGCCTTCGAGCTCTACTGCGTCGACGCCTGCTGGCCGTGGGTGGTGCTCGCGTCCGTGGCGGTTGCTGCCCCGCACCTCGTCACCGTCTGGTTCGGGATCACCGGGCACTGAAGGTCCGTCCAGCTAGCTAGCCAACAACTGATTAGGGTGGCGGTGGTGTTCGATCTCCAAATGATGTGTCCGGCCGGCTCGCCTGGACAAACACATCAATCAAGTTACGGGTCTTAAATCTTAGGGAGTGCGTTTAGTTTAGTTTAGCAAGAAGAAGAAAAATGTGTACCGTACCACCGGTGTTGGCTTAATTATTTCTGTGTTGTGTCATGTGCTAGTAGTTTGGTTGGCTTCATGTGCATGCATGCTAGTACTCTCTGATGTGTGTAAACTGGGAGTGCATGCACCGTTGCATCTGCGACGTGGATGGTTAGCTAGCTTGCCATTGCCAACAACCGATAAGGGTGGCGGTGGTGTTATCCAGATGATGTGTCTGACGCGCTTGGATTAAGACATCAAACAACTTACTATTATCGTTCTTACTAATCAGTGTCTGTGATACTAATTCTTTTTTTATAGTCTCGATTTTCTTATCCACGATGAGAGCCGCTGGTTAAATGTCCATCTTATAGCACTTAGCACATCATTTTCGTGGGCTAATATCCAACAATTTGGTGTTGCCGGTATGTCGTTGGTTAACAAAGCCGCGTTTGCCAAGGTCCAGGGCTTGTTATGACACATAGACTAATTTTTTTGGGCGAGAAACACATAGACACATCTCTCGAAATAGGCTTTCGCCCCGTACACATAGACACATACACTACAATGATTGTTCACGATTACGGTTATGTCAAACTATGTGCAATTCATCACGAAATCTTTGTTGTATTTGTCGATTGCCGTGGATATAGAAGTATGCATGGGTTTGTTGCCCATAAACGCACAAGAAAAATGCTGAGATGTGTTGACGTGCATGCCTTAATTTGCTAATTATGCGCTCTCTCTCTCTCTGTCTCTCTCTCTCATACAGTTTTACTAGCGCACATGCTTGGACTAGTGCCTACATCATCTCTGCCTTGCAGATACATATGCTAGCTATACCTTTGTCTTTGTGCACAGTGAAGAGAGAAGATAAACAGCACCACGTCACGGGAGTGTGTAGCACACTAGCACGCCATTACGCCCGCTCTAGCTCAGCGGGGAAGAGCTCTCCTCTCTCACACACACAGAGGCCTCGCGCGCATGCATTGCTTGGACCATGCATGGGTCAAAAGCCCACACTAGTGCCCACATGACTGCCGTGCAGATGCGGTAGCTATACCTTTGTGCAGAGTAGAGATAAGGTAAACAGGACCATGGGACGTTCGTGCGTAGCACGCCAGCTCTAGTTCAACTCACTGCATGCTCATGTATGGTCGAGAGAGATAAAGAGTGAACAGTCACTAGGCAAACACAAACTAAGAGCATCTACAACCACGCCTACCAAATCCGCCACCCTATACATCCGCGATCACACCTCAAATTCTCATCTGTACAGCCGTGTACCTCATACCTAGCACCCTCAATCCATACTACGCATGCAACGTGAAAGTAATCTACGTAGATCGTCAACAAAATAGACGAACAATCAAAAAACGGACATGGAAGTCGGCAGCAAACAGACACCGAAATGCACATAATCCACTTTATGTCGACCAAAGCTCACCACAGTTCATTGCCGGAATGGATCTAAACTAAAACAACTTAAAAACAGAAATATAGAATGGCATGGAGGGCAGAGCTTACTCACCACTTCCTTGCCGGGTCTTTGCCGTTCCGGTCATCGGCGCAGCTGTAGACGTCTGCGACTGGAGGTGGGGGGAGGGGTCATCAGATGTAGCACAACGACCTCCGGACGACGACGCGGTCCTGCTTCCTCTTGAGATTCGTCGGCGCGCGTCCATCTCTATCCTTGTAAGTGATTGGCGGTAGACTTACGTGAGGAGCCACTCTTCCTAGTCAGGCACCACGTGCAACCCGCAGCGGCAGCGGGAGGACTGTGCGACTACCTCTGACGTCGCCGCCCTCTCCCTAGCCCGCCCCCTCTCGCATCGGAAGGTGAGTGCCTCCAATTCGGGCATGCGTGTTCGCAGCACCGGTGGATCAGGTACTAACACCCACCGCTGCCCTTGATGAGCAGTGGCTGGAGAGGGAGGAGGTCGACGAGCCAGCGGTGTGTAGCGGGCTGACCACACTGAGCATTGAGCGCCACGGGAAGGGCCAGCTTCGGCGTCATTGCTGCAACGGCGGGTGACTGCGGATGAAGCAGATCTGGAGTCGCCGCCCGTGTTCACCAGCGACCGTTGCAATGTGATGCGGAGGGCCAACTTCTCCCCATCGTCGTCCGCCTCAAAAAAAACATATAACTTTTCCCTCAAAAAAAAACATATAACTTTTCAGTTTCAATAAACTTATTTCCCTCAAAAACATATTCCACTCATTCCAGAAAACATATTACACTAAATTGAAATACAATATTTCACTCGTTTCAAAAAAACCTTTTTCACTCATTACAAAAGATATATTTGAAAACTAATTTCACCGCGTCCTTGCGAAACTGATATTTTAGTCATATAAAAATTAATTTCAATCACTTCAATGAACATATTTCACTCATTTCTGGAATACTATATTTCACTCGTTTCAAATATATTTCACTCAAAAACTCTATTGAAATACTATATTTCACACATTACAAAACTAATTTCTTACAAAGTTTTCACTCATTACGGAAGATATATTTTACTCATTTCATAAACACTATTGAAATACTATATTTCACTCGTTTCAAAAAATTGATTCTCACAATCGCTTCAAATTGACGTAATTGATTTGACTCATTTGAAACTTTTCACTCATTAAAAAAAATCTGCTCTTCTGAAGAAGCAATTTTACTAAAATAAACTTTCACTCCTCAAAAAATAACTTTTGCTCATTTCAAAATAATAATTTCACTAAAATAAAAAAACTGATTTACAACAATGAATTAATAGATTGAGCGAAATAAGTGAATTGAAACATTAAAATTTAAACATGTTTGAAATATATCCAAGAATGGTCTTATTGTAAAGGTCTTGACCCCCAGAAATTTCAAATTGTGTAAAAATAAATGCCTTGCCCCTACCCCTGTGCACCCTTTGCAAACCCTAGCCGCGCCACTCATCTCTCTTTTAGCCCTCGTCTCTTTGGGTTCAATCTGGATGGCGCGCGATTGGGGAGGAGATGAGGGATGCATCCTGTCTCGACAAGCAGTCGGCCGAACATCAGGTACGTTGGTGGAGTGTTTTTTCTTTTTGGTTATTGGCATTCAACTGGCGGGGCGCTTGTGTTGCTCAAACTCCACGACAACGCATGCTAATACCCGCAAAAAAAAAAAAAACGCATGCTAAGAAGGAGCCCCGTGACATCCTTGGATATCAGGTTGTGCTCCGTCGTCACATCCATAAGAAATAAGTTGAAGAATTAGACACATCCATGCTAAAAATCAACTTTGGACTTGAAATATCATGTGCGGAATTAGCTGCTTCAGTAATAGCACACTATTGTAGATAGTTTTGCTTCAGAATTCAAAACCAAGCTCTCCACAATAATGTGGTGTAAGTCTGATACGAGGTCATCGCTCTCTTCCCTCATCACTTGGAGCTCAAAGCACTGGACGGTTAACATTCAAGCTAGGTAGCCATATATATATTAATAGCCATTCAAGCTTGGTTAAAGAACCAACTCTCCTATAAAATCCAGCTCGATGGAGAATCCGCACACATTTAACATTCAACCAGGGTTTGGTGCATTGGCAGATAACCAAAACAAGTCATGGGTTCATGGATATAACAAGCTAGTACCATGTCACACAAGACAATACCGATCGCAAAAGATAGCCACCGAATTAGATAACACTAGACAAGATCGACATCTCATCTTCGGTTGATCCGTCGTAACGCAATGCAAGATAATGTTATCGCCTCTCCTACTCGTCCTTCATGGATCTTTGGTTGGTTCTCAGTCGACCGGGCAGGATGCCGTCGCTGCCTCGGCCGCATGCTTTTCCTTTTCCTCAAGGTCTTGTTTCAGCACCTGGAGGCCGAAGTAGAGCGAGACAAACCCGGCGAGCTCTGCCACGTTGTGGAACCTTCTGTTGAAGCGCCGGATGCGCCACCTCCAGTCCCACGGCCTCGGGGTGACCCGCATGGAGAGGTGCTGGAGCATGCGCGTGTTGCGCCAGCTGCTGGTGCAGAAGTCCCGATCCGCCTCGCACAGCACGTCGTACAGCTCGTCCGTCTTCTGCTGGACCTTGCGCAGCACCTCCTCGCAACGAGCTTGCTCCGAGGCCGAGGCCGAGGTGTGCGTGAGCCGCCTTGGCGCCGCTGCTGCCGGTGAGGTGGCCGTTCGCTGGAGCAGGGAGCCGCCGAGCCTCCTCGCTGCGTTTCGAACCGCGGCCATCGATGATCGATCGATGCTGGCCTGGGCTTCTTGGTCGCTGGAAATTGCACATTTATATAAACAAATCACTGCGAGCAGTGGCACTAGCAGTAGATGAAAATAGCATTAGCAGTAGTTCATGTCTTTACCCAATCGAGCAGTCAAGTCTGCACTTTTATATGAGCAGAATACACGGGAGCAGTGTCACTAGTGGTAGATGAAAATAGCATTAGCAGTTCATGTCTTCACCCAATCGAGCAGCCAAATTTGCACATTTTATACAAGCAGAATGCACATTAGCAGTTGGCTAGTACCAAATCAAACAGTCAAATTCTCAGTTTATATAAACAGAGCATGCACTGGTAGTTGGCTAGTACCAAACCGAGCAGCCAAACAGCTGAGCGCACAGGACGGATCACACACGACCATGACGCACAGGCACAGCACACACATGGAGACGAGTATAGGGAGGGAGGGGAGCTAGGGTACCTTACCTTGGCGTCGAGGCGTTGGATGGATGCGATCTGGTGACGGGGAGATGGCGGTGGCAAGCGGAGGCGGCGTCCCTGCGCTCCGGGAACGGGATAGTCTCCGATTCGCCGGCCGGTCGCCGGTGTTGGGGCAGGTGGCGGCGGGGAAGCGAACGAGGAACCCTAGTGGGTGGGGAAGGGGAATGTTTTTCGTTTGTAGAGAGAGAGAGAAGCGGGATGGATGGCTGCTCGGCCCCGAAAGCAATGCGGCCCAGCCCAACCTAGCACGGCCCATAGGACGCCCGCACTCTTTCTTCTTCTTCCTCCTGATGAACAAGAAACCAACGGGCGCCCCCTAAAAAAAAGTAACAAAAGGGCGAAATCACTTTTAAAAAAAACTGATTGATGAGTACTCTTTCCAAAGATCACTTTCACCTTTCTGTGTTGCCACTTGCCACAACATGCAAGTTTTCCCTTTTTTTTTTCTAACAAAATGAAGACGACGGATTCCTCCTAGTTGACGGGGAATCCTATTTAGCGCGCGGGGTACTACAAACACGGTATAATTAATATAATTAAGCCGACCCAGCTAATATGTTTGGTAGCAACCAGGTAATGAATGAAGGAGAAACAAAAAGCATACTAGCATGTCATATTTTTTTTTGCGACTATAACACTTCTATTTATTACTTAAACAGGTTCATTGCAGTCTTGGCCCAATGGGTCAATTTCATCAGGTGGCGCATCTTAACCACAAAACAATTTTAGGAGAGCAATTATGTGACTTGCTTTAGTAAGCTCGCACTGAATGGTAGCATGATGCAATTAGGCTCAAAACAATGTTCACGAATTTTTAAAAAATATTTATGAATTAAAAAGCAAGCACGAATTAAAAAAATGCTCACAAACATGAAAAATGTTTCCAATGTTTAAAAAATTGAATTCAAAAGTGTTGGAAAATAGCAAATTACAAAATGTTCATGCAAATACAAAGAATGACCATGAATATGAAAAAAAAGCAAATTTATATAACGTTTGCAAATTTTAAAATTATTCACAAAGAGAAATGTTCGGGGATTTAAAAACAATTCTTGTATTCAAAAAAGTGTTAACGAATATGATGAAATATTGGAGAATTAAAAAAAGTATCACGAATTAGATAAAATATTCATGGACTTTACAAAATGTTTGTGAATTTTAAAAATGTTTTTTAATGTAAAAAATGTTAGAGAAATGAAAATGTGTTCGTGAATATGAAACAATACTACGGCATTAAAACAATATTAACCTGAAAAAGCTTCATGAATTTTCAAAAAATAGTTCAATAATTCAAATAATCTTCATGAATTTGGAACTGTTCGTCGGTTTGTTTTTTCTGGCACATTTAAACAATATTAATGAGTTTGTCATAAAATCCGTGAACTAGAAATATATTTTCAAATTAGAAAAAAATGTTCACGAGTTAGAAAAATTATCCCAAACTATAAAAAGTTCATGAACTTGAAAATGATCGCGAATTTACAAAAATGTAAGCAAACTCAGAATATGTTCAGGAATTTGAAAAAATGTTCACGAGTTTGAATAATGGTCCTAAATTGTAGAAAATAATGGTCGAAAGCAGATATTCAATGAGAGATCCCTCATCAAGTGAGCACTCAACAATTTTCAATGAGATAAATATTTGAAAAAATAAGAACCCCAGTGTTTTTCATTGAGATAGATATTCTTTTTATTTATTCTAACAGAAGGAGAAGCGCATTGGCTGGGTGATGTTAAATACTTGCTCGGGTTTCATAAATGAATATCTCTATTTGTGCACCTGGTAATATTTTATTATTGCAACTGGAATTACTCTATTGAAGTATCTTAGAAATGTAATTCCTTTTTTTGCCATCATGGAATACTACTAGTCTACTACAACTAAAACTCGTAGTAAAGAATGTAATTTCACTCATTCCAAAATCGGTATTTCGCTTATTTGAAGAAAAGCATTTCGCTGAATTGGAGAACTATTTTCACTCAATACAAAATGTATCTCAAAAACTACGTTTACTGTTTCACTCATTTGAATGAATATAATTCCACTTATTCCAAAATCAGTATTTCACTAGTTTGAAAAAACACATTTCACTGATTTGGAAAACTGATTCACTCGTTACAAAAAAATAATCTCAAAACCTAATATCATTCTTATTTATGAAATATCTTGAAACTTATTTCACTTATCACAAAAATTAGTTTCAAACATTGAAATAGACAGTCTCACAAAACAATTGATATATTTCACTTTTTTTCAAGTATCTTATTTCTCACATTTCACTCATTTCAGATAACGCATGACACTCACTCAATTAAAAAAAATACTATATTCCACTTGTTTCAAAAAACTGATTACACTACTTACAAAAGATAGATTTCACTCATTTCACTAGTTTTAGAAAAACACATTACAGTTGCTCAATTTAAAAAACAATTTCACTTGTTTCAAAGATAGATTTCACTTATTATTCAAACTGATTGAAAATAATCAGCTTCACATTTTTTTAACTAAAAAGTTTCACATATTTTGCACTGAAATATGTTTCATATGCAAGAAAAACAATTTTTCCCATTAAAAAAAAATGTTTTCACTCAATTGAAAGAACTTAGTTCACTTATTTCAGAAAACCGATTTCAATCATTTGAAACGTTGAAATTTAATCATGTTTAAATGTATTCAAGATTGATCTTGTTCTAAAGGTCTTGGCGCAAGGAGTTCAGATATATAAAATGTTTCTAAAATGGTATCATAGTTTTGAAGATATGAGTGAATGAAATTGCCAAGGAGAAAAATAAAAAGGCAAGATTTAATCTCGCATGCGGATGCACCTTTACGTGAACGAAAGTAGAAAATGGATCATTGACATGGGGTCTGCCATCTGACGTGACACAATGTAGAATACGCCATGTTCTTTGGCAATACACTAAGATAACATGAGATGTGGGCCAGCAAAGCGCACGAATCGCAAAGTGGACGGACGAGGTACATGCCGCAACGGATAAAAAGAGCTCTGCGGGGTTAGGGTTCCTCCTTGATCGTTCATGTCTCCATGCATTTGCGGAGAGAGATGCGGGCTGGGCCACTTTTGTTTTTTCATTCCGGGACGAGGAGGAGGCCTGGGCTGCTCGGTCCAACCAGCCCAGAACGGCCCGGCCCGGCCCGGCCGACGCGCCCACGCCACGCTCTCTTCTTCTTCTTCTTCTTCCTGAGCACGGAAGGAAAGCCGATCCAGTTCCAGTTCTTCCACCCCTCTCCCTCTCCGGCGAGAAGATGGCGGCGGTGCAGGTCGCGTCCGCGCTCTCCGTGCCGCTCCTCTCGGCGCTGCTCGGCGGGGCCGTCGCGCTCGTCTTCCTCGCCGGCTACCTGCGCCGCAAGCGCGCCGACATCGCGCACCTGCCGCCCTCCGCCGCCGCCGCCGCCCCGGACCTGCCCAAGCAGGTCCGCCCCGCCGGCCAGAACAAGAAGGGCGGGGGGCACGCCCGCGTCCACCACCACCACGCCTCCGCCGCCGACAAGGTCCCCCATCTCATCTCGTCTCCGCCCCCATCTCGCTCACACGCATACCACACACCGGGATGGGATCCATGATTCAACACACGTAGTACTAGCTAGTACCGATCTTGCTCTCACAGGCAGGGATCAGTCGGCGGTGTCTTCGATTCGATTCTGATCAGACTGCGCCCACTGACAGGCCCCCAAGCAACAGTGTTTCTTGTCAGATTAGATTCGGTTCGATTCGGGGTGTATCCTAGTAGAGTAGAGCATAATCTTGCTGGTTCATTCATTGGTACCACCAACTGTGATGAAATGTGGACATGCCTAGTTCCATGGACATATTGGAATGTGCAGTGAATGAGGTCTCAGCTGTATTGTCTGTTTTCTTCCAGGAGGCGGCGAAGAAGCACCACCACCTCGACGTCAACACCCTCAGGGGCCACACCGACTGTGTCACCGCGCTCGACTTCTCCAGCGACGCCTGCAACCTAGCCACCGGTGAGCCTACCCTCAGCCTCCCATTCGATCAGAATCAATCTTGCTTCGCGCGCAAACCTTTAATTTTTCCCTTGTATGACGCCATTTATTTGTCGGCCGAAACGGTGTGTGCCTCATTTATTTGTCTGGCCGATACGGCACACCTTAGTGATAAATTAAAGGGTTTCCACCTTGGCACTGCAAATCCAGTTTGCAAAACGTTGCACTTGTTTGACCAATCACGGCTGCTTCCCTGAATTTGTTTGATATTTATATATTTGCTGCTTCTCGTGGCGCGGATGGAGCTGTGAAGATAGTTATTTGTTTTGCGCCATATGTTTCTTATTTTTTCTCTCGCACGGACCAGTTATTTGTCGGGCTCATACGGCTTGCTTAGTGATAATTAAAGGGTCCTACCTTGGAATGACTCATCCAGTTTGGAAAAAACGTTGCACTTATCGACCAATCATGTCCGCTTCCTCGAATTTCAATATTTATATGTTTGCTGCATCTTCTTGTGGCAGTATGCGCGGATGGGGTTGTGAGAGTGTTCAGGATCGATGATGCATCAAGCAAGAGCTTTAAGTAAGTCATTTCATTCTATGCGAGTTATCCCTGGTTACAACATATTCTAACACGACGAGGGTTTTGCAGGATTCTCAAGATAAACTTGCCTGCTGGGGCACATCCCACTGCCATCGCTTACTCAGAAGGGTCATCATCCGTTGTTGTGGCAGCACAGGCCCTATTAGGCTCGTCGCTCTACATGTATGCGGATGTTGGTGCTCCTCCAACTGGGGGAAACAAACAGCAGGGCAAGCTTTCTCCTCCTGAGATCAAGTGGGACCACAAAAAGATTCACGGCAAGGAATCGGTGCTGAACCTTGCAGCAGCTCGTGCTACTCATGGGACTGGTGATGGGAGCACAATAGTCATTTCTTGCTCTGAAGGTATGGGCTGTGTACTTTCTTAGGATTGTGTCCGTTTTAAGTAGTTACTCATGAATCAGGATTGCTTACTGCAGTAAGTAGCCTTTAAATCAAGATGCAGTGACCTGTGAACATGCATAATTAATGTGTCAATTTATATCTTAATTTTTATTTCACCAGTCATTATTTCGCCATAATTATAATACTGTATATGCAGCTAGAGGTTTTTTCACGTATGCTGCAAGCAATACTGTACAGTGTGGAATGTTTACTAAATTAGTAAGCTTTAATGACATTTTTTAACTAGGAAGCTTTAGTGAGTAACGCTGCACCATGTTTCACTTATATATATGGGATTACAAAAATGCTAGACTTTTTTTTACGAAAAACAAAAATGCTAGACTTATGGGAGAAGGGTAAACAAAAATCCATAGGCCTCCTCCCGTAAGTCCGCCATTGCTCTTGGGAGTAATATACACTCTTCACAATTAAGTGTTGATTAACGGGTGCATGGTGACCTGACCCGTCTCTAATTAGCAAGGTTGCAAGGATTTATTTTTTCTTGGGGCAGGTATGATGTTTTGAGCGGTAGAATAAACGCCAGTTTATAAAACTGGATCAGTGAGGGAACTGGTCAACCATCTGCCTCACCATTCAGTTGTCCTGATCAACCTGTCCAACCGCTCTACAAAATTAATTGGCCACCAAGTTTGGTTGTTTTGTATTTTATATTCTTTGAGACGACCTAATATGTTATTACTTGCTTGCAATACCATTAGAATGAATTGATAGTCCAACTGGTGCTGTGCTTTCCGTGTGCACGTGATGCTGTGGGTTGAGGTTCTCTGTTTGGCACAGTGCTGGATATTTCTAGGATTCTCCCCTGTTTCCTCCCAAAACGGTTCGTTATACAAACCGGAGTAGACAAGGCACTGGTTTGGCTTTTCCTATTTTAGTTGCGCTATGGTCTGGTCTTAACTACTACTCCCTCCGTTCCTAAATATAAGTCTTTGAAGAGATTCCACTATGGACCACATACGGAGCAAAATGAGTGAATCTATATTCTAAAATGCATCTAGATACATCCGTATGTGGTCCATAGTGAAATCTCTACAAAGACTTATATTTAGGAACGGAGGGAGTGCTTTCGACTCCAAATAATGGGCAACACCATTTTCCTTTTTATTCCCATGAAGGACGCTACCTCCAAATTTCACGGTAACTGCCTAAATTATCCACGGTGTCTGTCTTCCCAATCTGTTAGCTGGCAAATTAAAGACACACTTATTTTTGCTATTGGGTAGTGTGGGAAACGAGGAGGCCCACCATGCTTCAATTGAGGAATTGGGCAGTTATGGGATGCGACTGTTCTCTGCTTTCCTTTCTTGATCCATGAGCCTGAAGTTGTGTGTCTATTATATGCAAAGCAACATGCATTTTTTGTGCAACACATGTGCACTAGGAATATGCAGACGTATCACAAATTTACAAGATGTAATTGTGTGACATTATGGACTTAATTCCAGGTTGCATATTCTATTTTGTATTAACATTTGTTTTTTAAAACTGTTGCAGCAACTGATATCAAAATATGGCATGGAAAGAGTGGCAAAGAGTTGGGAACAGTTGACACTAATCAGTTAAAAAACAATATGGCTGACATATCCCCAAATGGCCGCTTCATTGCTGCTGCAGCTTTCACTGCTGATGTCAAGGTCGGTAGTGTTCATTGTAATAAAACTCACTATTTTGCTCATTAACTGTCTCCCAGTTATGATAATATTCACATGTTCTTTAGGTGTGGGAGATTGTTTATTCAAAGGATAGTTCAGTGAAGGAGGTTAACAGGGTCATGCAGCTCAAGGGTCACAAGGTCAAATTCCTCCCTGCTTACATTTTATTACGCAAGTTTCAAACTATTCCTGTGAGCTGAGACTGGCAAGTTTTGAATTCAGAGTGCTGTTACTAGTTTGTGTTTCACTCCGGATTCTGAGAAGATTATTACTGCATCAAAAGATGGTACCATCCGAGTATGGAATATCAACGGTATGTTCTATATTTACCAACAGTTGTGTTTGTTGATTTTTAATATGTAAACCCTGTTTACCGAAGTTGCCATAAAGTCATGTCAGCTTCTTGTGTGTGTGTGTGTGTGTGCGTGTGTGTGCGTGCGTGTGTGTGTGTGTGTGTCCCTTTTTGGGATTGCTGGGTCTGCATCAAGAGGATAATGCATGAAAACCTTTTTTTATTTTTTACCTTTCTTCACCAAGGTTGATAAGCCCTTCATTACAGAAAATGTTAATCAATCAGTTTAGGCTATTGATATGTAGTGGACATGGCCAAAGCTGTCACATTTGCATGATTATATAATCCCTTTTGAGGTCATGGCACTTGTCAACTGTAACCCTGTTGTTTGTCAGATATTGCAATGTACAAGTCTTTCTTAAGGGGGTTAATGGTTTCTGTTACTTGTGCAGTAAGGTATCACCTTGATGAGGATCCCAAAACCTTGAGAGTTTTGGCAGTCCCTCTGCATGATTCAAAAGGCTCTACTTGCCTGTATGAACACATGGGCATCTCCCCAGATGGTAAAGTTCTGGCTGTAACTAGCGGATCGACGTTGCAATGGTTGTGTGCAGAAACTGGCGCGGTTTTGGATACAGCTGAGAAGGCTCATGAAGGTGTGTAATAATATTCCTAGTTTCCAGGTTCAAGTCTCTTTAGGTTCTCCTTGTCTAAAAGAAAAAATGCATGGGCTGACGTGTTTTATGTGCATACTCAGGTGCTATTTCTGGCATTGCGTGGGCTCCACGGACTATTCCAAATGGTAAAGAAAGTTTTATCTCCATTTCTTTGTGATGTGCATCTCTGTTGTTTGCTAGATGTTGCACTAGAGCTCTTAGGAACCTGCTTAGGTTAGTAGTGCAAACACAATGGAATTTGTGGACTGGATCTACTTAGTGTGTCAGCCCTTGGCGCACCACAATACTACTGATATTATATGATAGCTGATGCACTACTTGATGTGTCGTGCTCACTCATCCTTGTGTAAATTATTCGATCTAGTTTGATGCTGGAAATATTATGTGTCTAAATCACATTGTTTGTTTGATTGTGTCAGGTGGTGGTGCTCCTGCGTTCATTCTGGCGAGTTGCGGGGACGACAAAAAGGTGAAACTGTGGTTAGCTCCGGAGGTGAGCTCGTCGACATGAGCGTGTCCTGATGGCGTCCTCTGCTAGAATGAATAGCTTCCCTGAGGAAACAAAAAGAAACATGGGAAGATTGAAAAAAACTCAGTGTTTGCAGTTGGGTTCCTTTGAGCTTGAGAGTAGCCCAGAGTCGTGGCCGGCCGGCGAGAGTTTTACAGAAAAAAGAGAGATAGCGTGTTGTGTAAACGTGCATTGTACTATAGTTTCTCTGTGAACCTGTTGTTTTTCTGGAGGCAACTAAAAAGTGTTTTTGCGGCGGTTCTTTGAACTATAAACATAGTAGTCCGTGCGACTATAATATATATATGCTATGATCTGCAGACCCATAGTTTCTATCTATGCATGCCATAGTGATGTTTTCAAAATGTTCGTTGCATATATTAGTTGTGAAGCATTGCTAAATTATCAAGGAAACGAATGTTTTTGGAATGTCAAATAAAGCCTACACACCAACCTTTGGAAAATAACTGGACCACCAGCAGATTCTATGCAGCATGCACCTTAATTGACTTGAAATGGAGCATCAAGAGGATATAAACATAGTTAGTACACACTTGACCTTTGCATAGTTAGTATGCACATAGCCAACATTAACTGCATAGCTAGGATGCAATGCACATAGCCAACATCAATGAACGTGCACAAAAACACGCCAACAAATAGCAAAGTCATGTAAAGCCAAATCTATGCAAAAAGAAAAAAAGAACCCCAAAGCAATTAGATCCGACGTCCCAAATGAATCGTCTGACCCAAATTGTGTTTTCAGTGGACTTACTCGTAGCCACGTCCTTTACATATCCAACTATCAGCAGCCCTATTCAATCTCCATCCCTTCTTCTTCCCCAGCCGAATGTACCACCGATTGAACCGTCGGCCACCACCGCCCACGGTCGGAGACGCTCCCGCGCCAGCCTCGCTGCCCCGCCCTCCCCTCAACCGCCTCCCACCGCCATGCCGCCACCGCCCCCGGCCATCCCTCTAGCCCCGACGATGGTCAGTTTTTTTCCGATGAACTTGCAGCACACACCCCCAATCCCCCACCCCTAAGATAGATAATGGGGTAGCCTTCTCCGGCGAGCTCATCATCCCCACACCCCTAAGATAGATAATGGGGTAGCCTTCTTCGGCGAGCTCCTTCCTTCCCTCCGTCGTTCCTTCTTTCAAATTAAAATTGATTGACCCAAATTGTGTTTTCATGCGACTGAAGTGCAACTAAACTGTATTCATTTACATCCCTCCAACGAAGTTCTTTAAAAGTTAGAGGATCTCGTTTCGTTCTAGTTCCATTTAAAAGGCACACGAGCATCTTTGCGTATAGGGATCCACCATGGGCCTACGTCTTCATTGGACTAGAGAGTTTAGAACAGATGGGGACTGGAAAAGACTACAACAGAGATAGCTATTCTGCACAACTCTAAATGACCTGAAAATTTATGCAGAATAATTTTGGAATATATTAAAATATTGGCTGAAAAAAATACCAGGAGGGGGCCAAGCTCAGGCGGCACACCCTACCCCCAGGCCGCGCCCTATGAGCTTGTGGCCCCCCTAGCAGGCCTCCGGTGCCCATCTTCTGCTATATGGTGCTATTTGCCCTAGAAAAAAAAATCAGAAGAAGACTTTCGGGACGAAGCACCACCGTCTCGAGGAGGAACATGGGCAGGAGCACTTCTGCTCTCCGGCGGAGCGATTCCGCTGGGGAAACTTCCCTCCGGGAGGGGGAAATCGAAGCCATCGACATCACCAACGATCCTCTCATCATGGAACACTACTAGGAAAAGGGCTATAGATGGAATGACCACTAATGGCGCACCTGTCATGTCCATGTGTAGGTGCGCCATTAGTGTGGAAGACACTAATGGCGCACCAGACACACGGTGCGCCACTAGTAAATTTTTTTTTCTTATTTTTCCAAACATACTAATGGCGCATCATGGCAAGGTGCGCCATTACTATTGTTTTTTTTATTCTTTTTTTTGCAAAACTACTAATGGCGCACCGTAGCGTAGTGCGCCATTACTAGTTTAAACTAGTAATGGCGCACTGTGCCACGGTGCGCCATTAGAATTTTTTTTTGCAGAACTTCTAATGGGGCACCAGCAACAGGTGCGCCATTAGTAACCTGAGACCAATAAGATATTTTGGACAGCCCACTTACCCACTCACTTTCCCCACTTCATTCTCTCCACCTCCTCCTCCAAGCTTGTCTCGGCTGCCTCCTCCTCCTCACCTCATTTGCACTATAGATTCATCCAAATTAAGTGGTTAAATTACCTTTTTTTGATAGATAAGTAAGGGGGGAAGCTATTTTTATGTTGTTCTCCCTCTCCAACAACATGCACATGCACTTTTTGTGGCCTAGCTAGATCTACGTATGTTCGTGGTGTTGCATATGTTTGTGGTGTTGCATATATGTTTGTGTTTGCAGGTACCGGTATTTGAAATGCGATAGTTGCCAATATTTTGCCGGAATGTTGATTCATTTCCGTTTCGGCGAGATTTTGGCACTATGCATTCTTTTTGGTCCTATTTTTAGGGAAAGTCATGCCAAATTTTTTCTTGGTTCTAAAATATCGTTTTGCTCTACCCCACAGGCAACCATGGTCCGCACGATGACCGAAGGCATCGTGAATAGGTTTTTGAGCTCCGCGAAGGCCGAGATGCTTGAAAAGAACGAGACGGAGATAAGATGTCCGTGTCGAAGATGCAAGCTGAAGAGCCTTATTGCGGACCCAGATTCCGGGCAGGTGCGGGACCACCTGCTCTTGCGTGGTTTCATGGATGGCTATCGGTGGCAAGGTGATGAAGATGACTATGAAGTCGTCCATGGGGGCCGGGCAAGAAATGAGGAAGGGCAGCAAGACAACCACCGCGGCTCGGGCGGGCGAGAAGACGAAGAATCTCCAGGATATGATCACGACGGTGATGCTGTACACAGTCATCATGTAGAAGATGCAGGACATGATGATGGGGAAGATGCCGGAGCAGATGAAGGACATGATCATGAAGATGAAGATGCCGGCGGAGCAGACGACGATGGACCATCGATGGGCTAGGTGCAGGACCCTCATGTTCAAGAGCAGCTTCTCAAGCAGACGGATAACGCAAGAGCTGCCGCCCGAGAGAAAGCCAAGATGGATCAACTGGAGATAGACGCGGTTACTCCATTGTATGAAGGATGCAGGCCCGAGGATACCCGCCTGAAAGTAACGCTCATGGCTCTGGAGATGAAGGTAAAACACAAAATGACCGACGCATGCTTCAACGAGAACATGTCATTCTGGCGCGAACGTCTTCCCAAGGGGAACAAGTGCCCGACCAGTTTCGAGGAGGCGAAGAAAATCGTGTGTCCTCTGGATTTACCGCACGTGAAATACCATGTGTGCATGAACAATTGCATCATTTATCGGGACGAGCACGCGGAGTCTATCATATGTCCGGTGTGCGGCGTCACTCGATACAAGAAGAGGAAGAAAGCTCCTCGAAAAGTGGTGTGGTACTTTCCCATCACTCCTCGTCTGCAGCGGTATTTCATGGACCCTAAGGTAGCAAAGCTCCTGCGTTGGCACGCGGATAGGGAGGAGAAGAAGCGATAAGATGACGCAAATGTTCCGGAGATAAATAAAAAAGACAAGATGCTGAGTCACCCTAGGGATGGGAGCCAGTGGCAAGCGTTGAACTTCGAACACCCAGAATTTGGGAAGGATCCAAGGAACATCGTGCTGGGCGCGAGCACCGATGGGGTCAATCCGTTTGGCAGCCAGAGAAGCACACATAGCACCCGGCCTGTGTTTGTGTGGATGTACAACCTTCCCCCTGGTTGTGCATGAAGAGGAAGTACATTCACATGAGTATGCTAATTGAAGGGCCGAAACAACCAGAGAACGACATCAATCTGTATCTGAGGCTACTGAAAGAGGAACTAGACACGCTGTGGAAAACGCCAGCCAATACGTGGGACGCCGCAGAGAAAGAATATTTCCCTATGAGAGCCGCACTGCTCACAACGGTGCACGACTATCTCGGTTACGGATATCTCGCGGGGCAGGTGGTCCACGGATTTTCTGGATGCGTTAGGTGCATGGATGACATAACGTATCGCCAGCTAGATAGAGATCCCGGGTCTTCGAAAACTGTGTTCATGGGACATCGAACGTGGCTTTGCGACGATGACCCGTGGAAGAAACGCAAGGATCTGTTCGATGGTGAAACCGAACCCCGAAGACGCCCGCATACGAGGCGCGGCGAGGAAATAGACGAGCTGTTGAAAAATTGGAAAGATTGCCCACTGCCGGGAAAGAAGCAAAAGGCGCCAGAGCCGGGAAAGAAGCGAAAGGCGCCAGAGCCGCTGTTGAAGGTATGGAAAACGAGGTCTGTTTTCTGGAACTTGCCGTACTGGAAGATCCACCGTGTGCCTCACAGCCTTGATGTCATGCATATCACGAAGAATGTGTGCGAGAGTCTGCTTGGTACCCTGCTCAACATGCCAGAGAGAACCAAAGATGGGCCAAAAGCAAGGGCAGACTTGAAATCAATGGGCATTAGGGAGGAGCTTCACGCTAATGATGATGATGATGAGGCGAAGCAGGACACGGAAAGTCGTCGCAAAGGCAAAAAGGCCAAGAAGACTGGAAATGACTACCCTCCCGCATGCTTCACTCTAAGTCAGGAGGAGATCGATCAGTTTTTCACCTGCCTCGTAGGAGTAAAACTTCCTTACGGTTACGCGGGGAAGATAAGCAGATACCTAGACCCAGTGAAGCAGAAGTTCAGCGGGATGAAGTCTCACGACTGTCACGTGCTGATGACGCAGATACTTCCAGTTGCAATCCGTGGGATCATGGACGCGCACGTCCATGAAACGCTATTTGGCCTACACAACTTTTTCGACGTCATCTCTCAGAAGTCGGTTGGCGTGAGGCAACTCAGAAGGCTACAGGAAGAGATCGTGGTGATACTATGCGAGCTTGAGATGTACTTCCCGCCCGCATTCTTCGACGTTATGGTGCATCTGCTGGTCCATAACGTGGAGGATATCATCCAACTCGGGCCGACGTTCCTGCACAGCATGATGCCGTTCGAAAGGATGAATGGTGTCATCAAAGGATACGTTCGCAACATGTCACGTCCAGAGGGAAGCATAGCCAGGGGCTTTCTGACCGAAGAGTGCATCTCCTACTGCACGAACTATCTAGGCATCGAGGACCCCGTTGGTATGCCCGTCAACAGGCACCTCGGCAGGCTCGCTGGATGGGGTCACCGTGAGGGTCGCCGCGAAATGCATGTCGACTTCGAGGGTCGACTCGCCGACTTTGAAAGAGCAAACCTAGTCGCGCTACAACACATAGACGTGGTCGATCCTTGGGTGGTAGAGCACAAAACCTTTATTGAGAATACGTACAATGACCGAGGCCAATAGAGGACGGACGGAGATATAATCAAAGAGCACAACTCATGTTTCACGCGTTGGTTCAAGCAGAAGCTTCTGTCGTACCCTTTACATGAGGATTCTTCCGCGGAAGAACAACTCATATTCGCCTTGTCACAGGGCGCCGAGCACAACCTGATGACCTATGAGGCGTACGATATCAACGGCTACACATTCTACACCGAGGACAAGGACATGAAGAGCGATGGTTATCAGAACTCCGGGGTAACAGTGGAATCCTACACCGGTAATGACAAGGACAGATACTACGGAAGGATCGAGGAGATATGGGAGCTGAGCTACGCTGGAGAGAAGGTCCCGATGTTCCGTGTCAGATGGGCCAAGAGCGTCATAAAAGAAGACCGGTATTTCACCACCATGGTTATACCCGAAGCCAAATCCAAGACCGCGGGCGCAAACGTCACCGCAAAAAATGAGCCATGGGTACTGGCTTCCCAAGTGGACCAATGCTTCTTCATTACCGACCCGCCAAAGCCCAGTCGTGTTGTCGTGAGGAGAGGCAAAAGGAAGATCATCGGAATGGATGGAGTCACCAATGAGCAAGACTTCGACAAGTACGCGACCCGAAGATGGAATATGACGACGACGATGAAGTATCAGCATACACCACAAGAAGAAGCAGGACCACCCTACCTAAAGGACGTCCGCTCAAGAGAAGAACTCCATTTACGAAAAATAAGGGCAAGAAGATTGTGAACAGATAGCTAGCTAAGATCGATTGTATTTAAATTGTATTCTTAATTTCTCGATTGTATTTCATGGACACTTTTTGAACTCATGAATGTTTTTAAATTTCATGGACACTCGATCTCGATCCCCCTCCATCTCGATCGCTATCCCACCTCGCCAGATCCGGTCCCCCTCGCCGCCGAGCAACCCCCGCACCATCTGCCCCGCTCCACCGGCCGCCGCCACCGACCCCCCACACCCTCCCCCACTCCACCACCGCTGACGACCCACCGCACCCGCCCGCCACCGGCCGCCCCCCCCGGCCCCCAGCCCGCCCCCACTCCCACTCCACCGTCGCCGATGACCCACCGCATCCTCCCCTGCTCCCCCGGCCGCCGCCGCCGACCCCCCGCCGGCCCCCGCCCCCCCCCCCCCCCCGCCCGGCCCCCCCCCCCCCCCCCCCCCCCGTCGGCGCCCCCCCCCCCCCCCCCCCCCGCCGCCCACCCCCCGCCCCCCCCCCCGCGCCCCCCGCCGCCGCCGACCCCCGGCCCGCACCCTCCCCCACTCCACCACCGCTGACGACCCACCGCACCCGCCCGCCACCGGCCGCCCCCCCCGGCCCCCAGCCCGCCCCCACTCCCACTCCACCGTCGCCGATGACCCACCGCATCCTCCCCTGCTCCCCCGGCCGCCGCCGCCGACCCCCCGCCGGCCCCCGCCCCCCCCCCCCCCCCGCCCGGCCCCCCCCCCCCCCCCCCCCCCCGTCGGCGCCCCCCCCCCCCCCCCCCCCCGCCGCCCACCCCCCGCCCCCCCCCCCGCGCCCCCCGCCGCCGCCGACCCCCGGCCCGCACCCTCCCCCACTCCACCACCGCTGACGACCCACCGCACCCTCCCTCCACCGGCCGCCGCCGCCGACCCCCCGCACCCTCCCCCGCTCCACCGGCCGCCGCCGACCCCCGGCCCGCACCCTCCCCCACTCCACCGCCGCCGATGACCCCCCGCACCCTCCCCGGCCCGCTCCACCGTCACAAATGAATGCAACTAAAATTGCAAAAAAAATTGATTATATTTTCAAATAACAAATTTGATGCTATTTTCAAATAATAAATTTGATGATATTTTTTCATATTCATAAATATTTTTAAATAACTAATTTGATGATATTTTCTAAAAAATTATTACTGTTTTTTAAAAAAATATTACTGTTATGATTTAAACAAGTTTGAACATATTTAAACACAAATAAATATCAAACAACATTTTAAATGCATAAAAACAAAAATTGGGGAGCCTGGGAATCAAACCCAGGACCTCCTAGTGTGTGTGCTGCGTGCTGACCAGTCGGGCTAGTGCGCGTGTTCTGATGGAGATAGGGTTAGGTGGAATATAACCTGACCAGTCGGGCTAGTAATTAAAACAAAATTCTAATGGCGCACCAGGGGGAGGTGCACCATTAGAATCGTCGTGCTTATGGCGCACTAGGGGGAGGTGCGCCATTAGAACCCTCCCCCACTCCACCTATTCCCCTCGCACTGTGGCCTCCCTCCCTCCCTCGCCAGATTCCCCACTCGCGACCCCAACCGTACGCCGCCGCCCCCTTGCTCCGTCCACTCCGTCCGCCGCGCCTGCACGCCATCGGCGACGCCACCGCTGCAGTGGTCTTGCACTGCCTCGACGTTGCCGCCCGACCCCCGCGAGACT
>LR880970.1:862596327-862643127 GCA_904067115.1 Aegilops sharonensis | reverse complement strand
CCTCCACCGCTCCGACGACCGCCGCGCCCGCTCTGACGAGAAGGGCCGCGCTATGGTTCCAGGGCCGCCGCCGGATCAACGCCCCGCCTCCACAAGGAGAGGAGGAGCCCCGCCGCCGCCACCGAGGGGAAGAGGCCACCGCCGCCAACGAGGGGAGGAGCCCCGCCGCCACCGAGAGGAGGAACCTCGCCGCCAGGTCTTCAACGCCCCACCGCCGCCAGGTATTATCTTCTCTAGCGTATCTCCTCCCTTTCTTCTGTCCATTTGTTGCCCTTCTCCTCCGGCCATGGTGATTGCATGGTGATTTACTTAGGCAAAAGCTGGAATTGTGGCTAGGGTTAGTTGTAACCTTTGAACATTCTTGCTGTGTCTGATTTGGCGATAGCAAGCTACTGCATACTTCAATAAAGACTCTCCCATCAATTTTGGTGTGTGTCTACATTGTTTTTCGGAACTTTGGTTTGTGTCCCAATTTATGATACTTCTAGGCTTTTAGCAGTAATATACCTTAGGTATTCTAAGAAGACCTATTTCATATTTGCCTAGGGATATAAGTAAAGTTTCTGTGTTGTCCATGTCTGAAGCTTGAACTTAAAAGTTGAAACTGAACAAAACATTGTTAGCCAATATATTTAGCAGACATGAAATGTTGCAGCATAGATGTGTCATGCAATATATACATCAGTATTTTGACCAAACAATGAAAAGCAAGTTGCAAAACTATCATATATTATTATGATAATTTAGCCAATATATTCCTTCTAGATATTAACTATGATAGTAACTGAAGAGTTAGTATATTATTATGAACTGGCCATGTATTCTTGGTCTTGGTGTTATGCATCTCATGCTGTTGTTGGCCTCTGTGTGTTTGCTCTATGCAGTTGATGTTCTGGTACATGTGGTGTTATGTTGTGTAAATTGGGAATTCCCCAATTCTAGAGTTCCTACTACTGAAGATGTTCATCTGCTACTGTGGTTAGTTAACTGATGTTAACTGGTTGTGTTGCATACGCCCAGGACGACCGCCACCGCTCGACGCCCTCGACCGAGCGGCCTGCCCAGGAGGACCGCCACTGCTCGAGGCCGAATTCGCGCCGCCTCGACTAGCTCCGGCTGCCCCGAGTCTCCCTCGACCTCCCAAGTGAGCACCCGAGCCGCTTCCCCTTCTTCCCCCTCTTGATTTCCTTCTGATGTGTTCTAGGGTTGGGGGTTGGAGAAATTTGGACAAGGAAAGGGGGTTGGAGAATTAAGTAGCTAGGGTTGGCCAAATGTTCAAATCTCTGAGCTTGTTGCAGTGCAACCAAGATGATATTTAGATGCATTTTAGAGGATACTAGTCTCAACTAAGCATCCACCTAGAGATTCTTTCTTTAAGTAGCTAGGCTCAATTAGTGAATTTTCCAGTGAGTTTGGATTCATGCAACAATATGAAACATTAATTACTATTCTTTCTGGCCACTAACGAAGTAGAAAGAAGGGATTGTCTCTTTCTTTGGTTGCCAGGTTGCGAAATCTACCCAAAACTCCGAGATTGCCCATGATAGATGTAACATGTAAGAAGTCCATAATTGATTAATGGATCTGTTAGTTTGATAGTTTTTTTAGTGTTGCACCTTTTCCTTCTACAACTTGCAGATGTGCACACAGTTTTTTGTGTTCAGTTTAGGAGTTGGTCCTTGGGAAGCATAAATAAAACATTATTGCCAAGTGCAGTCTTGTTACTCCTAGGTATCTACAAATGAGTAGATGAATATTTGTTACCAGGAGGGGTTATAATATCTTTCAAACTGATGTTGTTCTCATGATCATGCTTTCTAATGGTTTGATATCACCCAAAGTTTGGCATGGAAACTACAGAGGTACTATGAAGTGTTGTATTACTTCTTCCGGATTCAGGGTGTTTAAATGTGCATCAGTTCTTCTGATAATTAATGGTTAAAGTCCTTTGACAAGAATGTGAACAATAAGAGATGTAACCAATCCCAGAAGTAGAACCATGTATCTTTTCTCTCTACAATTCTCATGCAACAATATGAAACTAATTCTTTAAGTAGTTAATGAGAACACTTGGTCCATATTCATTTGCAGTGAACATACATTTTCACTGTTCTTATAATATTTGCTTGATGTCAGATTATGCTATGAGGATATTAGTCTAAGCCCAGTCTTGGATGCATTGTTTTATCCTGCGGTGGTTAAACCGGTTCTGAAAATTATCTAGTTTGACCTGTACTTGTCCAGCTATCATAATCTATTCTTTGACCATGGCAGTAGCTGGCATTTGTTATGATAATTTCAGCATATATCTTATTGTCCTTTGCTGATCTCGTTGTATTTTCAATTCGCAGGCAACTCTCTGACGAAGTCTCCTCCAGGTAATATATGTCTCATGCTTTCTAAAGAGTACTATAGTATACTGACTAAACTAGCCACTTGCTATGCTTAGCTGCTCTGTTGTCTAAATCATGACACTTTGCCAGCTGAAACTTGCCTGTCACTCTGTATTGCTCAACTAAAAACACAAATATTAGTAGTTTTTGCCTGTCATAATGCAACTAAGCATACTAGTCTCAACTAAGCATACTAGTTTTTTGTAGTGAGACAGTAAGATAGTGAGACAGTAAGAAGGAAACTTCCCAGATTATGTAGAAAGAAAATACTTGGTTTGACAGCAAGTACCATGACATGAATCAAAAAACATATACGGTGGGAAAAATAAAATGGCAGAAACCTGGGAGGTTCAGAAATGCCATTACGAAGCAAGGTTGCTTGTTAGTTTCCTAAGATGTGCATCTCATTTATTTGTGTTTTTATTTGTAGCTGTATTGCTCAACTAAGCATACTAGTGTCGCAATACACTGTTTTGCAGGTAATAGTGTCGCAATATTTGCCTGTCATACCAGCTGAAACTTGACAGTGTTTCCTAAAAACACTGTCACTGCCACTAAAAGCATGCCGATATAATTTCTAGTTTGTGCTTTTATTTGTTCACACTGTCGCTGTATTGCTCAACTAGACAATTAGTGTTTATGAAGAAGAAGAATAAACCTGCTGTTGCTGCTGTTATGCCTGTATTCACTGCTGCTGCTGCTGTACTTGTGATGATGTTGTACTTGTGATGATGCTACTTGTGATCTTCTGAAATGACCCATTGTCGACTTCACTGCTGCTGCTGCTGTACTTGTGATGATGTTGTACTTCGGATAATGATTTTGCAGGTATCCCGATAGGCCCTTGAGTTTGCCGGAATGTCGATTAACTTCCGTTTCGGCAAATTCGGGTACTCCATATGTCCTATTTTTAGCAAAGGTCATGCTGAAATTTTCCGTGAATTTTAGCATGACTTTGCTAAAAATAGGACATATGGGGTACTTGCGACTAATGCATGGGCCGGGGTATCTTAGTACTTAGTTAAGTGGGATCAACTGCCCCGCCATTCTTGCTGCATAGGTGGCAATAGAGCCAAGTGATTAGTGCCAAGTGATTAGGCCCAACCTAGGGTGCCTTGGCATCGATAAACCCTAAATGATGAAAACTTAACCTAGCATTTAGGGTGCCTCGGCATCGACAAACCCTAAATGATGAAACCTTGGCTTCTATAGGGTGCCTCGGTGTCGATGAGAACCTAAATGATGTACGCTTAGGCTTTTAGGGTGCCTCTGCGTCGACACACCCTAAATGATAAAAGCTTAGCTTTTAGGATGCCTCGGTGTCGACAAACCCTAAATGATGAGACCATGATCTTGTTCCTTGACAATAACCAACTTTTTGACCAAACTTTTTTCCTATTTAGAGCGAAACATGGCCAACAACGATGAGGCCGACGGTTCAGGCGGCAAGCAATTCTGGGAGCTGTCCCAGGAGATGGAGGAACAACCTCACCGCTATGAGGACGCCACGGAAGACACCGATCCTGACTACACAACCCCTAGTGGCGTCGGGGATGACACCACTGATGGTGCCGTCGAGGATGCCACCACTGATGGTGCCGCCGAGGATGCCACCACTGATGATGGCGGCGCACGCATAGATGGCAGACAACGGAAGAAGCAACAGAAGGACCGGCGCCCGAACGCGCTCCGCACCGTCAAGGAGGAATTTACTCAAGTGGACTCCGACGGGCATCCAATGGAGCCCAAACATATAGTCAAGGGGTACTCGGTTCAGCTCGGGTGCATTCTCCGGAGCACCGCTGGATCAACACCGAGAACCTTAGGCATAAGGACCGAGGGAATTTGCGCAACCTCCTCTTCACGAAGCTGCACGAACGATACAAGTTCCCCGCTGAATTTGAAAACACACGCCTCTCAGGGAATAAAGTGAACAATGCCGCCCTCACGAGAATGAGCACGGCCCTGTCTACTTGGAGAAGCGCGGTGAAGAGAATGATTCAGAAAGGTGATAGTTATGAGAAGATCAAGGCGAAAAATCCTTCAATCAGCGAAGATGACTGCATGGAGTTCAAGATCAAGTGCGAGAGCAGTGCAACCTCCGAATCAAGTCAGTGGGGGAAAGAAATGCAGGAGTTGAACTTAGGGGAACACAAACTCGGTCCCGGCGGTTATAGAGTGGCGGAGCCTATATGGGACAAGGAGGACGCGGAGTGTGCCGAGCAAGGCCTACCACCCCGTTTCGAGAAATACAACAGTGACAAGCAGACCAGGAACTTTGTCAGGGCCCAGTACAAGGAGGACCTAATAACAAAGGAGCTTACCACGGATCCGAAGACCAGGGCGCTTGAGCTTGTTCTGGCGAAGGAGACTGAAAGCAGTAGCGCGGGGTCGTCTCAGAGCACCCCTGCTTGGGACAGCACTCTAAATAGGGCGTTGAACGTAATGAAAAACAAGGATAAGCTCAGTAAGCCGTCGTCAGCTGGTCGTGTGGCCGGCAAAGGCTTGTCCACAAAATGGCCGTCATACTATACCGCTGGTGGGCGAAAGGAGAAAAAGACCAGCTCGGAAATCCAGTCGCGCGAGGTTGAAGAACTCAAGGCACAAGTGGCGCGGATTCCGGAGATTATCCAAGAGCAAGTGCAACAACAACTGGGAACGACGCTCACCGGCATTATGCCTACCTTGATTCATGGGCTGACGACGTGGATTGCGGGTGGCCAACAGGGGCCACCCCCGATTCCCAGCTTCACGGCCAGCAACTCGCACAACGCGCAAACGGCGCCATTGGTGTCTCCGGCGGCGCCATTGGTGTCACCGGCGGCGGCGGTATTGGTGTCTCCGGTGCCGGCACGGGCATTGGAGCTTAATGTACCCGGGTGTACGCCGGCCGGCACCTCGGCAGCAAGCGGCCCCTCCGTCAGTTGCATGCCCGCCGTTGGCGGTGCCTCGACGTTAGCCGAGATTGACGCCATCATCACGGTAACTAATTAAGCCTCTCGGCCAAGGACTTCATCTCCTTTTGCCTTTGACTGGGCATCCCTGACACCCTACATGTTTTCGCAGGGCGCCGCCGACGTTCCGTGCACTCTCCTGCACTTCGTGAACGACGAGTTGGTCGATGTCGCCAAGGGCAAAATCATTCAACCGGGCAACCCCGTGTTCCACGGTAAACCGATGCCACCCACCGTGTATAGGGTTCAACTGGTTCGGGTGCTGCCAGGCTGCGACGAGTTTTTACCTCCGATTCGACCCGCCAGGGCCGACGAAGAAGAATTGATGACCCTCAGCGCCTGCCTAAGCTGGCCCCTGCTTTGGCCGAAGAGCCAGATTCGTTTGGGGGCGGGGGACACCACCCCACAGACAAGACTTCCAGTCGTGCAGGCGCCGCGCCATGGCAAGAACGCCGCAACGCTACCGGACATGCCGGACATCCCTATGGCACAGGATCCGGACATGCATATGGCACAGGATCCGAACGACGACGACATCGACGACAGTACATTTACCAACGTCGATAAGTACTTTGCCGAACATGGGTACGGTGACGAGTTCGGCGGGCCTCCTTCTCAAGAACCCAACCAAGACGATCGCGATCTAGCTGGTACGGCAGAGAAATCCAATTGCAACAGGCGTCGTCTGGCGTTCAGTTCTCAGGAGACGCCTCCAGCTCCCGCCTTCACCGAGCCTCAGATAGCTGAGGTGCGAAATATTATCAGCCCCAACACGCTCAAGAAGGCGGTCTGTGAGCAGAACTCGGTCCCATTACAACAGATCAAGAAGAAGGGACGGAAACGAAAGACTGCCAAGGGCGTCGGTGCGAGCCAGCCGGCACCGAGTACGATCCGTGCTCAGGACGGGCCACCTTCACCTCAGGATATCTCGAGGAGGGTGCATGTGGCGGGTAGGGCGATGCTACCGACAAATATGCTCAATGCTGCAACCGGTGCTATGCGGAGTCTGCATGACAGCGTTCTTTCTTTGGAGAAGATGCGTCTCTCCCATAATGATGTGGCATACCCGGTTTTCGTGGCCAAGGTGCCAGAGGGCAAGGGCTTTGTGGATGGCGCCATCGGGGGTACGATCGTCCTGCGGTTTGATGACATCTTTGCTTTGTTTAATCTTCATCCGCTGCACTACACCTTTGTCGGTGTCAAAACCGGTGGATCTCGGGTAGGGGGTCCCGAACTGTGCGTCTAGGCGGATGGTAACAGGAGACAAGGGACACGATGTTTTACCCAGGTTCGGGCCCTCTTGATGGAGGTAAAACCCTACGTCCTGCTTGATTGATATTGATGATATGTGTATTACAAGAGTAGATCTACCACGAGATCAAGGAGGCTAAACCCTAGAAGCTAGCCTATGGTATGATTGTTGTTCGTCCGGACTAAAGCCATCCGGTTTATATAGACACCGGAGAGGGCTAGGGTTACACAGAGTCGGTTACAATGGTAGGATATCTACATATCCGTATTGCCAAGCTTGCCTTCCACGCCAAGGAAAGTCCCATCCGGACACGGGACGAAGTCTTCAATCTTTTATCTTCATAGTCTTGGAGTCCGGCCGATGATGATAGTTCGGCTATCCGGACACCCCCTAGTCCAGGACTCCCTCAGTAGCCCCTGAACCAGGCTTCAATGACGACGAGTCCGGCGTGCATATTGTCTTCGACATTGCAAGGCGGGTTCCTCCTCCGAATAATTTATAGAAGATTGTGAACACCAGGATAGTGTCTGGCTCTGCAAAATAAATTCCACGAACCACCGTAGAGAGAATAATATTTACACAAGTTCAATCCGCTGATGTATTTCGTAGCGTGACGTCACACCACAACCAAACCTTTACTTGAATCGTTTTTATTGTACCACCTCAGCATGTTTAGCGAAGCGGTTTCCTTGGCACGTCTTGTCGAAGCAGAGATCGTGTTACCCTTATTCCGGGATTCCCATCAATACGGACGTGGGTAACCCAACCGCGCCATTGATTGCGGTGCTTGGGAGATAAGCGAGTTTTATCAGGCCGGTGGGGACACATGTTTTTGTCCGCCCATATAAGGGGATAAAGATCCAACCCTTTTACCTGCGCCTTCTTCCTCCTTGGCTTATCCTTCTCCGCGAACTCGAGCTCCAGCGCCCAATTTCGCACATCTCACCTCAACTTTCTCCAACTATGTCCGGAGAGGGAGGCAAGTGGATGGCCTCCTCCGTTACGGAGGGGCACATCCAGAAGCTGCGCAACGCCGGATATCTGTCCAGCAACATCGCGCACCGGCTCCCCGACGAGGGAGAGCTCATCCCCACCCCCAGGCCCCATGAGAGGGTAGTATTTCTTTCCCATTTCCTCCGCGGACAGGGCTTCCCACTCCATCCCTTTGTCCGGGGGCTCATCTTCTACTACGGCCTGGATTTCCATGATCTGGCCCCGAATTTCATCCTCAACATCTCGGCGTTTATCGTCGTGCGTGAGGCCTTCCTCTGCATCCAGCCCCACTTCGGCTTGTGGCTCAAGACCTTCAGTATCAAGCCGAAGGTTGTGAAGGGCAGCCAAGCGGAGTGCGGAGGCGCCATGGTGGGCAAGATGCCCAACGTTACTTGGCTTGAGGGCACTTCCGTGGAAACCATTAAGGGGTGGCAATCGGGGTGGTTCTACATCACCGAGCCGCGTGACCCTGAATGGGCAGCGGCCCCCGAATTCAGATCTGGCATCCCCACACGGCTCACCTCCTGGAAAGAGAGCGGCCGGACATGGGGTGATTCGGAGGAGCTGACCGGACTCCAAGCCTGCATCCAAAAGCTAGTGGACAAGAAGCTCAAGCTTGTCAACGTAGTCCAGGTCATGCTCATCCGCCGAATTCTCCCGTGCCAACAACGGGGCTTCAATATGTGGGAGTTCGATTCGGCGCAGCACCAGACTTTGAACGGGCTCTTCGACACTACGTACGAAGATGCCTGGAGGGTGCTTTTTAAGGGCGCCGAGGCCCCCGCATCCGCTACCGAAGATCGCGGATTCAGCTCGCAGCGTCCGGCTGACGAGGTAAGCGATTTTGCCCTTTACGGGACACTTGTTTTCCATAGTTTGACTCTATGCGGGATCTAAACTCCCTCTCCTTTGACAGGACTGGCTGAAGAAGGCTGAACAGACTATCTGTCCGGCCCCATTGCCAGAGGACCCAGCGGACGCCCGCTTAACGGGGCTGCTGGCTCCGGCACCCCACGTGGTGCCGGAGAAGAAGGCCACGGGCACTCGGAAGAGTTCCCGTTTTCAGGTGTTATCGGATGATGACTCCGAGGCAGACTCCTCCCACAAAGGCGAGGAGGAGAAGAAGGAAGCCTCTCCCCCAGCGGGGGGGAGGGAAGAAAAGGAAGGCTTCCCCAACAAGGGAGGCCGAAGGGTCCAAGAAGGGAAGGACTCTTCCCCCTGACTGCTCTGCCAACGCCGGAGATGACGACGAGGATTGGCCTCCAAGGGCCAAGCCCCTGGCGAGATCGTAAGTATCCGGACTCCCGAATAACTTCATGGTTTTTACTTTTCGCCACATAGTGTCTTTCTAATGCCGCATACAACCCTGCAGTCCGCCTAAGGATGATCTTCCCGCTTCGTCGAGCGGGTCCTTAGGTGTGTCGGATATGGATTCTCTTCCGACCGCCTCCACCCCCCGTGATGCGGACGATGCCGAGGTGGGATCCCGGGAAGGGACCCACCAGGAGGAGGAGGCCCCAGAGGTGTCGCAGGAAAACCTCCCGGACTTTGCACCGGACTCGGCCCTGGAATCCGTAGTGGCTCCGGAGTCCGGCAGGCGGCCCCTTCGTAAGAAGGGCAAGACCGTGACGCCGGCAGCCTCCGTCCAACCAGAGGCGCCGGATAGCTTGCTGGAGGCGCTCAATGGCGCCTCCATCAAAGAGGAACACCGCACTATTATGAGTGCGGTGATTCAGAAGGTTCAGCTCGCCAAGAGCGGGCTGACCGAAGCCTGCAGCAGCCTACTAACAGGCTTTGAGGTAAGAATTTTGATATATGTAAAATAGTACTGCATAGACAGTAGCCCCTGATGCTCGGTTTGGTGTTCGGAAAGAAAAGCCAGACTGAGGATCTAAAAAGATATACGCAGGAGTCATAAAAAATATGTCAATATGGGATTGCAGGCTGTGCTGCTGACCTCTGCAGCACTGATTGCGGAGGTCAATACTTTGAAGCAAAGCCTCGAGCGGTCCGAGAACGAGCTCGGCTGTGCCAAGAAGCAGCTCGAGGACAAGGAAGGTGAGTAATACCTTATTAAAATTGTACCTTACAGAAAAGGATTTGGTTGCAAGAAGAATGACAAGGATAACGTGGGTATTGTAGGGGCCACAAACGAGGTGGTGACCCCGAAGGAGGCGGTGTCCGCGGCCGAACGTAATGCGGCCGTGGAGCACACCGAGCGAGAGAGGCAGGAGGCGCGGGTGGCGGAGGTACAACAAGAGCTCCAGGCTCTCGTGGAAAAACATGAGAGTTTGGAGCGTGACTTGAAGACTCGAGAGTCCGAGCTTGCAATGGCTCTTGAGAGTGCCAAAGCCGCTAAGGTAGAAGCCTACAAGGCCCTCCAGGAAGTCGAGGCGTTGGAGAAAATAGCGGCGGGTAAGGCATTTTTCATGCAAAGTAAGCATGTGAGTGTGAATTACCTATCACTTACCCGAATTTGGAGCTTTCCAGGAGCGTTCGCAGATCTGCCCCGCAGTGTGTCCGATGCTGCCGCTTTCTACAGGGCCGAGGAGGGAGCTCGATGGAGAAGGTCTTCTGGTCTCAGTATGCTGAGGCCGGACATCCGGTGCCCCTTAGCGACCAGCTGAAGCAGCTGGTCGAGCTCCACAAGGTGTCCGAACAGGCCATGAAGGGCCTCATAGTTCGGCTGTGGCCTAAGGAGGCCATGCCTGGGAGCTACTTCGGCCTGGTGCGGCGGCTGGTGGATGCGTGTCCATGGGTTGAAGTCATCAAGCACTCCGCCTGTATTGAAGGTGCCCGTCGGGCCCTTGCTCGCGCAAAGGTGCACTGGGGCAAGATGGATGCTCAGAAGCTTGTGACGGACGCGCCACCGCAGGGCAAGGAGCATCGCATGCCCGAGATGTATTATAAGAGTGTCCTGAAGGGTGCCCGCATTATTGCGGGTGAGTGCTCCAAAGATGTAATATTTGAGTAGACTCGCATTTTGTTATCCTGTGCGCTGAAAACTTTGTTCATATGCGCTAAGCAACGCTTGTTAATTTAAAATATTACCTTCTGTGCGGCTGTTTATCAAATCTGAGAGATGGCAAGTCGTCGGCTTCAGCCCCCATGCCACGAGTGCTGGGGTGTTCGGGATAAATTTGAGCACTCTTGTTCCCATTTTTGGGTCCATCTAGGGAGGCGCTCAACACAACGAACAAGGCAACCGGACTTATAATGCTTGAACACTCTCACTTAGCCATAGAATTCTATAATTTTAAATTTCGGCGAAGCCCCTAGTGTTCGGAAGGCCGATTTTTGGGCGCTATCCACGCCTGGGCCGGACAAAGCCGGCTCCTCGCTCTAAGCGGCATAAGTCTTTAGGGACTCGCAAAAAACCTCTCGAACAGCGACCGGCTCTCGCCTCATCATGACTGTCAGTTTTAGCTTTCTCCACTGAGGCGCTCGCCCAGCTCAACTGGGGCGCAATCGCAGTGGTTCTCCCAGTGCTACCTTAGCCGATACAACGGAACAAAAGGTACCAAAACATGGGAGCCGGGCAAACCCAACTATTGACCCAAGACATGATTCGGAGCCGATGCATATAATGCTATAAGTTCGGGGTGCCGCACTTGTGAAAGTGTTCGGACTTATCACACCATTATGCGGGAAACATAAGCCCCTGGTGTATTTAGTCGTACCAAAGTGTACGGATGCAACATGTCATAAATGAACATATGTAAAAGAAAGAAATGCAATTGTAAGAAAAAAGGTGCTACATTGCTTATTCAAGAAAAACTGCTGTGAATGCAGAACGATACAAATGGTGCGATAAGCAAGGGACGGGACTATTAAACATGTCCCCCTCCAAGGGTAGGCTGCGGAATGGTGTATAAAACAGATTTAATGCTCGTAATGGAGACCACTTGGATATTCGTTGTAGCCTTTCTCCTTCACTAGCTGTTGCATCATGAGTTCGGCAGGTCTGCTGCCGGACAGGGCCTTTGACGAACGGAGTCCTGTAGGTAAAAAAAAAGGAAAAAAAAGAACGACACACTTGAGAGCCCCTTGTGTGGTTAAGCCACATTCTGGGCCTATCGTGGTCGTGCCCCTCCCCCCATGCCCATGGTATCTCCAGAGCGTAATGGTGTACGCGAAGGACCTGTCTTGAAATTTTGCAGGGGCTGGGGTTGGGGCCGCACTGCTACGCGTGCTCGGAACGTGCCAGGTGGTCTTGTTGTAGGTTACTCCGGGCGCGTTTAGCCGTGTCCGGTCGTTTAACGGCCGGACTCGAGAATTGCCTTAGAAGGCTGCACTGTACTTCTGCCGCGAGAGCCGCTGTGTGTTCCTCCGTTCGGAGAGAGCGTTCAGTGTTTCCGTTGACCGTGATGACTCCTCGAGGGCCTGGCATCTTGAGCTTGAGGTATGCGTAGTGCGGCACCGTGTTGAAATTTGCAAACGCGATACGTCCGAGCAGAGCATGATAGCGGCTGCGGAACGGAACTATGTCGAAGATTAACTCCTCGCTTCGGAAGTTATCCGGGGATCCGAAGACCACTTCCAGTGTAACTGAGCCTGTACAACTGGCTTCTACACCTGGTATGACGCCTTTAAAGGTCGTCTTGGTAGGTTTAATCCTTGAGGGGTCTATGCCCATTTTGCGCACTGTATCCTGATAAAGCAGGTTCAGGCTGCTGCCGCCGTCCATCAGGACTCTGGTGAGGTGAAATCCATCGACGATTGGGTCTAAAACCAATGCGGCGCTTGGGCTGTTTCTTGGAGGGGTCATCCTCCGCTGTTCCTTCGCCATTCCCATCCTTTGGGATATCCACCATGTATATGTCATATGATGAGGTCGCTTTCCAATGCCCAGTGGGCGCTGGTTCTTGGTCGTCTCCGGCATCGTCGTCCATACCGTCGATGTCTTCGGAGTCGAAGTCTAGCATGTCGGTTAGATCGTCGACAGTGGCTACTAAGTGGGTGGTGGGTGGGCTTTGAATTTCTTCGTCGTCCGCATCCCAACCGTCCTGACCGCAGTCCGGCCAGGGCTCTCCTGATAACGAGAGATACTTTAGCGAACTCAAGATGTCGCCCAAAGGTGAGTGTTGAAAGATGTCCGCAGCGGTGAACTCCATGATCGGCGCCCAATCGGATTCGATTGGAGGGGGCGCGGGAGGTTCGGAGTCCGGCGAGGAGTCCGGCACCTCGGAGTCACGAGCTTCATGAGGGACAAGGTCAGTGTTCGGCTCTATCGCCATAGAGGTTGCAGCCCCCGAGGCGGCGTCTAGCCACTCGTCCTCGATCTGCGCAGCCGGCTCCGAATTGAAGATCGGAGCGGACTCGAGTGCGGCCTCTAGGGTACTGTCCGGCTGCAGAGCTAAATCATGCCCGTCGTGACAGTGCGGCGTGCTCGGCTGTGGCTCGAATCCATCGAAGATCAAGTCCCCGCGGATGTCAGCCGTGAAGTTCAAACTTCCAAATCTGACCTGGCGGCCAGGGGCGTAGCTTTCGATCTACTCCAGATGGCCAAGCGAATTGGCCCGCAGTGCAAAGCCGCCGAATACGAAGATCTGTCCGGGGAGGAAGGTCTCACCCTGGACTGCGTCGTTATTGATGATCGAAGAAGCCATCGAGCCTATCGGTGACGACACAGAGGAACTCTCAATGAAAGCACCAATGTTGGTGTCAAAACCGGCGGATCTCGGGTAGGGGGTCCCGAACTGTGCGTCTAGGCGGATGGTAACAGGAGACAAGGGACACGATGTTTTACCCAGGTACGGGCCCTCTTGATGGAGGTAAAACCCTACGTCCTGCTTGATTGATATTGATGATATGTGTATTACAAGAGTAGATCTACCACGAGATCAAGGAGGCTAAACCCTAGAAGCTAGCCTATGGTATGATTGTTGTTCGTCCTACGGACTAAAGCCATCCGGTTTATATAGACACCGGAGAGGGCTAGGGTTACACAGAGTCAGTTACAATGGTAGGAGATCTACATATCCGTATTGCCAAGCTTGCCTTCCACGCCAAGGAAAGTCCCATCCGGACACGGGACGAAGTCTTCAATCTTGTATCTTCATAGTCTTGGAGTCCGGCCGATGATGATAGTTCGGCTATCCGGACACCCCTAGTCCAGGACTCCCTCAACCTTCGTTCGGCTATTTTCGCTGAGTATGGAGATGCGGATCATTCGAGACAAGACCCTGGACATCGTGATAGTCGACCCCTTCTACATGCGTGCCAAGATCTTGGGCAGCGCTGGGGACCGGCAAGTCGCGAGTTCACACCTCGAAGGCGTCATTCTGGCAAACCCAGATAAGGATAACTTCCTCGTGCCTTACTTTCCCGAGTAAGTCATCCCCTCACCGCCCTGTAACATATGATTTCTTAGATTTCGATCGTTCTTTTTTTTCTAACATTCCGTGTTCTGTGCAGTGACACACATTGCACACTCATCCTCTTAAGCCCGAAATATTCCACGACCACGTATTTCGACCCGGACCGTGACTCCAAGATAGACTACACAAATATCAAGAAAGTTCTTGATGATGCTCTCCCCGGCTACGCCACATCTGGAGGCACCTTTAAGAGGCCAGTTCGTAGGTACGGCAGGCACGTGTTCACCCATAATACGACGTTCCCCTGCGTCAAGCAGCCGCCTGGCGGTCAGAAGGATGCCTACTACGCCCTCCATCACATGAGGGCGATCGTATGGACCATAATCACCTTCTGCTACCAAATAATGTCAAAGATTGGGCCGCAAGCTTGGCGGCAATCCAGGACGCGGACCTCCAACAAGAATTCTTTTGCATCCAGTCGGAGTTTGCAGAAATCATCCATCAAGATGTCCTTCGTACCTCGGGGCAGTTCTACCTCAGAGAGCAACCGTCCAACAGTGAGATAGAAACAACACTTCAAATGTAGGCTGACAACACCCGCGACTTCATGACCATCACGAAAGACGGCGGCTTCATCCACGCTCCGGTCCCATGAGTCGAGTCGAAAGTAGTGATGCTATTTGTAGTTCTGAAACATCGATTAGCTCATGTTGTAATTAAACTTTAACAAACTTGTATGTCTCTTTGGTTTGGATAGTCGTTCAACTTAGATGTAATCGATGCTATTTATTAGTAGGACCATGAATCGTGCTATTAATGTCTTGCTTTTCTCTTCCGATCCTTTTGTTGCATACTTATATATTGCTTATGTATTGTCTGTTGTTTGGCTTGTGCATAGAGATGTCGTCGTATGTCGTGTACAAGGGTAAGGTTCCCGGAGTCTACGACGACTGGGAGGAGTGTCGGAGACAGGTTCACCGTTTCAGCGGTAACAGTTACAAAGGGTACACCACTAGGGCGGAGGCGGAATCTAGATACGCCCGCTATCTAGCGGGAGAGAGGAGGGAGCGTTGGAGGAACCGAGTGAAGACCAGTTTCATCGCGATGATGCTCATCATGATGACGACATCTCTCTTCTATGTGATGGTAGTTTAGATGATCGATATCGACTTGTAATGTGAAGACAAACTCGCTACTCGCTGTCTCGAGACTTGTAATGTTCTATCTTTGTTCGGTCTTTTGAATTCAGAGACTAATATGATGAATTGTATTCGGAGACTAATCTTCCATTGTATTCGATGAATCTGCTGTTGCTGTGTGGTGTTGTCTAAATTCTGTTCAATAATATATTTTGTAACCTGTGAAAATATCAGAAAAGAAAAAAAAATCCCTAATTTTCATACTAGTGGCGCACCACGCAAGACACTAATGGCGCACTGTGATAATCACACTAATGGCGTATCACCCACTGGTGCGCCATTAGTAAGCCAAAGCACATGGGTACATATGGCCCCCTGGGAGGCATTCTAATGGCGCACTGTGGGCTATACTAATGGCACACTACGTGCTGCGCCATTAGAACACCAGATACTAATGGCGCACCAGTGGTGCGCCATTAGAATTTAATTCTAATGGCATTATGCTAGTGGCGCACCAGTAGTGCGCCATTAGTAGGCAAAACTGATGCGCCACTAGCATGCCTTTTCCTAGTAGTGGAAGGACCAGTCTTCATTAGCATCTTCACCAGCACAATCTCATCTCAAACTCTAGTTCATATTTTGTATTCAATCTTTGTCCCAAAACCTCAAATTGGCACCTGTGGATTGATAGAAGTGTTGATTACATCTTGTAGTTGATGCTAATTGGTTTATTTGGTGGAAGATTATATGTTCAGATCATTAATGATATTCAATACCCCTTTGATCTTAAACATGAATATGATTTTTGAATAGTTACTTTTTTTCTTGAGGACATGGGAGAAGTCCGGTTATAAGTAATGATGTGAATTTGTTACTCGTTCGATATTTTGATAATATGTATGTTGTTGCCTCCTTGAGTGGTGTCTTGTGAACGTCGACTACATGACACTTCACAATACTTGGGCCTAAGAGAAGGCATTGTGGAGTAATAAGTAGATGATGGGTTGCTAGAGTAATAGAGACTTAAACCCTAGTTTATGCGTTATTACGTAAGGGCTGATTTGGATCCATACGTTCCATGCTATGGTTAGATTTATCTTAATTCTTCTATCATAGTTGCGGATACTTGCGAGAGTGGGTAATCATAACTGAGATGCTTGTTCAAGTAGGAATATCACTCAAGCACCGGTCCAACCATATATCAAATTATCAAAGTAGCGAACGCGAATCAAATAAACATGATGAAAGTGACTAGACGATAATTTCCATGTGTCATCGAGAACACTTTGCTTATTATAACAGAATGTTCCGGCTTGTCCTTTGCTATACAAAGGATTGGAACACCTTGTAGCACTTTGTTATCATTATTACTTGTTACTTGCTATGAATTATCCTACCACAAAACTATCTGTTACCGTTACTTTCAGTGCTTGCAAAATATACCTTGCTGAAACCACTTGTCATTTCCTTCTTCTCCTTGTTGGGTTCGACACTCTTACTTATCAAAAGGACTACGATTGATACCCTATACTTGTGGGTCATCACCGACCTGTCCAGCAGGCGCGTGTCCTCGTGATCCATAAATGGATCGCGCTGGGACTAGATTTGCGTTTAACCGCTTTCGCAAANAGGGCTGATTTGGATCCATACGTTCCATGCTATGGTTAGATTTATCTTAATTCTTCTATCATAGTTGCGGATACTTGCGAGAGTGGGTAATCATAACTGAGATGCTTGTTCAAGTAGGAATATCACTCAAGCACCGGTCCAACCATATATCAAATTATCAAAGTAGCGAACGCGAATCAAATAAACATGATGAAAGTGACTAGACGATAATTTCCATGTGTCATCGAGAACACTTTGCTTATTATAACAGAATGTTCCGGCTTGTCCTTTGCTATACAAAGGATTGGAACACCTTGTAGCACTTTGTTATCATTATTACTTGTTACTTGCTATGAATTATCCTACCACAAAACTATCTGTTACCGTTACTTTCAGTGCTTGCAAAATATACCTTGCTGAAACCACTTGTCATTTCCTTCTTCTCCTTGTTGGGTTCGACACTCTTACTTATCAAAAGGACTACGATTGATACCCTATACTTGTGGGTCATCACCGACCTGTCCAGCAGGCGCGTGTCCTCGTGATCCATAAATGGATCGCGCTGGGACTAGATTTGCGTTTAACCGCTTTCGCAAATCGTACGACTCAGGGTATTGGACCGGGTCCTTGCCTTCACGGCGAGGTGTTATTAGGGGATTTTGTTTTCCCTTGTTGGCCTGTCACGACCCTAGGAGAGTGATCAGGTTGATTAGTTCGGCCATGCTTAAAAGGCACGTTTCTTTTGCTACTTCATCGTGGAAGTCAGGAAGAAAACGTCGTCACGGGTAGATTTTGGTTTGCCCCTCGCGTCATGCCTCAAAGCTTGCTCGGCTGCGAGGACCTCTACTGTTACGGGTCCGATCTAGATCGAGCAGGAAGGAGGGGAAAGTAGGTGGGGAAACTTGGAGAGGAAGGAGGCCAGGAAGGTGAAGGGCAGCTTCTCGCTTATCTATTCTGATTACAAAATAATTCTCGATACTCGATACACGGCCACAGCCCACTCTTATCCTCTCACGACGGCTCGCAGGCCAGTCATTCTTGTCTCGCTGGCCGCCCGGTCCCAGTTGTAAGCGCTTCTCCCTTGACGGATTCGCCGATTCCCTTGGCCGCTGGGCCCTCTATCTCATCGCTGTCGTGGCTCCTCTTGTCAGTCATGACATTCTCCCCTCCTTGAGGACCGCCTTGCCCCCAAGGCGGTGTTGTTGGATACCGCCGTTGCAGCTTGATTGGGTCTTCCCATGTCGCCAGGTCTGCAGGTAGATCACTCCATTTGATCAGCACACGCGGTTCGAAGGTGCCGTCCACTCGAACCAACTTCTTGTCGATCACCCCATCGGGTGAATGCTCAGCCTGCAAAACCGCGTTAGGAGGTGGTAACTGAGTGTTCACAGGCACTTCCGCCCCAACCGCACGCTTGAGAAGGGATACGTGCACCACAGGATGAATCTTGCTGGTTGGTGGCAGGTTTAGACGGTAAGCCACAACTCCCACTTTGGCCTGAATGGTGTATGGTCCATAGTATCAAAATGCCAACTTCTGGAAGGGCCGACGGGCAATTGATGTTTGGATGAACGGTTGGAGCTTTAGAAGAACATAGTCTCCCACTTCGAAGGACCGCTCACTCCGGTGACGACCAGCTTGTCTTTTCATGCGGTCTTGAGCTTGTTTTAGTTGTTGCTGAAGAAGCTCACGTAACACTTCCCTTTCTTTTAGCCAGGCCGCCAGATCCGGCACTGTGTTCTCAGCCACTTGGTCGATGCCAAACTCCCGAGGCAAGTGCCCATATATGACCTCAAACGGAGTACGCCCCAGAGAAGAGTGAAAGCATGTGTTATACCAGTATTCTGCGAGTGACAACCACTTGGACCAGTTTGAGGGGCAAGCGTGCACCGAACAGCGGAGATAGGTCCCAAGGCATTTGTTTACCCTCTCCGTCTGCCCGTCCGTCTGAGGATGATAGGAAGATCTCATCTTTAACTCCGTGTGGCACAGACGAAACAGTTCTTGCCAAACCTGCCCGGTGAAGATACGATCGCGGTCGGAGATGATCCCCATTGGCATTCGTGCAGTTTGAAAATCTCTCGCATAAACACCTTTGCAATGTCCAGAGCAGTAAAGGGGTGAGTCAGTGGAAGGAAATGGGCATACTTGGAAAACTTGTCCACCACCACTAGTATTGCGTTGTATCCCCCAGATTTCGGCAACCCTTCGATGAAATCAAGTGATATTACTGCCCACGGCCGTTGAGGAATGGGTAATGGTTGTAATAGACCCGCGGGAGATAGTCGCTCAGTTTTGGCTTGTTGACAGACCAGACATTGCCGCACTAGTTCCTTGACTTGTTGCTTCATTCCCTTCCAGGCAAACAAACGGTTGACTCGATTGTAGGTTGCGTGGAATCCAGAGTGGCCGCCTGTCGCACTTGCATGCAGCGCTCGGATCACATGCTGTTGTGTTTCCTTGTTAGCTGCCAGCCAGACCCGCCCCTTAAAGCGCAAAATTCCACCTACTAGCTTGAAAACTGGTTCGCTTGTCGGATCAAGAGCCAGACGAGTCATCAAGTCTCTGGTATCTGGATCGTCCTGGTAATCAACTCGGATGGCCTCCAGCCAGACGGGCTTGCAAACAGAGACGGCCGCCAGTGTCAATTCCTCTTGGTGCTCACGGCGCGATAGCGCGTCTGCTGCTCTGTTCGACACCCCCGCTTTATACTGAATAACATACTGGAGTCCAAGCAACTTGGTGAATGCCCGTTGCTGAATCGGGGTGTTCAACCGCTGATCAGTGATATGCAAGAGACTTTTCTGATCCGTACGAATAAGAAATTCTGCTTGTTGCAAGTAGGGCCGCCAGTGGTCGATGGCCAACAAAAGAGCCAAGCACTCCTTTTCATAGGCTGACAATCCAAGGTTCTTTGGCGCCAACGCCTTGCTGAGGTATGCAATGGGGTGGGAATCCTGCATCAACACCGCTCCGATGCCCGTTGCACTAGCATCAGTTTCCACCACGAATTTTTTTGCAAAATCTGGTAATGCCAAGACCGGGGCTTGCACTAGAGCTTCTTTCAGAGCACAAAAGGCTGCATCGGTGGTGGGAGTCCACACAAACACTGCACCTTTTTTGAGTAAATCTGTCAACGGCTTGCTGAGGACACCAAAATTCCTGACGAACTTGCGGTAGTACCCTGCCAACCCAAGAAACCCTCGTAACTTCTTCACTGTAGTGGGAATTGGCCAGTCTTGGACTGCCTGAATTTTACTGTCATCTGTTGACACTCCTTGCTCACTGGTGTAATGCCCCAGGTAATTGATCTTGGTCTGAGCAAAATTGCACTTCGAGCGCTTGGCATACAGGGCATGCTGCTGTAATAGTCTAAGAACTTTGATGAGAAGGACCTCATGCTCTGACAGAGTTTTGGAATGAATGAGAATATCATCCATAAAGACTAACATTCCCTCACGCAGCAACGGCGACAACACTGTGTTCATCATCCCTTGAAATGTTGGAGGCCCCCCCGTCACTCCGTACGGCAACACTCTGAACTGAAAATGGCCTTGGTGTGTCTTGAACGCCGTCTTGTGCTCGTCCTCTGGTACAAGGCGAATTTGGTGGTAACCTGCCCGTAGGTCAAGTTTGGAAAACCACTTGGACCCCGCGAGTTCATCCAACAACTCGCCGATCACAGACATAGGGTACGACGACTTGATAGTGATTGCATTCAAGTGTCGAAAATCGACGCAGAACCGCCACATTTGGTCCTTCTTCTTGACCAGCAACACCGGGGAGGAAAATGGACTAACACTTGGTGTGATAAGCCCTCGTTTCAGCATATCTTTCACCTGCGCCTCGATCTCATTCTTCTGCTCCGGAGTGTATCGGTAAGGCCTGATGTTAACCGGCTTAGTGCCTGGCAAGAGAGGAATTTTGTGATCCCAGGGTTTCCTCTCAGGTAGATCTGACGGTTCTTGAAAAATAGTCTCGAATTCTTTTAATATCCGCTGAATGGAGGGTGCAACGAAGATGTACTCACTTCCTGTTCTGCTGCGCATAGCATCACCAGACACACCACTGAGTTGGTCTCTTCCATTTCCTCCAACCGAGCCATTGAAATATGTGCTATTGGCTCCACTTCGCTGCGCAGCCCAGTTAACTGAATCCTCTGCCCTTGATGAGTGAATTGCAATGTTTCCTCAACCCAGTCTACGAGCATCGGTCCGCAGCTCTCCAACCAATCCATCCCAATGACCATATCATAACAACCCAAAGACAAAACTCTAAGATCAGTTGTAAACTGCTGCTGTTGTGTTGTCCATTGGCACTGCGGAATGTAACCAAAGCAAGAGAGAAGGCCCCCATTAGCCACCTTAACTGACACTGGTTTGATTGCACAGACTCTGTGAGCAAATTTTGCTGCCACTGCATCACTGATAAAGCTGTGGGAGCTCCCCGAGTCCACCAAGATCAACACCTCGTGTCCTTCGATGGATCCAAGCAGACGAACTGTCCGGGGAGTGGTCTGTCCAGTCGTGGCCAGCTTAGAGATTGACATAATCTGTTCCTGCTCCTCCACTGCCTCTGCCTGCTCTTGATCATCCACTTCTGCTTGTAATAATTCTAGCAGCTCTTCCACAATGTGGAGCTGGACCGTGGCAGTGCACTGGTGCCCTTGCCCCCAGCGCTCTCCACATTTGAAACAAAGACTGCGTGCACGGCGATAGTTTCGCAACGCTGCTACACGGTCGTCCCCCCTGCCTGGGTCTTGACGTCGATCGGCAGCTCGGGCTGCATCCAGACCGCGCCTGTCTTCAGCTGCTTCTCGGGGTGCCGGTGGCAGCACTCGAGGAAGTGGCGCTGCCGGAGCGAGCAATGGCCGTTGCTGGACCCGCGGAGGAGGGGGTTCCGGACGTCTGTAATCCCGCCGACGCATCGTCTCTAGCAATTCTTCCTGTAACAGAGACAAGGAAAACGCAGAGTCCAAGTCCGTGGGACGATGCAAAAGCACACCAGCTCTAATCTCAGAACGCAAGCCATCAAGGAATTTAGTGGTGAAATAAACTGGATCAAATCCTGAGTTGTGAGCTAACAAATTATGCATCAACTCCTCAAAGCGGTTCATGTAGTCCGTGACTGTGCTAGTCTGGGACAGATTGGCAAATTGCCTGAGTTGTGCTTGGTACTGATCGCGGCCGAATTTTTCGCTCACTGCTGCGCACAGCTCCTCCCAACTAAATGTTGCATCGCTAGCCTCATGCAACTGCAGCCATCGAGCTGCATTGCCTATGAAGTGGAGGGTTGCAACCCTCACCCACATCTCTCTCTGCACCCCATAAACATCAAAGTATTTTTCGCACCTAGTTTTCCAGAACTGAGGATTGTCCCCGTCAAATTGCAGGAAATCCAGCTTGGGCAGGGCCCAATGCGCATGAGGCATGTACGGCGTGCTGTGCTGGGGCTCAGTGTCAGATCCATGGAAAAAATCTCGACCACCCGCAACCACATCCAGAGAAGGGGAACGAGGAAACACACCCTTGACCGGAGGCGGTGCCAGGGTTGTGACCACCCCGTGTACCGATCCCCCGGAGTTGCCGATCCCGCCGTGGCCACTTGGCCCGTGGTGCCCCGATGCGACGGCCGGCGGCGGCGGCGGCACTGGCTGCACCAACGTGGATGGTGCTGGATCCGCGAGCGCGGGGTGGATCGCGATCTTGCCCACTTGTGTGCGAAGTTCGTCGAGTTGGCCTTGAAGATTTTGAACCGCCAGGCGCCATAGCTCCAAGGACAGCTGGATCGCCTCCAACTTGGCGTCGTTGGCGGCACGCCCCTCCTGGACCGATTGGAGCAACGCCGCTAGCTGCTCGTCCATTGCCGCCGTCTTGAGTGCTTGCTTGGTGGTGTAGCGCGGGCGCGGGTATGCCGTCTCCAGGTCTGCTGCTGACCTCTGATACCAATTGTTACGGGTCCGATCTAGATCGAGCAGGAAGGAGGGGAAAGTAGGTGGGGAAACTTGGAGAGGAAGGAGGCCAGGAAGGAGAAGGGCAGCTTCTCGCTTGTCTATTCTGATTACAAAATAATTCTCGATACTCGATACACGGCCATAGCCCACTCTTATCCTCTCACGACGGCTCGCAGGCCAGTCATTCTTGTCTCGCTGACCGCCCAGTCCCAGTTGTAAGCGCTTCTCCCTTGACGGATTCGCCGATTCCCTTGGCCGCTGGGCCCTCTATCTCATCGCTGTCGTGGCTCCTCTTGTCAGTCGTGACATCTACCCACTTAACGTTGAGTGTGTTTTGATCGTCCTGAAGCTATTGATGTTTCTTTTTCATACCCTGGGCTGTCACAATGAGCCGTCGCCGGATCTTTCTTGTTCGAATGGATCCTCAGGGACAAGAAAGTCCTCGGGTCAGAGGCTTACGTCGTCCTCGGATTCTGGGTGATAATTACTATCTTCCCGTCCTCCAGACCCTCAGGGTTCTCGTCGGACGTCCCCATGGGTCCATTAGGATGGCCAGATGAGGCTTGATCGTCCTCGCCCTCCTTCTCGGCACCATCTGGAGTTGCACTGTTATCAGTGGCATCTGTATTTTTGTTGTGGCTCTGCCTACCTCGTCCTATGCATCTTGATCGCTGCCGGGTTCGACGGTATTTGGCTGTTTCCTTCTTTTCCCCGTCGTCCTTGGGAGTGTCTACCATGTAGACGTCGTAGGTGGAGGTGGCAGCCCAGCTGCCAGTGTGGGGGTGTGGCCACAGGGGAGGTGGCACGTGATGCGCTATGGACATCCTCATCCATGTCAGTCTCTTCCTCATAGGCGTAATTCAACACGTCGGTTAAATCTTCGACGGTTGTGACTAGACGGGTGGTGGGTGGGACGTAAATTTCCCGATCATCGGCTCTAAATCCGATTTTGTCGTAGACCGTAGAGGAGATCACAAGGTTCTGAATGCCGTCAAGCATCTCATTTAAGTGCGAGAGCTTTGTTGGGTCCAGGGACTGGCTGTAGGCCAGATTAACCTTTAGTATGTTCAACGGGTCGCTGAATGCAACTCTGGAAATCGAGTCGACCGAGGTAGATCCGTGGTCGAGGGGGTGTAGAGATCGGGTCCGAGCTCAAGGCTGGTTCCGAAACAAGACTTGACTCAAGGGCAGGATCCGATGAGGCGGAGACTTGGCCCTCACTCAAGGCAGGGTCTGGTGTGAGATTCGCCCCTGGCTTTGAGCTGGAGTCTTGGCTAGCCAGGGTTGATTCCTTGTCTGCTGGTGGGGAGATCGGATCCGAACTTAAAGACGGCTCTGAGCCCAGACTTGATTTGAGGTCAGAATCCGAGTAGAAAGTGTTTGGATCCGTGCTTGAAGTCAGGTCCGACGCGGTGATGATCAGGTCCATACTCGAGGTTGGCTCTGATGCGAGATCCAATCCTAGATCTAGATCAATGTTCGGCTCCGAGGTCAAGGCTACGGTGCTCGAAGAGTTCTCAAGCCGATTTGGCATCCAACCAGAGAGGGCGAGCTCACCGCGAGAGTCTGCGGTATACTCGTAACTTCCGAACGTAATTACTTGGTTCGGGACAAAGCTTTCGACGCGGTCAAGGCGTCCAGTCGAGTTGGCGTGCAGGACGATGCTGCCGAAAGCAAAGAGCTGGCCGGGGATGAAGATGTCACCGCAGCCGATGTCGCAATTGATCTGCAAGCGAGCCATCGATCTTTTTCGGTCACGCAACGGGGCTCGCAATAAAAGCACCAATGTCGGTACTAAACCGACAAATCTCTCGGGTAGGGACCCCGAGCTGTGGATCTTCGATCGATGGCTAATAGGGGACGAAGGAGACGGTGTTTACCCAGGTTCGGGCCCTCTGGAAGAGGTAAAACCCTATGTCTTGCTTTGATTGTATTGATGATGATGTATCAGGTACAGACTCGACCTACCTCGAGATCTATATTGTGTTCTAACCCTAAGGTGAGTAATTGTGATCGTGCCTCTACGGACTAAAACCCCTCAGCTTATATAGGTACTGGAGGTATCTAGGGTTAAACATGGTCGGTTATCAACTAGGAATACACATGCCGACAGATGGAGCAATCCTTGAAGTACATGCCAAGTCTTCGGTAGAGTCCATCTTGATCACGCCGGGGTTCGGGGCTTGTGAAGTCCTTCCTTGCAAGATAGGCGGGCCATAAGCTCGACCCATGGACTGCAGGCTAACTAGGTTGGCACCCCTTAATCCATGACAACATCACACATGAAGTAGATCTTAATTTGTAATAGATTCTTAGTTGGATCATGGCTCTTATGTATGCATCATCAATTTGCTTTTTTTTTCATCTATTTACATTGCAAGTAACCCGATTGTGCCTGTGCTATCTTGCCTCTACATGTGAAATTTAACATGTGTTTATATAACTTCAGCAAAATATTTCAAAAACACGTGGTAACGCACGGGCATTCTACTTGTAAGTGTTATTTTTATCAGCATCTTTAATTCTATGGTCTTTGGATCTTTGCCAGAAGACAACCTCTTCTTTAATGTACCATTAGGTCCCTCCAAACTAGTCCTGGCCATGGGAAGCCCGTCCCGGCCCGAAAAAGCCCAACCCGGCCCCCGGGCCGGGCTCGGGCCCGTCGTTTTTGCCATTTTCTGAAGGTCGGGCCGGGCCGGCTCGAAGCCCGACGGGCTTTTACGTGCTCGGGCCCAGAAACACATGCCCGATGGCCGGACCGGGCAGGGCCGGGCCCGGGCCTGAGTTTTTTGTGTCGGGCTTGGCTAGGCCCGGCCCGAAGCCCGGCCCGACCCGAGGTTTGGCCAGGTATACTCCAAACATACTGTGAACTGAACAAATCCTTATTGTGGCTATGGAAAGTTCTCTCTGCACAGAAGATATGGATCTCAAGAGCGTACAATACAAAATGTGAATAATTTATATTATAATGAACCCATAAGAAATATTTTACATGAATTTATTCGGGTGTAAATGTTGCGGCATTCAGATATATATAGTACTTATAACACAAATTAAGCGGTGGAGGCTCACGAGGAGCACATTAAATTTTATTCAGCCGAGCAACGAGCTGGGCGACAATAACGTATAGGAGTAGCAAGTAAACAAACAGTGTTGCAGATGTTGGGCTTAGTCGAACCAGGTGGACCAGGTGACCTGCACCGTGATGCGGTTGCGGCCATTGTTGCCGCCCACCTCTCCGCGATCCTCTCCGACGAGCCGTGCAGTCTCGAACGTCACGGTGCCATCGGCGATCTGTTCATTGGCCGATAAGTGGTTCCAGTCCTGCAGGGTGAAGCCGAGCTGCAAGGAAGAGCACAGCGGCACCGCCACGACCTTCCTGTGAAGCGGAACGGCCGAGCCTCTCCCGACAGCGACGCTGTTCTCGGGGGTCACGTCAAAGAGCTTGATGGCCACCTGCGTGCCGTCCTCCAGGCTCGTGGTGGCAGTGACGGTGCCGTAGACGTCGAGCGCGTCTTCGCTGCTGTCGAGGACGACGACCTCCACCTTGGCCACCGCCGCGTCGGTCATCGCCACGAAGCGGAGCTCCACGTGTCCGTCCACACCATGGATGATCCTGCTGTGGATGGCGTCGTACTCCTCGTTGGTGGCCATGCGGGAGTTCCACAGCAACGCCCCGTTGCTGACGTGGTCGTCCGGCGACAAGTCCGAGTCCCGGTCCATGAGGTTAAAGTTGAGGGCGAAGTCGTCGTAGCCTGAGATAGCCCGAGCCGGACCGGTGAGCTGGGCCTGCTCGCCGGGGCTAACCGATTGGATGTCGTTCCGGTCCCTGGAGAAGACTTGCTCCGAGCCGATGCCGTCATCCACGGTGATTGAGCCGTAGAGGTCGCCGGGGCTCTCGTCGTCGATTCTTCGAACGATCACCTCGATGACCTCCACGAGCGTGAGGCCGGCGACGACATGGTCGGGGTTGTCCTCCAGGGAGCGTCTCTGGCGCCTGGCCCCGTGGGTTTTGAGCAGCACCAACCCGAGCGCCTGCGCCGCTTCCAAGTAGTTGTGTATGCCGGCAGCGGCCAAACTTTGGAAGCGGCGAGCCAAGGTGTCCGAAACCGTAGGTTGCTGGCCGTCGTTGGCGGCGAGCAGCAAGTCGGTGGAGATGCGCGACCAGTTTTGAATCAGATGATAAGCTACTGGCCCGAGCAGGTTATTTTCTTGGCTTGTGGACGGCGGCGCTGGATCTTCGGGGTGGGCCATCAAACCGGCGACACGCTCGACGACGCCGTTCAATCGAAGGGTCTCGATGAAGTGGATGATGAGTGTGCGCAGAAAGACCTTCAAACTCGCGTCGCCAATCGTGGATCCGTTGATGCCGTGAGTGGCCAGAGCATTGATGGCGCTCACGACCACGTCTCGCCCAACTTGGGCGTTCTTGAAGTTGACATAGTACGTACATGCCAGAAGAAAATCCATAGGATCAGCAGAGTTTATATATTTAATCAGTTTGATGGCCGGCGCCATCCGCCATGCATGCATGGAGATGGATATATTTGTAGTACGTACGGTACCTCATCTAGTGTGCCTAGGCCGGCGCCCTGGTAATTCCCGCCGAATCTGAGAAGCGTAGAGTCAGTTATCACGCGTTCGCGGCCGTCCTCAAGCCGGAACTCGAACCACGTCGTCGCGGGGTCGTCGACCACGCCGTTGCGGAAGCCCACGACATATAGGTTGTCCATCCGCAACCTCAAGGTGATGGCGTGCTCGTCCGTGCGCAGCACAAGATCCAAAAACCTGGTCGGAATGTCCTCCTGGGCTGGCAGCCGGCCGGCGCCGTCCTGCACCACGAACGGCCGAGCCGGGTCTCGAAGCATGGCGCGCACGTCGGTGATGAATTGCCGGAATGATCTCTCTGCCTCCTTCATCGACATGTCGAACGAAGGCGGATCCATCCTAGCTAGCGGCATGCACAGAATGAGTTTCCACCTTCAACACATGCGTGCATGCATGCATGCATGCTGTGATTCACAACATTCCATTCATCTTACTAGCTCCTTTTTTTTTTTTTTGAGGGGATTCATCTTACTAGCTGTTAAGTAGAAATGAAGGGAACCAAATAGAGTATAAGCAATCCAGTAAGTCAGAGACAGCTTACTTACTGTGGTTTAGCTTGGCTTCCTTTTTGCTCCTGTACGTCTGTGATCCTGCCTGCTTTGCCCGTGAGTTGGCTGGCTCATAACCTCATGTTCTCCTTATATACATACTAGTACTACTTATTGGAGTTTATACAGTATCAAATATAACTTCATCTAATAATTAATTAAGACGTTGGAGAGGCTGTGGTCAAGTCGTAGGTCTTAACCAATTAAGTTGGCCGGCAAAGAAAAGAGTATAAATAAACCTTGGCCAAGGAATCAAGCAAGCATCCGAGATACTAATCAACAGGGGCAAAAAAGAACCAAGGAAGATACCAGGAAATATCCTCCATGACCATAGACAGATGTAAGGCAAGCTCGGGTCAATGTATGTGTTTGTTTCCTACATCAATTCCTAGTTAATTAGATGGGCTAGTTTATTTGTGCTGAACTAGAGACAAACAACATGTTGTCACTCATGCATGGTTGACGGGTGGGTTTTGGATATGGCTTCCGTGTGTTTAAAGAGCATCTCCGGCCGTTGGCTCCCTAGGAGGCGCTAAAAATCGCCCTTTGAGGACGCATCGGCGAAACCGCGTGCTGGGGGCGTGATGCTCCCCAATCGCGGCGCCCATAATTTTTTTATAAACCACAAACTAGGCGCAAATTCAACCAAACTTCGGCGAGTATATACATATTTAAAATATTTTACAAAAAGGAAAAAAAAACGCTACTAGGCCTGCCGTCGCCCTCGCCGCTCCTCGCCACCCGCCGCCCTTGAAGCTCTACATGCCGAGGAGCTTGTAGAACTGCGTGTAGTCGCCGCCGCCGTCGTCGTCGTCTCCTCCGTGGCTGCCGTCCCTGCTGCACCCCTCCCCAGGTTGGCGCAGCGGGTTGGACGGTCCGGGGGCGTCCTCGTCCTCGTCGCTGTCGAGGATCACCACGCCGTGCTCGTCCTCGCGCTCACGCTTGCGGGCGGCTATCTCCTCCCGGGCCCGGCGCTGCCGGACCATCTCGTCGCGGAGGTAGTCGTCCCGCGCCCACTGTAGGGCCTCCTCATCGAAGAAGCCGCGCCGGGCTATCTCCTCGTACTCCGCGGGGAGGCCGGGCTCCGGCTTCGGCCTGACGAGGACGAGGCGGCCAGAGGCGGGGGAGAAGTAGGCGATAAGGACGCCGGCGCTGCAGGTGCGGTGGCTGACCGACGTGTCCTGGGGCTCCGGCTTGATGGGACGGAGGCAGGGAGAGCCGGACGAGCGGCCGGAGGAGGAGGAGGACGCCCCCGGGTCCATGCGCCTCGGCGTCCACGAGCTCCCACGCCGGCGGGAGAAGGACGGGGGGCGGGGTACTCCAGCCTGGGCGTGTTGCCGCCCTCGACGTACTCGAGGACGGCCTCGAGCGTGCGGCCGGGCACGCCCCACCATCGGCGGCGGCCTTCGGAGTTGAGCCTCCCGGAGGGCACGACGCCGTTGGTGGCCTCGAGCTGCTCGGCGTGCTGACGGCGGAAGTAGGGCTCCCACAGCGGGCTGTCGGGGACGTACCGTGGGCCTTCCCTCGCCGCCTGCGGTAGAGAGGCGCGGATACGCGCGATCTCCGCACGCCGCGCCGCCCCGGTGCGCGGTGGTGGCACCGGGACCCCGCCGGCGCTGATCCTCCACGCCCCCGGCACCCGCATGTCCGGCGGGACCGGGTACTCGGCCTCATAGAGGAGCCGAGCTTCGTCCTCGTGGAGGTGGCGGCGGCCGAAGCCGTTCGCCGCCGTGCCGTCGCCTGGGAAGCTCTCGGCCATGGTTGAACTAGAACGGCGAGAGGAGAGGGAGGGACGGGGAGGAATGGGGCGTCGGCGGTGGAGAGTTTGTGCGTCACCGGCGCGCTGGGGGCGGCTTATATAGGCGGAGGCGCCGCGCGTACGCGTGGCCGCCGTGTTACGCGTGGCGGGCGAGGGACGCGCGTCGTCCGGTCTTCACTGCGCCGCCCGTGAGGCATCAATGGAGGAGGCTGACCGGCGCGGCAGCTTTGGCATTGATTCGCCGCGGGAACCGAGGCGATGAGGACGACGAAGAGGCGAGAAGAGCCGAGTCGCTGCCAAGGAGGGCCCGCCGACTTTCGCACCAAAAACGATTCGGCCGGCGCCCCCAAGCGCACGCCAGCGCGCCGGGTTCGGCCTGAGTCCGCCGGCGCCAATTTTGGCCCGAGCCGGCGAAAAATGGGTCTTTGGGGGCGTGACTGGGCCAATTTTTCGACGCCGGCGGCCGAAAAATCGCCTGGGGGGCCTTGTTGGGAGCGCGGCTGGAGATGCTCTAACAAGTCTGCTAACAGCATAAACATTTTCACTCGCATTTAAAGAAAAAACAGCAGAAACATTTTGAAATGCTCTCTCAGCCTAGGATTATCCCTTAGCTATGAATCAGTAAAATAATAATACTACAAATTGCCAATCAACTTTCTTTTGGAGAAGTCGAAGAGCTTATATCCATGCGGATAAGATGGCCCGTCAATAGGACGGAGGGTTGGACATCGCTCTTACAGTTGACTGACAATTAAGAAGACTTATGGCGAGAGTATAGTCAGGTCCCCAAAAAATTAGCTTGGCCGGCAGAGCTGGTAGTTTATTTTTTGGAAAGGAGGATGACTCCTCGGCCTAAGTGATGCACGTAGTCACATATAATATATTATCATTATTTAAAATCTAACGGTCGAAAAATATCTAACAATCTTTTTTCAAAGGCCGCATGCCTCGCGACGGTAACTCCACCAGACAGCCACTAACCCTAAGATACAAGACAAAGACAAAATGAAAAATACATAACTCCTGGGCTAAGCCTTCAAAAAGAAATCGTCGCACGTGCGTCCATGTTGATGAGTCCAACCCAAGGTCGATCTTGGGATTTTCATCCCCAAAGCCAAACTTCGATTCATCACCTTCAGTAAGGGCATGACGCAGGCACGCATCGACATAGCTTGATCGGAGATCTAATGCTTCCACTCGAGTGTGCATGTTCGTAGTTGAAGTCGCCTCTACCATCAACACTTGTTCGACTATTGACACATCGCTAGCAGGATAACGCAGGAGGAGAAATCAGAAGACAAAGATGTGGCATACTGCCTCGCCTCCAGTCACACCACCTTTGATCCAGCAGCAACATGCAAAACACAGCACCTCCGCGAGAGCACCCATGTAGTACCTGCCAACAACAGGCGTGAGTTGATGTCTTCGCATGAAACGTCATGTGTAGCATCCGTCGGCGACTTCACCTGTACTGACACGCATGACTTGGTGCCTCCGAAAGAAACACATGCGTCACCCACCGAGCCAAATCGAACTCCTTTTGGTGTAATTCCAATGGTGAAAAGTCCTATAAGTTGAGATACCCCAGAAAGAAATCTAGAACTTTTACTCCGCCACCGCATACCTCTGCTCTGAAGCGACCTCATCTGGAGGCCTTTTCTGGCGCCCTACAGGATGGGGAAGCCACCACGGGAGGCCTCTTAATCATCCACGCTGCCTCCATGGTGATGCGTGAGTAGTTTAACCTCGGGGTTGAGGGTGTGTAGTAGTAGCTCGCTCTCTCTCATGTTCTTGATTTGACACCATCTTTGATGTATCGTGAACTTTATCAATATAGTTGCTAGTTGGATCTTATGATGTTCTTCCCCTATATCTTTTTTGTGGTGAGTTGAGTCTTACTCTTTGAGGTTTCTTTATATTGGATTGAATATTTTGGATTTGAGATCACTTAATGCATGTGTCACTCGCGGATACTTGTGGTGGCATTGGGGTGTCTAGGTGACACTAGAGTTGATTGATGCGTATCATATGGTGTTGTCGTATTACGATCTCTAGAACTATTCGTGACACTTTGGGCTTGTTCAATAGATTGATTGGAAACACAACTTTGAGGTGGTTTACTCTTGGGAAACATAGTAGAAAACAAAAAAAATCACCCTATGATCAACCAGGAACACTATGAAGATGCAATAAATTGTTTGGATCCGATCGTTACTAAGTTGCAGCGAAAGAAGACGAGACGGTGTAGATCATACTTGGAGTCCCTCAAACCGTAGATGAACGATCCTGCGAACCGCCCATGAACAGTCCCTCGAATGGAAGACCGAAAGTACGGCCTCTCCACATATTGCAATGGTACGGTCTTCACGATCCGGCAACGCTTCACCGTCCAGAGCAAATCGTCGCTGAAGAATTAGAGGGAGGAGATTAGAACCACACTAGGCTTCTAACTATGAGGATTAGAGGAACTAGATTTAGCTCTACTTGGAACAATTATTGAGTTTATATGAAATTAATTAAGACGTTGAAGAGGGTGTGGGTCAAGTCATAGGTCTTAACCAATTAAGGGTCCGTTTGGGAGCTGAGTTTTTTTGAAGTATTTTGAGAATACTTCAGTTTCTAAAAATACTAAAGTATTAAATACTTCAGGCTGTTTGGCCCCAACGAAAAATGCAGTTTTATATACTTCGGTATTGCTAGAAACTGCACTAATTTTGAAGTATGGAAAAAAGAGGTCCGGACCTCTTTTTCCTAAACTGAAGTATTTGTTGCCCGGGCATGTAAATACTTCAGTATCTGAATACTTTGAGTTTAGAAAAACTTTGTTGCCAAACTAGGCCTAAGTTTGCCAACAAAGAAAATATATATTCCCACCATAAAGAAATATAAGAGCATTTAGATCACTGCTTTAGTAACATGATGTTCTTCTTATATACTACTCTTCCGTCTCAAAATAAGTGTCTTAACTTTGTACTACGTTTAGTACTCCCTCCGTTTTTATTTACTCCGCATATTAGTTTTGGTCAAAGTCAAGCTTTACAAACTTTATAGACAGAAATATTAACATATACAATAACAAATCAATACCATTAGAATCATTGTTGAATGTACTTTCACATCATATAGATTTGTTATGCTAAATATTTATATTATTTTCTATAAATTTGGTTAAACTTTACAAAGTTTGACTTCAGTCAACTCTAATATACGGAGTAAATAAAAACGGAGGAAGTACAAAGTTACACTAAGATTAAGACACTTATTTTGGGATAAAGGGAGTACTACTTATTGAGTCTACGTCAAGTTAATTAAGACGTTGGAGATTGTGTGATCAATTAAGTTGGCCGGCAAAGAGAATATATACTCTCACCTTAAAGAAATATAAGGACGTTGCTTTTATATTTCTTTAAGGTGGGAGTAGTTCATTGACAATAGTTATTCATCTTTAAAAAGTTGAGATGGCCGGAAATTGCTGACGGGCCGAGTACAAATATAAATAAACCTTGGCGAAGGAATCAAGCAAAGCATCCGAGATAATCAACACGGCGAAAAAACAACGAAGGAAGATGCCAGGGAATATCCTCCATGACCACAGACATATGTAAGGCAAGCTCGAGTCAATGTATGTGTTTGTCTCGTATATCTTTATTTTTAATGGATCAGTAGGTAGGATAACCTCCACGATTTTATTCATCTGGCTATTTTTCCTCTGGTTTTTTGTCTCACCTCGCACCAACCACCGTTTTTTTTGTCCGTACCGATTTTTTCCAGGCGAAAACAAATCCCGAAACACCTCGTCCAATGCAGCCCCCAACCCCCGACCTAGCTATCCCAGTCCTCCCTTCCTGCGCCGCCGCCCATCGCCTCGGCCACCACCACCTCCCTCCCTTGCCGGCCGCCACCTGATGAGATCACCTATTACAGGTAGGGTCAAGGAACCATCATATAGGGCCCACAAGGGGCCCATCACCGCCATAGGAAGGTCCCTGGACCATGCCAGCATTCGGATGCATTTATCAGAGAACCCACTCGGACGCCTCGACGACACTTGGACGAGCACCCTTCACTCGGCTGGACAACCACCACTCAGACCTCGGAGCTGAAGGGACGATGTGGGAGTTGCAACGGTCGAGGAATCCTAAGTCGCCCTTAAGACAGAGTCAAGACTATCAATTAAAACAAAATCAAGCCTCAGGGCACGAGACGTAGGGTTGTTATCTCCACCGAGAGGGGCCTGAACTCGTTAAACACCGATTGTTACACCTGCGCTGTAGCTAGGCTCTGCCCCTCTTTCGTACCCCTAGTACTCATTGTCAGGATCGTAACCCCGACAGTTGTCGCCCACCATGGGGCTAGCTAGGCGTCTAGCGAAATATCACGGCGTAGGTGGATTCGTCATGATCATGTTAGTCGGCGGCGAAATCTGTTTCGGGGTGCTCAGCTTCATCGCCGACGACTCAGCGTGGCTTCGCGAGGCCCCGCTGGACGTGGAAGCACTGCCCGTCCGCTGCGCTGTGAATTTTCGCGCCTCCTCGTTTGGAGTTCTTCTCCGGCAGCCCTTGGCCCTTGTACCGAGTGGCAGCTCACCTTCTGGCTGCATGTCGTTGCAAGCGTTCCGAACGCTTGAGGCTACAACGCTAGATCAAGCACGTTGTGGCCCTTCAGGCCACGGTGAAACAGGTGGCGGCCCTCAAATCTGATGAACCTGCCCTTGACCTCTCCGACGATCTGCTCGTCGACTCCTTCGAGGAGTCCGAGTGCGAGAGCGTCGAGTCGACTGCCGAAATTCTTATGGCGGACAACTCCGAGCACCGCGTGCCGCCGGGGTACATGGATCCCTAGGGTGGCCGTGCGGGTACCTCCCGCGGTAACGCTAACGGCGGCGGTGAGGATAACCACTCCCCCGCACACGAGCCGTACGTCCCGCAACCTCTCACTTGGGAGCAGCATGAGGAGCTTCACCGTAGGAACGAGCAGTTCTTGAACACCCCCATCATTGGGACAACTCCTGAGGCCCTGGCCATGGAGTTGACCCACCTAGCAACTCTGGCCGAGCACGACCGCCTCGAGCGGCTTCGGAAAGAGCTGGACGACCGCTCGCGCCATCAACCCAGTTCCAGTCGACATAAGCGCCGGCTTTACCCGAGTGATCAGCATTGGAAGTATGAGGTCCTTAGTACTCCGCTGCAAAACCTAGCCACGGCTACTTGGGTCGCTGACTCCAAACAGCCCTCCGGCTCCACCGCTAGAGAAGGAATCCGTCAGATCTAGGTGCTACTGAAGACGGCTTGTCGCATGCGGCGGTGTCCCAATCCAGGGAGCGCATTCACAGCTCCTCGGTAAGTGCAGAGACCAACTAGTCGGCTCATAGCCCACTCGGCTCCTGAAAGCGCCGGGTGTCTTCCTTCTCAAGAGATCGCTACGAAGATCGAAGACGTGACCGGGTGGCGTCGCCCCGGTGACACGACAACCATGATCACGCTCTGATGCTCCCACCGCGCGACAGCGTGTACGTGCGCTAGCCCTACGACGACCGAATGATGCATGGCGGCGACCGGAGGCCGAGTCCTTCTCGTCACTCGAAGGGCACCTGAGACCCGCCATTCAATGCGAGATTCATTCTCGCTCATAACCTGGTCGACAGGGGGTCGAGTCCTGAGGGAAGGCCTAGATGCCGACGCGCCGAGTGGTTCCGTACCCTCTGGTCCCGAGTGCTTCAGTCGGTACATTCGAGCCGTGGAGATTCCCAACAACTTCAGATTGGCCACGGGGATCCGCAAGTTCACCGGTGAGTCCAAGTCGGAGATTGGGTTAGAGGATAACCGGGTTGCGGTTCAGATTGGAGGCGGCAACGACAGTGTGGCTATGAAGCACTTGTCGCTGATGCTCGAGGGGTCGGCCTAGGCCTGGCTCACCCAGCTCACCCCGGGCAGTATATTCTGTTGGGACGACCTTACCCGAGTGTTCGTCAAAACCTTCAAGGGAACTTACAAGAGGCCGGGTGGACTGCCTGAGTTGCAACACTGTGTACAAAAGCAGAATGAGACTCTCCGAGAGTACATCCAGACATGGACCACCTTGCACAATATGGTGGAGAACGTCACCTAGCACTAGGCGATTTACGCTTTCAAGGCCGGAGTTCGGTACCGAGAGCTAAACCTAAAGTTCGGCCGTAATGAGGTCGTCACTCTCAGTTGGGCTATGATAATAGCCAATCGGTACGCCAACGGTGAGGAATAAGCCCGACTAAGAAGTGGCAAGAGCTGAGCAGGTGACCCTAACCAGTCGGACAACCATAAGGATAAGAAGAAGCACAAGCGGAAAGCTTAAGCAGCCGGCAATGCTGAGGCCGCGGCTCTGGCAAAAGCTCACTGCTACGTCTTGAGCTTGCGTTGGTTTTCTCCGAAGAGGAGAGGATGATGCAGCAGAGTAGCGTAAGTATTTCCCTTAGTTTTTGAGAACCAAGGTATCAATCCAGTAGGAGGCTACGCGCGAATTCCTCGTACCTGCACAAAGTAAATAACTCCTCGCAACCAACGCGATAAGGGGTTGCCAATCCCTTCATGGTCACTTACGAGAGTGAGATCTGATAGAGATGATAAATAATATTTTTGGTATTTTTGGTATAAAGATGAAAAGTAAAATAAAAGGCAAAGTAAAAAAACAAAGAAATAATAAAGCGTAGGAAGATTAATATGATGAGAATAGACCCCGGGGCCATAGATTTCACTAGTGGCTTCTCTCAAGAGCATAAGTATTTTACGGTGGGTGAACGAATTACTGTTGAGCAATTGACAGAGTTGAGCATAGTTATGAGAGTATCTAGGTATGATCATGTATATAGGCATCACATCCGAGACAAGTAGACCGACTCCTGCCTGCATCTACTACTATTACTCCACTCATCGACCGCTATCCAGCATGCATCTAGAGTATTAAGTTAATGTAAATAGAGTAACGCCTTAAGCAAGATGACATGATGTAGAGAGATAAATTAATGCAATATGATAAAAACCCCATCTTGTTATCCTCGATGGCAACAATACAATACGTGCCTTTTGCTGCCTGCTACGTCTTGAGCTTGCGTTGGTTTTCCCCGAAGAGGAGAGGATGATGCAGCAGAGTAGCGTAAGTATTTCCCTCAGTTTTTGAGAACCAAGGTATCAATCCAGTAGGAGGCTACGCGCGAGTCCCTCGTACCTGCACAAAGCAAATAACTCATCGCAACCAACGCGATAAGGGGTTGTCAATCCCTTCACGGTCACTTACGAGAGTGAGATCTGATAGAGATGATAAATAATATTTTTGGTATTTTTGGTATAAATATGCAAAGTAAAATAAAAGGAAAAGTAAAAAAGCAAAGCAATAATAAAGCGTAGGAAGATTAATATGATGAGAATAGACCCGGGGGCCATAGATTTCACTAGTGGCTTCTCTCAAGAGCATAAGTATTTTACGGTGGGTGAACGAATTAGTGTTGAGCAATTGATAGAATTGAGCATAGTTATGAGAGTATCTAGGTATGATCATGTATATAGGCATCACGTCCGAGACAAGTAGACCGACTCCTGCCTGCATCTACTACTATTACTCCACTCATCGACCGCTATCCAGCATGCATCTAGAGTATTAAGTTAATGAAAACAGAGTAACGCCTTAAGCAAGATGACATGATGTAGAGGGATAAATTCATGCAATATGATAAAAACCCCATCTTGTTATCGTCGATGGCAACAATACAATACGTGCCTTGCTGCCCCTACTGTCACTGGGAAAGGACACTGCAACATTGAACCCAAAGCTAAACACTTCTCCTATTGCAAGAACTACCAATCTAGTTGGCCAAACCAAACGGATAATTCGAAGAGACTTGTAAAGATAACCAATCATACATAAAAGAATTCAGAGAAGTTTCAAATATTCTTCATAGATAATCTTGATCATAAACCCACAATTCATCGGTCTCAACAAACACACCGCAAAAAGAAGATTACATTGAATAGATATCCACGAGAGAGGGGGAGAACATTGTATTGAGATCCAAAAAGAGAGAAAAAGCCATCTAGCTACTAACTATGGACCCGAAGGTCTGAAGTAAACTACTCACACTTCATCGGACAGGCTATGGTGATGATGTAGAAGCCCACCGTGGTGGATTCCCCTTTCGGCGGAGCTCCGGAACAGGCCCCAAGATGGGATCTCATGGATACAGGAAGTTGTGGCGGTGGAATTAGGTTTTTGGCTCCGTATCTGATCTGTTGGGGGTACGTAGGTATATATAGGAGGAAGGAGTACGTCGGTGGAGCTTCGGGGGGCCCTCGAGGCAGGGGGCGCGCCCTAGGGGGGGGGGCTCCACCCTCGTGGCCGCCTCCCTCCTTTCTTGACCGAGGGTCCAAGTCCCCTGGTGAAGGAAATATGCCCTAGAGGCAATAATAAAGTTATTATTTATTTTCTTATATCATGATAAATGTTTATTATTCATGCTAGAATTGTATTAACCGGAAACATAATACATGTGTGAATACATAGACAAACAGAGTGTCACTAGTATGCCTCTACTTGACTAGCTTGTTGATCAAAGATGGTTATGTTTCCTAGCCATAGACATGTGTTGTCATTTGATTAACGGGATCACATCATTAGGAGAATGATGTGATTGACATGACCCATTCCGTTAGCTTAGCACACGATCGTTTAGTATGTTGCTATTACTTTCTTCATGACTTATACATGTTCCTATAACTATGAGATTATGCAACTCCCGTTTACCGGAGGAACACTTTGTGTGCTACCAAACGTCACAACGTAACTGGGTGATTATAAAGGTGCTCTACAGGTGTCTCCAAAAGTACATGTTGGGTTGGCGTATTTCGAGATTAGGATTTGTCACTCCGATTGTCGGAGAGGTATCTCTGGGCCCTCTCGGTAATGCACATCACTTAAGCCTTGCAAGCATTGCAACTAATGAGTTAGTTGCGGGACGATGTATTACAGAACGAGTAAAGAGACTTGCCGGTAACGAGATTGAACTAGGTATTGAGATACCAATGATCGAATCTCGGGCAAGTAACATACCGATGACAAAGGGAACAACGTATGTTGTTATGCGGTCTGACCGATAAAGATCTTCGTAGAATATGTAGGAGCTAATATGAGCATCCAGGTTCCGCTATTGGTTATTGACCGGAGATGTGTCTCGGTCATGTCTACATAGTTCTCGAACCCGTAGGGTCCGCACGCTTAACGTTACGATGACAGTTTTATTATGAGTTTATGTGTTATGATGTACCGAAGGTTGTTTGGAATCCCGGATGTGATCACGGACATGACGAGGAGTCTCGAAATGGTCGAGACATGAAGATTGATATATTGGAAGCCTATGTTTGGACATCGGAAGTGTTTCGGGTGTAATCGGCATTTTACCGGAGTACCGGGAGGTTACCAGCCCCCCCCCCCCCCGGGGACTTCAAGGGCCTTAATCGGCCTAAGGGAGGGAAACGAGGGGGGGGCAACGGGGCGCCGCGAGGACCCCCCCGCCCCCCCCCGCCCCCCCCCGCCCCCCCCCGCCCCCCCCCGCCCCCCCCCGCCCCCCCCCGCCCCCCCCCGCCCCCCCCCGCCCCCCCCCGCCCCCCCCCGCCCCCCCCCGCCCCCCCCCGCCCCCCCCCGCCCCCCCCCGCCCCCCCCCGCCCCCCCCCGCCCCCCCCCGCCCCCCCCCGCCCCCCCCCGCCCCCCCCCGCCCCCCCCCGCCCCCCCCCGCCCCCCCCCGCCCCCCCCCGCCCCCCCCCGCCCCCCCCCGCCCCCCCCCGCCCCCCCCCGCCCCCCCCCGCCCCCCCCCGCCCCCCCCCGCCCCCCCCCGCCCCCCCCCGCCCCCCCCCGCCCCCCCCCGCCCCCCCCCGCCCCCCCCCGCCCCCCCCCGCCCCCCCCCGCCCCCCCCCGCCCCCCCCCGCCCCCCCCCGCCCCCCCCCGCCCCCCCCCGCCCCCCCCCGCCCCCCCCCGCCCCCCCCCGCCCCCCCCCGCCCCCCCCCGCCCCCCCCCGCCCCCCCCCGCCCCCCCCCGCCCCCCCCCGCCCCCCCCCGCCCCCCCCCGCCCCCCCCCGCCCCCCCCCGCCCCCCCCCGCCCCCCCCCGCCCCCCCCCGCCCCCCCCCGCCCCCCCCCGCCCCCCCCCGCCCCCCCCCGCCCCCCCCCCCCCTTTCCTTTCCCCTCTCTCCTCTTTCCCCCCAAGTCCTAGTCCAACATGGAAAAGGGGGGAGTCCTACACCCGGTAGGAGTAGGACTCCTCCTGGCGCGCCCCAAGCCTGGCCGCACCTCCTCCCCCTTGCTCCTTTATATACGGGGGCAGGGGGGCACCCCATAGACACAACAATTGATCATTGATCTCTTAGCCGTGTGCGGTGCCCCCCTCCACCATAGTCCACCTCGATAATACTGTAGCGGTGCTTAGGCGAAGCCCTGCGTTGGTAGAACATCAACATCGTCAACACGCCGTCGTGCTGATGAAACTCTCCCTCAACACTCGGTTGGATCGGAGTTCGAGGGACGTCATCGAGCTGAACGTGTGCTGAACTCGGAGGTGCCGTACGTTCGGTACTTGATCGGTCGGATTGTGAAGACGTACGACTACATCAACCGCGTTGTGCTAACGCTTCCTCTTTCGGTCTACGAGGGTACGTAGACAACACTCTCCCCTCTCGTTGCTATGCACCACCATGATCTTGCGTGTGCGTAGGAATTTTTTTTGAAATTACTACGTTCCCCATCAGTGGCATTCGAGCCAGGTTTTATGCGTAGATGTCATATGCACGAGTAGAACACAAGTGAGTTGTGGGTGATATAAGTCATACTGCTTACCAGCATGTCATACTTTGGTTCGGCGGTATTGTTGGACGAAGCGGCCCGGACCGACATTACGCGTACGCTTACGCGATACCGGTTCTCCCGACGTGCTTTGCACAAAGGTGGCTAGCAGGGGTCAGTTTCTCCAACTTTAGTTGAACCAAGTGTGGCTACGCCCGGTCCTTGCGAAGGTTAAAACAGCACCAACTTGACAAACTATCGTTGTGGTTTTGATGCGTAGGTAAGAACGGTTCTTGCTAAGCCCGTAGCAGCCACGTAAAATTTGCAACAACAAAGTAGAGGACATCTAACTTGTTTTTGCAGGGCATGTTGTGATGTGATATGGTCAAGACGTGATGTTATATTTTATTGTATGAGATGATCATGTTTTGTAACCGAGTTATCGGCAACTGGCAGGAGCCATATAGTTGTCGCTTTATTGTATGCAATGCAATCACCCTATAATGCTTTACTTTATCACTAAGCGGTAGCGATAGTCGTAGAAGCATAAGATTGGCGAGACGACAACGATGCTACGATAGAGATCAAGGTGTCGCGCCGGTGACAATGGTGATCATAACGGTGCTACAGAGATGGAGATCACAAGCACAAGATGATGATGGCCATATCATATCACTTATATTGATTGCATGTGATGTTTATCTTTTATGCATCTTATCTTGCTTTGATTGACGGTAGCATTATAAGATGATCTCTCACTAAATTTCAAGACAAAAGTGTTCTCCCTGAGTATGCACCGTTGCCAAAGTTCGTCGTGCCCAGACACCACGTGATGATCGGGTGTGATAAGCTCTACGTCCATCTACAGCGGGTGCAAGCCAGTTTTGCACACGCAGAATACTCAGGTTAAACTTGACGAGCCTAGCATATGCAGATACGGCCTCGGAACACTGAGATCGAAAGGTCGAACGTGAATCATATAGTAGATATGATCAACATAGTGATGTTCACCATTGAAAACTACTCCATTTCACATGATGATCGGTTATGGTTTAGTTGATTTGGATCACGTGATCACTGAGAGGATTAGAGAGATGTCTTTCTAAGTGGGAGTTCTTAAGTAATATGATTAATTGAACTTAAATTTATCATGAACTTAGTACCTGATAGTATCTTGCTTGTCTATGTTGATTGTAGATAGATGGCGCGTGCCGTTATTCCGTTGAATTTTAAAGCGTTCCTTGAGAAAGCAAAGTTGAAAGATGATGGTAGCAATTACACGGACTGGGTCCGTAACTTGAGGATTATCCTCATTGCTGCACAGAAGAATTACGTCCTGGAAGCACCGCTGGGAGCCAGGCCTGCTGCAGGAGCAACACCAGATGTTGTGAACGTCTGGCAGAGCAAAGCTGATGACTACTCGATAGTTCAGTGTGCCATGCTTTACGGCTTAGAACCGGGACTTCAACGACGTTTTGAACATCATGGAGCATATGAGATGTTCCAGGAGTTGAAGTTAATATTTCAAGCAAATGCCCGGATTGAGAGATATGAAGTCTCCAATAAGTTCTATAGCTGCAAGATGGAGGAGAATAGTTCTGTCAGTGAGCATATACTCAAGATGTCTGGGTATAATAATCACTTGATTCAACTGGGAGTTAATCTTCTGGATGATAGCGTCATTGACAGAATTCTCCAATCACTGCCACCAAGCTACAAAAGCATTGTGATGAACTATAATATGCAAGGGATGGAAAAGACAATTCCCGAGCTCTTCGCAACTAAAGGCTGCGGAGGTAGAAATCAAGAAGGAGCATCAAGTGTTGATGGTCAACAAGACCACTAGTTTCAAGAAAAAGGGCAAAGGGAAGAAGAAGGGGAACTTCAAGAAGAACAGCAAGCAAGTTGCTGCTCAGGAGAAGAAACCCAAGTTTGGACCTAAGCCTGAAACTGAGTGCTTCTACTGCAAGCAGACTGGTCACTGGAAGCGGAAATGCCCCAAGTATTTGGCGGATAAGAAGGATGGCAAGGTGAACAAAGGTATATGTGATATACATGTTATTGATGTGTACCTTACTAGAGCTCGCAGTAGCACCTGGGTATTTGATACTGGTTCTGTTGCTAATATTTGCAACTCGAAACAGGGACTACGGATTAAGCAAACACTGGCCAAGGACGAGGTGACGATGCGCGTGGGAAATGGTTCCAAAGTCGATGTGATCGCGGTCGGCACGCTACCTCTACATCTACCTTCGGGATTAGTATTAGACCTAAATAATTGTTATTTGGTGCCAGCGTTGAGCATGAACATTATATCTGGATCTTGTTTGATGCGAGACGGTTATTCATTTAAATCAGAGAATAATTGTTGTTCTATTTATATGAGTAATATCTTTTATGGTCATGCACCCTTGAAGAGTGGTCTACTTTTGATGAATCTCGATAGTAGTGATACACATATTCATAATGTTGAAGCCATAAGATGCAGGGTTGATAATGATAGTGCAACTTATTTGTGGCACTGCCGTTTGTGTCATATTTGTGTAAAACGCATGAAGAAACTCCATACTGATGGACTTTTGGAACCACTTGATTATGAATCACTTGGTACTTGCGAACCGTGCCTTATGGGCAAGATGACTAAAACGCCGTTCTCCGGTACAATGGAGAGAGCAACAGATTTGTTGGAAATCATACATACAGATGTATGTGGTCCAATGAATGTTGAGGCTCGTGGCGGATATCGTTATTTTCTCACCTTCACAGATGATTTGAGCAGATATGGGTATATCTACTTAATGAAACATAAGTCTGAAACATTTGAAAAGTTCAAAGAATTTCAGAGTGAAGTTGAAAATCATTGTAACAAGAAAATAAAGTTTCTACGATCTGATCGTGGAGGAGAATATTTGAGTTACGATTTTGGTCTACATTTGAAACAATGCGGATTAGTTTCGCAACTCACGCCACCCGGAACACCACAGCGTAATGGTGTGTCCGAACATCGTAATCGTACTTTACTTGATATGGTGCGATCTATGATGTCTCTTACAGATTTACCGCTATCGTTTTGGGGTTATGCTTTAGAGACGGCCGCATTCACGTTAAATAGGGCACCATCAAAATCCGTTGAGGCGACACCTTATGAACTGTGGTTTGGCAAGAAACCAAAGTTGTCGTTTCTAAAAGTTTGGGGCTGCGATGCTTATGTGAAAAAGCTTCAACCTGATAAGGTAACCCAAAGGAAACTGTTGGGTACACCTTCTATCACAGATCCGAAGGCAAGACATTCGTTGCTAAGAATGGATCCTTTGTAGAGAAGGAGTTTCTCTCGAAAGAAGTGAGTGGGAGGAAAGTAGAACTTGATGAGGTAACTGTACCTGCTCCCTTATTGAAAAGTAGCTCATCACAGAAATCTGTTCCTGTGACACATACACCAATTAGTGAGGAAGTTAATGATGATGATCATGGAACTTCAGATCAAGTTGTTACTGAACCTTGTAGATCAACCAGAGTAAGATCCGCACCAGAGTGGTACGGTAATCCTGTTCTAGAAGTCATGTTACTAGACCATGATGAACCTACGAACTATGAACAAGCGATGGTGAACCCAGATTCTGCAAAATGGCTTGAGGCCATGAATTCTGAGATGGGATCCATGTATGAGAACAAAGTGTGGACTTTGGTTGACTTGCCCGATGATCGGCAAGCAATAGAAAATAAATGGATCTTCAAGAAGAAGACCGACGCTGACGGTAATGTTACTATCTACAAAGCTCGACTTGTCGCAAAAGGTTTTCGACAAGTTCAAGGGGTTGACTACGATGAGACCTTCTCACCCGTAGCGATGCTTAAGTCTGCCCGAATCATGTTAGCGATTGCCGCATTTTATGATTATGAAATATAGCAGATGGATGTCAAAACTGCATTCCTGAACGGGTTTCTGGAAGAAGAGTTGTATATGATGCAACCAGAAGGTTTTGTCGATCCAAAGGGAGCTAACAAAGTGTGCAAGCTCCAGCGATCCATTTATGGACTGGTGCAAGCCTCTCGGAGTTGGAATAAACGCTTTGATAGTGTGATCAAAGCATTTGGTTTTGTACAGACTTTTGGAGAAGCCTGTATTTACAAGAAAGTGAGTGGGAGCTCTGTAGCATTTCTGATATTATATGTGGATGACATATTGCTAATCGGAAATGATATAGAATTTCTGGATAGCATAAAGGGATACTTGAATAAGAGTTTTTCAATGAAAGACCTCGGTGAAGCTGCTTATATATTGGGCATTAAGATCTATAGAGATATATCAAGACGCTTAATTGGACTTTTACAAAACACATACCTTGACAAAGTTTTGAAGAAGATCAAAATGGATCAAGCAAAGAAAGGGTTCTTGCCTGTGTTACAAGGTGTGAAGTTGAGTAAGACTCAAAGCCCGACCACTGCAGAAGATAGAAAGAAGCTGAAAGATGTTCCCTATGCTTCAGCCATAGGCTCTATCATGTATGCAATGCTGTGTACCAGACCTGATGTGTGCCTTGCTATAAGTCTGGCAGGGAGGTACCAAAGTAATCCAGGAGTGGATCACTGGGCAGTGGTCAAGAACATCCTGAAATACCTGAAAAGGACTAAGGATATGTTTCTCGTATATGGAGGTGACAAAGAGCTCATCGTAAATGGTTACGTTGATGCAAGCTTTGACACTGATCCGGACGATTCTAAATCACAAACCGGATACGTGTTTACATTGAACGATGGAGCTGTCAGTTGGTACAGTTCTAAACAAAGCGTCGTGGTGAGATCTACGTGTGAAGCGGAGTACATAGCTGCTTCGGAAGCAGCAAATGAAGGAGTCTGGATGAAGGAGTTCATATCCGATCTAGGTGTCATACCTAGTGCATCGGGTCCAATGAAAATCATTTGTGACAATACTGGAGCAATTGCCTTAGCGAATGAATCCAGATTTCACAAGAGAACCAAGCACATCAAGAGACGCTTCAATTCCATCCGTGATCTAGTCCAGGTGGGAGACATAGAAATTTGCAAGATACATACGGATCTGAATGTAGCAGACCCATTGGCTAAGCCTCTTCCAGGAGCAAAATATGATCAGCACCAAGGCTCCATGGGTGTTAGAATCATTACTGTGTAATCTAGATTATTGACTCTAGTGCAAGTGGGAGACTGAAGGAAATATGCCCTAGAGGCAATAATAAAGTTATTATTTATTTTCTTATATCATGATAAATGTTTATTATTCATGCTAGAATTGTATTAACCAGAAACATAATACATGTGTGAATACATAGACAAACAGAGTGTCACTAGTATGCCTCTACTTGACTAGCTTGTTGATCAAAGATGGTTATGTTTCCTAGCCATAGACATGTGTTGTCATTTGATTAACGGGATCACATCATTAGGAGAATGATGTGATTGACATGACCCATTCCGTTAGCTTAGCACATGATCGTTTAGTATGTTGCTATTGCTTTCTTCATGACTTATACATGTTCCTATAACTATGAGATTATGCAACTCCCGTTTATCGGAGGAACACTTTGTGTGCTACCAAACGTCACAACGTAACTGGGTGATTATAAAGGTGCTCTACAGGTGTCTCCGAAAGTACATGTTGGGTTGGCGTATTTCGAGATTAGGATTTGTCACTCCGATTGTCGGAGAGGTATCTCTGGGCCCTCTCGGTAATGCACATCACTTAAGCCTAGCGAGCATTGCAACTAATGAGTTAGTTGCGGGATGATGTATTACAGAACGAGTAAAGAGACTTGCCGGTAACGAGATTGAACTAGGTATTGAGATACCGATGATCGAATCTCGGGCAAGTAACATACTGATGACAAAGGGAACAACGTATGTTGTTATGCGGTCTGACCGATAATGATCTTCATAGAATATGTAGGAGCCAATATGAGCATCCATGTTCTGCTATTGGTTATTGACCGGAGATGTGTCTTGGTCATGTTTACATAGTTCTCGAACCCGTAGGGTCCGCACGCTTAACGTTACGATGACAGTTTTATTATGAGTTTATGTGTTATGATGTACCGAAGGTTGTTCGGAGTCCCGGATGTGATTACGGACATGACGAGGAGTCTCAAAATGGTTGAGACATGAAGATTGATATATTGGAAGCCTATGTTTGTGAAGGAAATATGCTCTAGAGGCAATAATAAAGTTATTATTTATTTCCTTATTTCATGATAAATGTTTATTATTCATGCTAGAATTGTATTAACCGGAAACATGATACATGTGTGAATACATAGACAAACATATAGTCACTAGTATGCCTCTACTTGACTAGCTCATTAATCAAAGATGGTTATGTTTCCTAACCATAGACATGTGTTGTTATTTGATTAATGGGATCACATCATTAGGAGAATGATGTGATTGACATGACCCATTTCGTTAGCCTAGCACTTGATCGTTTAGTATATTGCTATTGCTTTCTT
>LR880970.1:862574418-862584679 GCA_904067115.1 Aegilops sharonensis | reverse complement strand
CCCTCGTACCTGCACAAAACGATAGCTACTCGCAACCAACGCTTAGGGGTTGTCAATCCCTTCACGGTCACTTACGAGGGTGAGATCTGATAGAGATAATATTTTTGGTATTTTTGGTATAAAGATGCAAAGTAAAAAGTAAAAGCAAATGAAAGTAAATAAAGTGATGGAGATTGATATGATGAGAATAGACCCGGGGGCCATAGGTTTCACTAGTGGCTTCTCTCAAGAGCAATTGACAGAATTGAGCATAGTTATGAGGTTATCCAGGCAATGATCATGTATATAGGCATCACGTCCGTGACAAGTAGACCGATTCTGCATCTACTATTATTACTACACTCATCGACTGCTATCCAGCATGCATCTAAAGTATTAAGTTAAAAACAGAGTAACGCCTTAAACAAGATGACATGATGTAGAGGAATAAATTCCTGCAATATGATAAATACCCCATCTTGTTATCCTCGATGGCAACAATACAATACGTGCGACTACAAGGATTCGGGTCTATTGCAACAAAATCTTTTGTTGCAATACATGTTGTTTCGTGGCCATAAGTACCTATTGCCACGAAACGACATTTGTTGGCAGCCGTTGCGACTGGACGCATGGTAATAGGTTATTACCACGAAAAAGCAATCGTGGCAATAAAGTGTGCTAATGCAACATCCATGTGGGAAGTTGCCACATGTTTTCCCATGGCAACACTCACCTGATGCCACAATTTTATTTGTGGACATAGCGTTAATGCAACATGTAACAAACCGTGGCGACTGATATCTCGTGGCGATATACATTTGTGGTAACAACCTATGCCAACGACGTCCGTTTCGTGGCGCATTACTCTTCCATGGCAATAGTCAATTGTGGCAATAAACTATGGCAACAATCCTTGTTTTCGTGGCATTAGGCATGTTGCCACGACCCACTACGCTTGTGGCAATAAACTATGGCAACAATCCTTGTTTTCGTGGCATTAGGCATGTTGCCACGACCCATTGCATATGGCAACAAATATTCCGGTTGTTGTAACAGGAAATTGCAACATATTTGTTTTGGTGGTGATAAATAGGTATCACAATAGGTAAAATCTTTGTAGCGAGAAACTGTTGCGACAATTTAAACTTTCCGTGGCGATACTCTATTTCAACCGAAAGAGGGTTGTCGTGATAGCCTATTACAACCGTAAAAAAATACATGCACTCAATTACATTACAATATTCAAAACCATACGTATAATATGTAGATCCATAAAATTCATAATTATCATAGCAAATATCCATCAAATGAAACTCAAATGTAATTTAGACATCCTAATTAACTGCGAAGACTAAATTGTCCGTAATCTAGAGTCCGGTCGAGCTAGTTCTTTGGATCCTAATTAACCCAAACTGGGTTGTAAGTCTTCCGGCAGATTAGTCAATCTAGCTGCATCTATTTTGTATGACTTGTAACTGGAGCTTAGAGTTGATCACCAGCCTCTATATCGCTCTTTCACAATTTTGATAACTTTTTCTTCTGTTTCAGGAGTATCTTCCAGGTCCCATCTGTCATGTAAAGCATAAAACAAATGAATATACATAAGCAGTGCATTATCGATGGTAAAATAAGATAACACATGTGGAAAAGGTTGTACGCACTATCATATCTGCAACAATGAGTCGATGAATGTCCGACCACGTCCTCACTCCAATGAGTGGTAACTTTCTTTTCATTATGACTAACACGTCATCCTCGAATGAACAATAGTTCATTCCTACTGTACCGCCCAATTTTTCAGAGAATGTAATATTTAGCTTTGCAGATCCATTGGCAAAACGCTTCTTAGATGCTTTAAAACCTTTTAGAACACCTCGCCCTTTCTTCTTCAGTCCACCAAATTCTACAGCCCAAATCATACAAGAAATATTGTATTACTCGGTATTAGATTGTAAGAAATGATGACACAAATATAAAAGAAAGCAAGTACCATCATGTAGTAGCGCACGGTTGCAGCGAGCATGGGATGGCCATTCAACAAGGGGACACAAGTCATTAGCAATCACTGGAGTGTCGGATTGTTCTGGACTTCCTTTATAAGATTTAGTAGTCTTGAAGGTTTAGCAATTTAACCCACACCAAGATTTTGTGCATTATAGCAAATGGTAAACAATTTACCAGATCAGCTGGGTTGTCCACGTTGGTTTTTGTATGCTGTTATACTTTCCATCCTTGTTAACAGAACATAGCCTTTCTTTACTTCACACAAAAACAATCATGGGACTTAGCATTAACAAAACATTGATGTTGTGCACCATTCAGATAGGTGATTAGGAAGTAAGGATGTTCTGTACGAGGAGCTTCCTCTGTAAAATTCATCATTGTGCCCATTGTAGGTAATGCAGACATAAATTTTTGAGTCAATTCAAAAAGAAAGCAATAAAAACAAAATATCTATTAAAAAGAAAGTATAAATCTGAATCCTTGGTTCCCATGTGTAGGCAAGAATTATAAATCTAGGATGATTATTCCAACTACATAAGGCACAACACGGTATAGAAAGCAATAAAAACAAAATATCTATTAAAAACTCATATTATAGTGGTCTGAATAACATGCAGAGGATGCACTAAACCTGAATCCTTGGTTCTGTTGACGTACGTTATTCAGAAGTATTAAGCATATGTGAATGAACATGAAAGGCAATGTATCAGTGATAGGTTGTTCGTAAAAATACTACTCTGAATCTATAGGAAAAACTTTTCCAAAGTGACTCGTGTAAGACCAAATATCTATTAAAAATCATCTTATAGTAATCTGAATCAAATGCAATGCAGAAGATGACTAAACCTGAATCCTCTGCTCTGTTGACGCACATATATCATCTAATATATGACATTATGGCTTAAAATGAGTTGAAAGAAACTCATCTCGATCTACGCTAATTGCTAAAAAATATTTATTAGAGTAAAACTGACAGACTTTTATAGATACAACTTGCGTCGTATCCAGCAGCATTTTACACATGATCAGTCTAACTATACCTCGGATCTAGAAAAGGAACAGCTAACATATTAATTCCTGAACATATTCAGGTATTTTCTGCAGCTCAAGCCATCAAAAAAAGTTTATCTTTGGAAATGCAAGTCAAGGAACAAGGAAAATTAGGATTCAAAAAATCTGATCAATGCAAGCAGGACAAAGGAGAAACTACAAAACAATAAAACAGAGCTAGCTACGACTCCTCACAGCGAGTTGACGTATACAGCCGTTGGATTAGACTTTTCAACGTCCCAGATCCTGTGAGCATCCCGCACTAGCTCTTCGGACAGCCTACCCCGTCGTGTCACAGCGTACCCCCGTCTTTACGACCGAGGCCAAAGTAACTGGCTGCTGCTCCTCGGATCGACCTGTGAGCACTGTGATTAATCGGGCCGAGACGCGTTGGGCCACGCAGTCACGAGGGGATGACTCATTTAGCAGGCCTTCCATACGTAGTAATCACTTTGATTTTCCACCGAAGCCGAAGTGTCTCGCTCCATGCCGCCGTCGCCGGCGAACTCATAGCGATGGAGCTCCTGGTTCGACCGTTTCTCCCTCTTTCGCCTCCCTTCATGTGTTGTGGTAGCGGAGATGATTACTTCTCCGTTTATCTTCCTTCAAGTTTTAATCGTGTTCCCCTCCGCAGCTTCACCTTCCCGACGTTCTGGATCAGCGGCACGGTGACGCCCTCCCCTTTCAGGGCAGAGGCTCGATGATGGAAGAAAAGTACGAGGAGGACACGCAGCTATAAAGCGAGAGGTCGCAGAGGAGGAAAGAATCACCAGATGGTTCATCTTGGAGAACTCGGGTCCAATTCGTCCCAATCTCCTGCTCTTTTGTCTTTTTCCCACGTCCATATCGAATAGGTATTGGACTCTTCTCTTTGCTCTCGCCTCATGTCTCATGTATATGTATTCATATTTTTTTTGTAAAATCCTTGCTATTCAGCGTGTACATTGATTGTGATTGTTAGCCCACTGTTTTTTATCTACACAGCTTGAATTTACAACTGGTGGATGATTTGGATACTCTACCATGTTTTTTGCTTCATGTCATTGCTCTTTTAAGGGTGATGATAACCTCTCTCCATAAGTTCAAACATTTGGTCCAGAGGGTTGATTCAGATATTGATTATAGCAAGCTAATTTGTGCAGGATTTCCTCGGGCACAAATGCCTTCAGCTAGCCTTAGGATCAGCTCTAAGTCATGAAACAAGGTAGCGTTCATGTAGTATAATCGAAATACTATGTGAGGCTTCAGGATCTTGCAAAATGTTAGCAAGTTCCGCATCAAACTTGTTTTTTCAAGTAAATAAATTAATTTTGGAGTTTATCACCAACGTAGATGTTTTTCATACAGATTGAAGGTAAGGTGGAGCTTTCAAGTGTACTTGAAAGCAACAGCGGAAATGTCATGTTAATTTTGGATTTTGAATATAGTTATCCTCCTATCAAGTTTACCTTTCTTAGCTGGGCAAGTTTCCTTCAAAATCTATTTGATGCATCTCCTAGAAAATGAGCTGTTGTGCTTATATAATTACCACATGCATTTTCTGTTCAATAACATGATGTGTGACAATGGATCTTCTGCATTTGCAAGTGTTGGCATTTGAACGGAGCCGAAAACCATCATAATTGCCTGTGTCATGGTAAACTTTTTTTTAAAACGAGGCAAAAGACTTGCCATTTTCATTGATTAAGAAGAGAGAGTGAGAATTTCCCAGTTAATCGACGGAAAAATGGGCAAAAAACCGGGTCATGGTAAACTTTTGCATTCTTGGGTGTGTGCGCTTTCCTGGTTTCTCATGTTCTCAAAGGTGTTTAGTTCAGGTGGCTCCCTTGTCTTTCTTCGTCTGGTTTGTGCTTATCAGATTCTTGCGTTGCTTAGAGCATCTCCAGCCGCGGCCCCAACAGGCCCCCAGGCGATTTTTTTGGCGCCGGCGCCAAAAAAACGCCCCAGTCGCGCCCCTAGGACGACGGAAAGCGCCGGTTCGGCCCTTTTTTTCCGCCCGGCGGCCGCAGGCCGAACCCGGCGCGCTGGGGGCGCTTGGGGCTCCGGCGCAAGGGAAAAGCGTGGCTGGCCCACGCCGTCAGGTGAAAAGTCAAGATTTTCTTCCCCGACTCGCCTCCCACCCGCCGCGCTCTCGGCCGCCACTAGCTATATCCCGGCGCCGCCCGCCGGCCTTCACCGGTAGATAGCCATTCCCCGCCGGAAAAATAGCAGAGGTTCGCCGGGCAGCCCTTCCGACAGCAGCTGGGCGTTTCCGGCCGCGGAGGGGCAGTTTAGCGGCGGGTGCACGCCCACCGGGCGCAAGGTGTTCGGCGATTTGCCTGCCTCGGCGATGGACCACAATACTTGAGAACACCCAATGCGGAAGACACTGCTCGGATCCTAGCATAGAATGCAGCAAGAGGATTTCCTGGGATGCTTGGAAGCATCGACTGTATGCATTGGAAATGGAAGAATTGCCCATTTGCTTGGCAGGGGATGTACAAAGGCGCCAAAGGCGGTTGTAGTGTGGTACTTGAGGCGGTGGCCACACAGGACCTCTGGATTTGGCACTCCTTCTTTGGTATGCCAGGAACTCACAATGACATCAACGTGCTGCAGTGCTCTCCTGTCTTTGCAAAGCTTGTTGAAGGTCATTCTCCTCCGATGAACTTCGAGATTAATGGGTGGCACTACAACAAGGGGTACTATCTAGCTGATGGCATCTACCCGAGATGGTCGACATTTGTTAAGACCATCAAAAACCCTATGCCTGGAGGCAAGAACGCCTGGTTTGCGAAGATTCAGGAGGCTTGCAGGAAGGATGTCGAGCGGGCATTTGGTGTGCTCCAATCTCGATTTGCTGTTGTCCGGTACCCCGCTCAGACCTGGTCGAAAGATCAAATGTGGGAGATCATGACCTGCTGTGTCATCTTGCACAACATGATCATTGAGAGCGAGCAGGAAGAGCCAGTGTTTGACACTGAACCATACCACAGGCAAGGTCCTCTTGCCCAAGTTGATCACCAGCTACCGGCAACCTGGACTTCCTACCTCAGTATGCGTCAGGAGATCCGAGACCCACAGGTGCATCATCAACTGCAGCAAGATCTGATAGAGCACCTATGGAGGCTCAAGGGCGACGCCGGGCGCGACGTGTGATGAAATATGAGTTTTTATTTGTTGAACTATATAATTTGTATTGAACTATTTGTTGTTGTACTATTTTGTTGAAATATTTGATTTTTTGTGATGAAATATGTGATAAAAAATATTTATGTTGATAATTGAACGCCGAGCCACGGCGAACCATGCCGAATATGGGCCTATTCTCGCCCATACGGGCCCTTTTCGCCGAAATGGGGCTTCAAAAGTGGGCCAACATCGGCGCCTAGGGGCGAGCTGGGGGCGACGACTGGGCGCAAAACCGCCCCAGCGCCGAACGTATCGCCGGCTCGCCCCCAGAGGGCAATTTTTATGCGTCCTGCGGGGGCCAACGGCTGGAGATGCTCTTACATGTTGCAGTTCATGCTAATTGTTTTCTCCTACTGTTAGTGTAAACTAGATAAGAAATTTCTAAACCAGTTTAGATTCAGCGTATAATTTTATTGTCATTTTCTTTAGTGTGAAGTTCTACGTTTAGATTATGCTGCTGGTACACTTCTTGCACGTGTGAAATGACATTCATTACTGTTTTGGCATTACAGATTAAGGATAGGACCAAAGGTTGAGTGCATGCTGTGGTATCCCTTCCGGTATAAGTCGTTTAAGCTTACATTAAACCTATCTATATTTATTTATGAACCATCTGGTGATTCTTTCCTCCTCTGCGACCTCTCGCTTTATAGCTGCGTGTCCTCCTCGTACTTCTCTTCCATCATCGAGCCTCTGCCCTGAAAGGGGAGGGCGTCACCGTGCCGCTGATCCAGAACATCGGGAAGGTGAAGCCGCAGAGGGGAACACGATTAAAACTTGAAGGAAGATAAACGGAGAAGTAATCATCTCCGCTACCACAACGCATGAAGGGAGGCGAAAGAGGGAGAAACGGTAGAACCAGGAGCTCCATCGCTATGAGTTCACCGTCGGCGGCGGCATGGAGCGAGACACTTCGGCTTCGGTGGAAAATCAAAGTGATTACTACGTACGGAAGGCCCGCTAAATGAGTCATCCCCTCGTGACTGCGTGGCCCAACGCGTCTCGGCCCGATTAATCACAGTGCTCACAGGTCGATCCGAGGAGCAGCAGCCTAGTTACATTGGCCTCGGTCGTAAAGACGGGGGTACGCTGTGACACGACGGGGTAGGCTGTCCGAAGAGCTAGTGCGGGATGCTCACAGGATCTGGGACGTTAAAAAGTCTAATCCAACGGCTGTATACGTCAACTCGCTGTGAGGAGTCGTAGCTAGCTCTGTTTTACTTTTTTGTAATTCACGTTGTATAATCCATGGTGCAAAACACATAAATATGCAGATGGTTATGACGACCAGAACAAACAAACTGAAGTAGACAAAGATCCTGCAGACCAAACCATCGTGCTAAATTTAGTATAGAAGTGAACTCAGAAAGATCATGCAGACGAAACCATTATTCAGGGGGAAAATAATCTTTATTCAGATTGAACTCAGAAAGCCGGGCTACAGAAGTGAGATTAGGGTGGAAGACAGACCCTCAAAGCGTGGCGTGGCTTGCAGCCCATGAGCTGTAGCGCGCTCTGCAGGACGGGGCGCGTGTAGCGGAAGCTGCCCCCATGGTGGTTGGCGACGGCAATGTAGAGAGGCGGCGGCGACGGCGGCTGCTTGGAGGCGGCGGCCATGTCCCCTACCGGGACATCTTTTCTACGGCCAAGCGGCGAGGGGAGGAGAGAAGGGGCAGCCCCTCTGAATGGATCGAGAGAGCGGCGCGTCGAGCAGGAGCTCGTGGGGGATGGGGGTTTGAGCACGGGCGGGCATGGCCGAGGACATGGTCGAACATGAGCTCGTGGGGGATCCTCGTGTCCGCTAAATACCTTCCCCTCACAGGGAAGCAGATTCGCTTGCAGTCAGAATTTTCATGGTCGGGGTTTGCAACTGGCCATGGCCGAGGACACGGACATGGTCGGGGGGCGCAGAGGAGAGGGAGGAGGGCGAGAACGAGGAGAGGTTCCAGGGAGGGATGAGATCGGGAGGAATAACCTGACGCCGTGCAGCTGACTCCTCCGGTCCTCCCTCTCCTCTGCGCCCGTCGGTGTAGTTCGCTGCTGTGTTGACGCCGTCATGACGCCGGCAGCACAGAGACCTTAGATCCAATCGCCCGTGAAGACGTCGTGGTTTGGTTTCGAATAATAGGGGGTTGTTAGGAAGGTATTTAGCGGAAAGGTTAAATATATACTTCTTTTTTTTTGAACAAAGACGCAAATTTGGGACCTTTTAGCGGGAGTTAAAAAATATTGACGCAAACAACATTACACCTAATTAAATTAGTGGCGGGACAGTAATTATTTTTTACTAAAAAGTAATTATTTTTTGAGGGAATGTTCTATTTTGTAAATATATTTTGAGACAAAGGGAATACTAAAATTTATTTGTGACAAAATATACCGTGGTGAAAAAACCATCAAATCCGAGAATTGTGAAGGGGCGATCCGACGCCCTCCCCTGTAACGTTTTCGTCCTCCTTGTCGATATTTGTATAGTCGTCGCCATTTGAGGAAGCCAATTAACGAACAAAAAAGAGTTTCCTCGCTTTATATTATAAAGCAACAACAACTGATACAAACGCACGCCACAGACACCCAAGCCAAGATATACGAATGCCGGGCACCGACACACAAGCTCAACGACTGCCAAGCACCTATAAGATGTGCAAAAAACGGATCCGCTTAAAGCCGACGGAGACCACTAGCACGATGAGCGATCATCCGGAAAGATGTGTGACGGACACACCGGACCGAGGACTCCAAAACGATGCCTCCAGGAAGGGCACGACCACGAACGTCGCCACCGTCCGATCCGAAGATCAAGTTTTCACTCGGAGTAAGACGGAAGGAGTGGGAGTACCACAACGGAGCCTGCAAGGAGGAACACAGTGCCCACGAACGCCGTCACCGTCGACCGGTGCATGGACTGGGTAGGTGATGTACCACGGTGCTTCAACTCCTCCGCCGCAACCCCGGTCCGCCAACTACCTGCAGCCAATTAGGAAGGTGGTGTTTCATCATGGATCTACACTTAGGTTGGGATATGTCAAAAATTTATGCTTGGTCAACTATGGTCAAAGAAGCAAAAATTTGGCCAGTTTTCAACTACAGCTCACTGAAACCTCATGCGACCCTCACTTTAAAACTATTAGGTTATACTCTTGTCTCGAAACGGAAGTACTAATGGGATGGGTTGATCACACGGTCGATATATGCCGGTCTCGATCTCACGTTCCGATCTTGAGATGGGGTAATCTCAACATCATTCATCTTACGGACAATCCATGGAGGATTCGTCCACGCCAGAGTAGGTCCAACATAATTATGTCGCTTTTATTCAAGCGATCCCTCCCTTCGCCTGTGAGGGCGACTTGGTAGGGAGTGATCTCAACATCTTTCATCTAACGGACAGTCCGTGGAGGGGTCCTCCATGCCACAGTAGGTCCAACATAATCATATTGCTTTTGTTTTAACCAAAATAATAGAGATTCAACTATGTCAATTAGAGCATCTACGGCCGGATTTGACAAATCTGGCCCCTCAAACGCACGCGGTCCGCGGGCACAGACCGGTCGCTCTCAAAAAATGCAATCCACATTCAGACTCCTCAATTACCATACCTCAAATCCATACAACTCATGCAACTACTGTTGGGTAACGTAGTAATTTCAAAAATTTTCCTACGATCACGCAAGACCATGGTGATGGCATAGCAACGAGAGGGGAGAGTGTCCGTCCACGTACCCTCGTAGACCGAAAGCGGAAGCGTTATATTAACGCGGTTGATGTAGTCGTACGTCTTCACGATCCGACCGATCCAAGCACCGTTACTCCGGCACCTCCGAGTTCTTGGCACACGTTCAGCTCGATGACGATCCCCGGGCTCCGATCCAGCAAAGCGTCGGGGAGGAGTTCCGTCAGCACGACGGCGTGGTGACGATCTTGATGTTCTACCGTCGCAGGGCTTCGCCTAAGCACCGCTACAATATGACCGAGGTGGAATATGGTGGAGGGGGGCACCGCACACGGCTAAGGAACGATCACGAAGATCAACTTGTGTGTCCTAGGGTGCCCC
>LR880970.1:862553240-862565924 GCA_904067115.1 Aegilops sharonensis | reverse complement strand
CCAACATCTGCCTTTGGAGACACCTGTAGTACTCCTTTATAATCACCCAGTTACGTTGTGACGTTTGGTAGTACCCAAAGTGTTCCTCCGGTAAACGGGAGTTGCATAATCTCATAGTCATAGGAACATGTATAAGTCATGAAGGAAGCAATAGCAACATACTAAACGATCGTGTGCTAAGCTAACGGAATGGGTCATGTCAATCAGATCATTCAACTAATGATGTGACCTTATTAATCAAATAACAACTCTTTGTTCATGGTTAGGAAACATAACCATCTTTGATTAACAAGCTAGTCAAGTAGAGGCATACTAGTGACATACTGTTTGTCTATATATTCACACATGTATTATGTTTTCAGTTAATACAATTCTAGCATGAATAATAAACATTTATCATGATATAAGGAAATAAATAATAACTTTATTATTGCCTCTAGGGCATATTTCCTTCAACTACGTCGACGCACACACATCGTCTGACTACTCCATCACACTATATTAAACATGCCATCGGACTATCAAAATTTGGCATGTTTGGCTATCGTGGAGTTCATCCACGATTACCCTTGCCCTTCCCAGCGCCCTTGTCATCTTTCTCGCGGAAGTACCGATCGAAGACGTAGTACAGATTGAGACGGATCTGCTCGTCGTCGGAGCTGTCCTCGCCATCGATGTCCTCCTTCTCCTTCAATGGTAATCCAGCCATGGCACGGACCGCCCGGTTCCGCTCTCCGGCGAGTGCGCGCGTGTTCCTCCACTGGCGTTTCTACACAATGCGGGCGCCCATGGCTTCCTCCTTTGCGACTGCCCGCGCCGCTGCATCAGCCGCCTCCGCCGCCGCCATTTCTGCCGCGATACGGGCCTCGACGGTCCTTATCCTCTCATTTCCATGACTGGCCGCCCGTTCCTGGTGGGACTCATACTCTGCCCGACCAGTGATGGGGAAGGAGAGGTGTTCCGGCTGGGACCGCGAGGATCCAACACCTCAGGACCCAAGCGCCTGGTGAGCCGACGCTATGGCGTCGGGAGGACGGATCCGTCCGTCGGCCAACACCCACCAGCCCGACACACCTCCTCTGCCTCCCGGGAGCCACGCAGACGCCGCACCCTGCCGCCGGCCCACCTCAACCCTGAAGGGGCCCAAGGGTCCAAGATTTGGGTTGCGCGGGTGCCGCCAGACCCCGCCGCCACCAAGTAGATCTCCCGCGCGCCACCAAGACACACCACGGCCGCGCCTGACCGCTGCCGCCTAGGACACCTCTCGGAGCCATGCCTTCCCTGCGTCCCGGAACAATTAAAGGTGTGGGGGCGACGCGGTCGCACGATGGGGGTGTATGTGTGTCAACTGCCAAAAAATAAAATATTTCAAAGAATTATGATAATATATGCAGCTAAAAATAATGTTACAAAAATTAGCGTATATGTATATTTCTTATTCGAAATATGTATCTGGCAACCGTGTGGCAGATTGCAAAACGATCTACCGCATCCAGCGCCGTCAGATCTGGCAACCGTTCGATCTGCATCTCACTGTTCGCGACTCCTACGCCCGAGCGCCCAGGCATGGCGCTGCGAGCACGCATTTACCGGCCATCGGCAGCTTTGATCGAACCACCTGTTCCCTTGCACCCCTCGCGTACCAGCGCCTCCTCAAGTCGCCGCCATAGCCTGCTGCTCCGGCGAGCAGCTCCTTCCATGGCCAACACTCGCCGGTGCAGGAGCTCCATCACCATCTCCATGGGATTCCTGCCTCCCCTGCAGCCCATCGACGACCACGTCCTCCACACGTCTCGGCCATAGTAGCCTCTGTTGCCCGATGTGCTGCTGGCCGAGCTTCTAGCCACGGCCATAGGCTCCGGCGAGCGCCGACTTCAAGATAGGACACTTGCATCGATCTCCTTCATCTTTGAACAATAAGTTGCGTGCTCACCTAAAATGGATTAGCAATGAAGAGATCTACGAATTTCATGTTGAAGTCCACACGATTTGTAGCCTAAATCAACAAGTATGATGGATAATTGGGAGTTCTTTGTGTCAGTTTTCAGTTTTCAGATACAGGTTTGGTTGGTTGGAGGTTGAAGACAATATTCTAGGTGGGCTTCAGAGAGAGAAAAGAGTTGGGTTGGGCCCAATGCTGGGTAGAGGCCTAGTTAGGAAAACTTAATGTTGGCTAAAGAAAACATGTTCTGTGGGTTTTTTTAGCTTCATTGGTGCATCATTTGTACTACATTTTAAGACCTAACGACTTACGTATAAATATCATGCTAACTTTGACCGAAGAAAGATTGATGTAGAAATATACCCTTGGTAACTTCTATGTAAATATCATGAAAATTTATATACAATTGATCTGATAATTTACGTACAAACACCATGATAAATTTGACATAGAAAATTATTATTGAAAACAAACCCTGGTAACTCTATGCAAATAGCACGGTAATAATACGCACTGTAGACATGATAACTTGCGCAAAAACACCGCGGTAATTTTGAACCATGGAAAAAAGTTATTAGAAACATACCCCGCAGACCTGATAATTTTACCCGCAAACATCGTGGTAATTTTGACCCGAGGAAAAAAGTGGTTGAAAAACATAACCACGTTAATTTATGTGTAAATAAGATGATAATTTACGCTCCGCTGACTTGATAACATACATACAAACACCACAATAACTTTGACCCCAAAGGGTGTACTACAAATGTGCCACCGGTAATCTCTATGTAAATAACGTGGTAATATAAGCACCACTTAACTGATAACTTACATACAAAACATGATGATAACTTTCTGACTCGGAAAACTTTTTGTTGAAAAACATATGCTCGCTAATTTATGTGTAAATAGTACGCTAATATATGTGTCACATACCCGATAATTTTACGTACAGAACACCACGGTTCCATCGACCAAACAAGAAAAAGTTGTTTAAAAACACACCCTTGGCAACTTATGTGAAAATAGCATTTGTAATATATGAATAAGCACCACGGTAACATTTTTTGCGAAGGGCAAAAGTTGTTGAAAAACATACACTCGATAACTTGTGTGTAAGTGCCATGATAATATACGAACTACAGATCTGATAACTTGGGTATAAACACCACGGTAACATTGACCAAAAGGGGGAAAGGTGGTTGAAAAACATACCCTTGGTAAATTGTGTGCAAATAACATGTTAATACACAAACCGAAGAACTGATAACTTATGTAAAAACATCATGGTAATTTTTTCGTGGAAACACCGCGTTAATTTTTGACCTATGAGAAAAAATTATTGGAAAATTTACCCTAGTAACTTATGTGAAAATTCCATGATAATAGACGAAGTGAAACTTGATAACTGTATAAACATCGCGGTAATTTAAAATATGGGATGTAGCATGTCAAAACTTCATGTTTTTTGTCCTCTTTTTGTATGCTATCAGGCTTCCTCTGAAAACCATAACGTACACTAAAAACGCCGTGGTAACTTTCAAGAAGGGGAAGGGGGTTGTTCAAACATAACCCCCCCCCCCCTCCCCGGGCGTGCACTTTAAATTTTGTGCAAAATTACGATGTTGCACATGTTAAAGTTACTATGATTTTCACGCTGTAGTTACCGACCTTCTCATGATATAGTTACCAGCTTTATCATGTCATTTTTTAACCAGGGGTGTTAATGTTTGAAGTTATCAGCATGCACATGTCATAGTTATCATGCTGCTCGGCCAAAGTTATCAAGCCTAAAATTAAGCTTTTCGTTGACATGGTAGAAAGAAGAAGGGTTCAAGTTTGTTTGCATACTATGGACAACAAGTTAAGGTGGATGAGTTGGTCATTAGGCATAGTAGACACACATTAGACCTGAGTTCAACTCCCCTTTTAAGTGCTTTTTTTCTTCCCACGTAAATTAACTAGCATAAAACCGAAGAGATAAGAAAACCGATTTGAAAATAAAAACCGGGAGGAAGAAAATCGATGGAAGCGTTTTCAGCGCTCCTACCATCGAGCCGAGTTGAAAACGCTCATTCGATCAAGCGAAACGAGGCCGCGTTTGGTAATTTTGTTTGTTGTCTCAGGAAGATACAACTAGCATATAAGTTGTATGTAATCAGTTAAGTGTGCTAGTGCAGCTGGATGTTGCAGTTTAGTTTTGTATGAGAGGGTCTGGGTTCGATTCCCATTCAGCATCATTTTTAAACTACAGGCCCGAAAAAAGTGGAGAAGATGGGATCGAAGGAAAGCGGCTCGGTAGGAGGTGGGATCGAAGGGATAAGAGTAATGTGGTACTTTTAGCAATCTGTGTGCCAGATATCACTACCCCAGATCCTCGAGGTAATTGATCCTCAAATTGCTCCAGATCCTAAAAAATAGATACTAGCCTTTATCAATTCGTTCCATACCTCAGCTCGTACCTCTCCCCTGTTCCGCCGCCGCCCGACCCGAGTGCTGGCTGCATCCAGCAGCCACATCATGGCGGCGCGACGAAGCCACCCGTTGCTCGGCGCCTTCCGCCCGTCGGCCTCTTCCTCCCTGGATCTCGGCTGGTCGATCCTACCCGTGGGCGCGTGGCCGGAGGCGGTGAGGGCCGAGGCGGCAAGGCTGCGACCAGGCAGCAGCCACCAGGTTGCGATCGGCGACGAGGGGTCTCTCCACAACTCCCAGTATGTCACCGGCAGGTACAAGCAAAGTCCTCTCTGTTTGTGCTGGACGTGGCCTTGCGGCTTGCTGGCCTGGTGCAGACCTCATGTGAATTGGTGATGCTTGTTTGTTACTTGTAACCGGTGATGCTTGTTTGATTTTCCTTGTTTATGAAGTAGTAAATATATACTCTGTTTTTCAGCTGGAAATCCCATGTTTCCTGCTGAAAATCCCCTGTATCCCTGCTGAAAATGTTCTGTAGTAGCTCCCGCTAAATGGCTTAGCGGCCGCAATAGCTGTTGCAGCGGCTGCGAAAAGCTGCTGCGAAATCAAATTGCCCCCGATTTTAATGTTTGGCTATAATCCAAACCAAATTGAACTGATTGTGTTTTCAAACCATACCAATCCAGCCCATTTCCTAAAATCGGTTTGTGATCAAAATCTGAAACTATGGACTGCACATCCGCACGTGGATAGCTGCTGATGCTTGCATACTCATTTCCGTAACTATAACACCCAGACTGTTGATGTACCTTGTTGCAGTCAGCCAAGTAGCTGACGGACATCCACCACTGCGTAACACCGATGCATATGTACACGACTTGGTCGCCGGTGGCGGCTTCTTGGTTCGGTGGCAACATCTCAGGGTAATCAAACATTGAAGGTGGTGAGGCAGACGTACGGGAAGTCGTCGATGCAGAAATTACAGTGCCTGAGGAGATCACTAGTTGGTGTAGAAATGATGACGAAGGATCCAGCGTTGATGTTTCAGTCATAGAAATATAAAACCTGTTGAGTTTGAAGATGTCCAGTTCGAAATTGATGATGACACTTACGTAAATGATGGCCATGTTGCTCCTTTGGGACAAGAAGAATCGGATGATGACCAGGGGTTCTTTATACAGTTTTTAATCTCTTGGTAAGGTACTTTTCTTTTTGAAACTGGTTGGTAAGGTGCTTTTCACATGTTTAAGCCATGAATATAAGTTCCTGAACTTTTTTATGGTTATCTACGAGTAGTATATCTCCTAAAGTTTAATCAGATGTGAAACAGGTTCAAACAAGGCGCACCTGTATAGAGTCATCTGTTGTGGAAAAAGGGAACAGAAGCAAGTGCTCAGCACTAACAGTTTGTTTTTTTTCCAAAACGAGGCACTAACAGTTTTGTGATGAAGAGAAGAGAAGAGTAGTTGCTGATGTGTAATATCATGGATGTTTTTCTTTCAGTGTTGTTGCTATTTTGACAGTGATGCTATGTTACTATGAACTTGTGGTCTTTTAGTGATGTTGCTATTTTCATTACTTTGTGTGAACTTGTGGTCTTTTCTGTGAAGTTGCTGAAACTCGTGTGATGTGATGTTGAACCATGTGTTATATATATCGCCGAGATGGTTTGTTATACCCAGTACTAAAATCTTGTGTCATATGTCCTTGTATATACCTTGATGTAGTGTTGTTGATCTGCTGGTGAATTCTTGATCGGGCTGCAACACTGAAGTTTTTCTTCAGATTGCAGTTAACCTCGCGGGTACATAATATATACCATGAGATCCATATATACTGGCAACAACACATGCACAGCCCAGTGGTCGCGCGTTCGAATCCCAGCGTTGGCCAAAAAGAGCGCCCACTCGTCATCAACCCTGGAGGTCGGCGTGGATGCCACCCGCGCCCAGTCAGCGCCCGCGAGGCCTCGGGTCCACAGGTCAGGGGCTGCGGCTATAGAAGTCCTCCGTGAGATTCATATCTAGATCTGGATCTGGCAATTTTAGCTCCACGGCCCCTCTGTTTTCGATTTCCATCCCACAAGACCCTGTTTTTGGCAGCAAACACCCTAGTTTTAAAATGGTAATAACTTGGCCATTTTAAACCAAATTTAACAAACTCAATATGTATTCCTATCAAGAAAATGTGTCCTATCCATTTATAAAAAAATTCACTGTTTTGGTTAAGTAAAATTCGTGCAATTAATAAGTGCTCTAATTACTCCTTAAATCATATTAATATTTATAAATCTGAATATATAAATTATGTGTCTATAATTATCAAAAAATGCATAGATTATTAATATGTCATCCATGTACATGTTTGCATCATGTACCTTGTTTGCATGTCACCTAAATAATCAAACATGGAATATTATGATGGATAGTCAACTTGTCGTTGTAAATAATAGCTATTGCAGCATGTTGAAATTGAGGCAAAATATACGCTATTGCGACAGATACATATTTTGTTGCATTAGTTAGCCAACTTTTTGCAACAATATTTGGAACTAATGCAGCGCTACATCGATGTTGCTATATCTTTTCAAATATTACCACAAATAGTTATTATGTTGAAATACCTATTCTCTATTACAACGAAATGACTGCCTCACGCAACAGATGTTGTTTGTCGCAATATCGTTGCCATATTGCAACAACAATGGAGTTTGTTGCAATATGAGGCCTCTATTGCAACAAAATGAGTACTTATCGCGACCAAACTCGATTATGGCAATATGTACGGCCTATTACCACAGCCGGCGAGTTTGTAGTAATATTGTGTTTTATTGCAACAAAAGATAGCTGTAGCAATAAATTTTGTTGCAATAGACCGGAATCCTTGTAGTGCTTGCAACCCTTTCTGTCACTGGGTAAGGTCACAGCAAGATTGAACCCAAAGCTAAGCACTTCTCCCATTGCAAGAACTACCAATCTAGTTGGCCAAACCAAACGGATAATTCGAAGAGACTTGCAAAGATAACTTAATCATACATAAAAGAATTCAGAGAAGAATCAAATATTTTCCATAGATAAGCTAGATCATAAACCCACAATTCATCGGTCTCAACAAACACACCGCAAAAAGAAGATTACATCGAATAGATCACCACGAGAGAGGGGGAGAACATTGTATTGAGATCCAAAAAGAGAGAAGAAGCCATCTAGCTACTAACTATGGACCCGAAGGTCTGAAGTAAACTACTCACACTTCATCGGAGGGGCTATGGTGATGATGTAGATGCCCTCCGTGGTGGATGCCCCCTCCGGCGGAGCTCCGGAACAGGCCCCAAGATGGGATCTCGTGGATACAGGAAGTTACGGCGGTGGAATCAGCTTTTTGGCTCCCTCTCTGATCTGTCGGGGGTACGTAGGTATATATAGGAGGAAGGAGTACGTCGGTGGAGCGTCAGGGGGCCCACGAGGTAGGGGGGTGCGCCTAGGGGGGAGGGGGCGCCCCCACCCTCGTGACCGCCTCTGGCACTTCTTGGAGTAGGGTCCAAGTCTCCTGGATCACGTTCGGTGAGAAGATCACGTTTCCGAAGGTTTAATTCCGTTTGGACTCCGTTTGATATTCCGTTTCTTCGAAACACTGAAATAGGCAAAAAACAGCAATTCTGGGCTGGGCCTCCGGTTAATAGGTTAGTCCCAAAAATAATATAAAAGTGGAAAAATAAAGCCCATTATAGTCCAAAACAATAGATAAAGTAGCATGGAGCAATCAAAAATTATAGATACGTTGGAGACGTATCAGGCATCCCCAAGCTTAATTCCTGCTCGTCCTCGAGTAGGTAAATGATAAAAAGAGAATTTTTGATGCGGAGTGATACTTTGGCATAATTTCGATGTAAATCTTCTTAATTGTGATATGAATATTCAGATCCGAAAGATTCAAGACAAAAGTTCATATTGACATAAAAATAATAATACTTCAAGCATACTAATCAAAATAATTATGTCATCTCAAAATTACATGGCCAAAGAAAGTTCATCCCTACAAAATCATATAGTTAGGCTATGCTTCATTTTCATCACCAAAGATGTTCCCAACTTCTATACCCCTGATGACAAGCCAAGCAATTGTTTCATACTTAAATAATCTCAAACTTTTTCAACCTTCACGCAATACATGAGCGTGAGCCATGGATATAGCACTATGGGTGGAATAGAATATGATGATGGGGATTATGTGGAGAAGACAAAAAAGGAGAAAGTTTCACATTGATGAGGATAATCAACGGGCTATGGAGATGCCCATCAATTGATGTCAACATGAGGAGTAGGGATTGCCATGCATCGGATGCACTAAAGCTATGAATGCTCAACAAAAGAAAACTAGTGGGTGTGCATCCAACTTGCTTGCTCATGAAGACCTAGGGCATTTGAGGAAGCCCATCGTTGGAATATACAAGCCAAGTTCTATAATGAAAAATTCCCACTAGTATGAAAAAGACAACTTATGAGACTCACTATATGAAAAACATGGTGCTACTTTGAAGCACAATATATGAGACCCACTACATGAAGAACGAGGTGCTACTTTGAAGCACAAAAATATGAGACTCACTACATGAAGAACATGGTGCTACTTTGAAGCACAAGTGTGGAAAAAGAGATAGTAGCATTGCCCTTTTTTTTGGGGGGCCTTTCTTTTTTTCTATTTGGCCTTTCTCTTTTTTTTGGGCAATGCTCTAATAATGATGATCATCACACTTCTATTGATTACAACATGAGGATTACAACTCGAAACTAGAACAAGGTATGACTCTATATGAATGCCTCCGGCGGTGTACCGGGATGGTGCAATGAATCAAGAGTGACATGTATGAAAAATAATGCATGGTGGCTTTGCCACAAATACGATGTCAACTACATGATCATGCAATGGCAATATGACAAAAGTAATGTATGTCATAATAATGATGAACGGAACGATGGAAAGTTGTATGGCAATATATCTCGGAATGGCTATGGAAATGACATAATAGGTAGGTATGGTGGCTGTTTTGAGGAAGATATAGGGAGGTTTATGTGTGATAGAGCGTATCGTATCACGGAGTTTGGATGCACCGGCGAAGTTTGCGCCAACTCTCAATGTGAGAAAGGGCAATGCACGGTACCGAAGAGGCTAGCAATGGCGGAAAGGTAAAAGTGCGTATAATCCATGGACTCAACATTAGTCAAAAGAACTCATATACTTATTGCAAAAGTTTAGAAGTCATCAAAAATCAAGTACTACGCCCATGCTCCTAGGAGGATAGATTGGTAGGAAAAGACCATCGCTCGTCCCCGACCGCCACTCATAAGGATGCACAAGCCAGGTACACTTCATGCTTCAAATTTGTTACACAACTTTAACCATACGTGCATGCTACGGGACTTACAAACTTCAACACAAGTATTTCTCAAATTCACAACTACTCAACTAGCATGACTTTGATATTATTACCTCCATATCTCAAAACAATTATCAAGCATCAAACTTATCTTAGTATTCAACGTACTCAAAAGAAAGTTGCACATATCTTGAACACCAAGTATATTAACATTAAGCAAATTACCATGCTATTAACGACTCTCAAAATAATCTAAGTGAAGCATGAGAGATCAAGTTTCTTTAAAACAAATCCACCACCGTGCTCTAAAAGATCTAAGTGAAGCACTAGAGCAAAAATTATCACGCTCAAAAAGATATAAGTGAAGCACTATGAGCAACTATCAAGCTCAAAAGATATAAGTCAAGCACATAGAGTATTCTATCAAATTCCAAATCATGTATGGCTCTCTCAAAACGTGTGTACAGCAAGGATGATTGTGGTAAACTAACAAGCAAAGACTCAAATAATACAAGATGCTCCAAGCAAAACACATATCATGTTGGTGAATAAAAATATAGCTCCAAGTAAATTACCGATGGAAGTGGACGAAAGAGGGGATGCCTTCCGGGGCATCCCCAAGCTTTGACTTTTTGGTGTCCTTGGATTATCTTGGGGGTGCCATGGGCATCCCAAAGCTTAGGCTCTTGCCACTCCTTGTTCCATAATCCATCAAAAGAATTTACCCAAAACTTGAAAACTTCACAACACAAAACTCAATAGAAATCTCGTGAGCTCCGTTAGAGAAAGGAAACAAAAGACTACTTTAAGGTGCTGTAATGAACTCATTCTTTATTTATATTGGTGTTAAACCTACTGTATTCCAACTTCTATATGGATCATAAACTATTTTACTAACCATAGATTCATCAAAATAAGCAAACAACACATGCAAAACAGAATCTGTCAAAAACAGAACAGTCTGTAGTAATCTCTAACTAACGCAAACTTCTGGAACCCAAACAATTCTACCAAAATTAGAAGACCTGAAAAATTTGTTTATTGATCAGCAGCAATTGGAATCAGTATTTTATCACGTTCTGGTGATTTTTAACAATTCGGGCACAGAGCACAAAGATTCTGGAAATTACAGCAAGATCAAATAACTATCATCCAAGAAGATCCAATAGGTCCAACTTGGCACAAACACTAATTAAAAGATAAAACCACATCTAAACAGAGGCTATATGGATTATTTATTCCTAACCCGAACCAAAAACAAAAAACACAAAATAAAATTGGGTTGCCTTCCAACAAGCGCTATCGTTTAACGCCCCTAGCTAGGCATAAAAGCAAGGATAGATCTAGGTATTACTATCTTTAATTTTCAATTTTTTAGCGGAGTCATGCTCTAATCCGGGTGGTTCTTGCCGCTTCCCTTCATACTCGGAAATTTTTAGATTTAAAGAATCCAACCGCTTATTACAAAGAGTAATCAACATATTCATGCGGTGAAGATTTCCGCTAACACTTTTAAGAGGCTCAAGAGACTTTTGTAAAAAATTTGTTACTTCGCAAATCTTCTCAAACACATGGGTTTCTTCCTGGGTAGGATGAGATCCTCCCTTTTGGGGTAGTGTTCCCACTATTCCCTCTATAATTTCATGTGCAATACTGGGATCAATTTCAATAAAATTTCCCTTGGCAATGCAATCCAAGAGTTGTCTATGCGTCATATTTAACCCAACATAAAAATTGCGAAGAAGGATTCTAAAGTTCACCTCTAGGGTGCACTTACGATAAGATTCCACATCCTATACCAAGCATCTTTTAAATTTTCTCCTTGCCGTTGCTTGAAGTGAAGAACTTCAAACTCGGGAGACATAGGAGCGGATAAGGAATTCGTCATAGCGACAAGCAAGCAAACTAACACACGAGCAAACAAAAGGCAAAGGGAAAAAGAGGAGGAGATTGGGAAAGAGAGGGCGAATAAAACGGCAAAGGTGAAGTGGGGGAGAGGAAAACGAGAGGCAAATGGCAAATAATGTAATGCGAGAGATAGGGATTGTGATGGGTACTTGGTATGTTGACTTTTGCGTAAGCCTCCCCGGCAACGGCGCCAGAAATTCTTCTTGCTACGTCTCGAGCTTGCGTTGGATTTCCTCGAAGAGGAGAGGATGATGCAGCACAGTAGCGTAAGTATTTCCCTCAGTTTTTGAGAACCAAGGTATCAATCCAGTAGGAGACCACGCGCAAGTCCCTCGTACCTGCACAAAACGATAGCTACTCGCAACCAACGCTTAGGGGTTGTCAATCCCTTCACGGTCACTTACGAGGGTGAGATCTGATAGAGATAATATTTTTGGTATTTTTGGTATAAAGATGCAAAGTAAAAAGTAAAATCAAAAGCAAGTAAATAAAGTGATGGAGATTGATATGATGAGAATAGACCCGGGGGCCATAGGTTTCACTAGTGGCTTCTCTCAAGAGCATAAGTATTCTACGGTGGGCGAACAAATTACTGTTGAGCAATTGACAGAATTGAGCATAGTTATGAGGTTATCTAGGCAATGATCATGTATATAGGCATCACGTCCGTGACAAGTAGACCGAACCGATTCTGCATCTACTACTATTACTCCACTCATCGACCGCTATCCAGCATGCATCTAGAGTATTAAGTTAAAAACAGAGTAACGCCTTAAGCAAGATGACATGATGTAGAGGAATAAATTCATGCAATATGATAAATACCCCATCTTGTTATCCTCGATGGCAACAATACAATACGTGCCTTGCAACCCTTTCTGTCACTGGGTAAGGTCACCGCAAGATTGAACCCAAAGCTAAGCACTTCTCCCATTGCAAGAACTACCAATCTAGTTGGCCAAACCAAACGGATAATTCGAAGAGACTTGCAAAGATAACTTAATCATACATAAAAGAATTCAGAGAAGAATCAAATATTTTCCAT
>LR880970.1:862450862-862497833 GCA_904067115.1 Aegilops sharonensis | reverse complement strand
CATCTGTACTCAAAAGCTGAAGCTGAAGAAGCGAGAGAAGACAGCGTCAACCTCTTAGAAGAAGAGCGTGAGTTGGCACCCATAATGTTGACGTTGTACCAAGAAGACTTACGCAGCTATCCCGACAGAAACGTCAAAGGACGAGCCTTTCAAGAGGGAGACCTGGTTCTCCCAGTGGATCAGCAGAGGCCTCACAAGCTGGGGCCCCCATGGGAAGGGACATTCACCATATCGAGGGTCCTGCATGATGGTGCCTACAAGCTCTACAAATTCAGCAAAGAAATAGAAGAACCATGAGCTTGGAACGCGGACCTGCTTCGCAAGTTTTACACTTAGAATAAACTTTCCCATTGTAATAGTTTCCGAGTGAACTTAGATGAATAAAAGTCTTATTTTCCTGTATATCGTCTAGTTTGGCTTAAAGTCGTGTTTTCACTCAGGTGACTAACAACATTTAGAAAGTAACACACTCCCAGCGGGTGGCTTGGCTTGGTCGCGAACCCGTTTCGCCTAAGTCTGAAAGCATTCCGAGTGAGGACATGCTCCACACTCGGGGGCTTAGCCACGAACCCGTTTTGCCTAAGTTCGAAAACATTCCGAGTGAGTACATGCTCCACACTCGGGGGCTTAGCCGCGAACCCATTTCACCCAAGTTCGAAAACATTCCGAGTGAGGACATGCTCCACAATCTTGGGCTTAGCTGCGAACCCGTTTCGCCTCAGTTCGAAAACATTCCGAGTGAGGACATGCTCCACACTCGGGGGCTTAGCCGCGAACCTGTTTCGTCTATGTTCGAAAACATTCTGAGTGAGGACATGCTCCACACTCGAGGGCTTGCCGCGAACCCATTTCACCTAGGTTCGAAAACATTCCGAGTGAGGACATGCTCCACACTCGGGGGCTTAGCCGCGAGCCCGTTTCACCTGAGTTCAAACATTCCGAGTGAGGACATGCTCCACACTCGGGGGCTTAGCCGCGAGCCCGTTTCACCTGAGTTCAAACATTCCGAGTGAGGACATGCTCCACACTCGGGGGCTTAGCCGCGAGCCCGTTTCACCTGAGTTCAAACATTCCGAGTGAGGACATGCTCCACACTCGGGGGCTTAGCCGCGAGCCCGTTTCACCTGAGTTCAAACATTCCGAGTGAGGACATGCTCCACACTCGGGGGCTTAGCCGCGAGCCCGTTTCACCTGAGTTCAAACATTCCGAGTGAGGACATGCTCCACACTCGGGGGCTTAGCCGCGAGCCCGTTTCACCTGAGTTCAAACATTCCGAGTGAGGACATGCTCCACACTCGGGGGCTTAGCCGCGAGCCCGTTTCACCTGAGTTCAAACATTCCGAGTGAGGACATGCTCCACACTCGGGGGCTTAGCCGCGAGCCCGTTTCACCTGAGTTCAAACATTCCGAGTGAGGACATGCTCCACACTCGGGGGCTTAGCCGCGAGCCCGTTTCACCTGAGTTCAAACATTCCGAGTGAGGACATGCTCCACACTCGGGGGCTTAGCCGCGAGCCCGTTTCACCTGAGTTCAAACATTCCGAGTGAGGACATGCTCCACACTCGAGGGCTTGCCGCGAACCCATTTCACCTAGGTTCGAAAACATTCCGAGTGAGGACATGCTCCACACTCTGGGCTTGGTCGCGAACCCGTTTCACCTAAGTTCGAAAATATTTCGAGTGAGGACATGCTCCACACTCGAGGGCTTGGTCGCGAACCCGTTTCGCCTAAGTTCGAAAACATTCCGAGTGAGGACATGCTCCACACTCGGGGGCTTAGCCGCGAGCCCGTTTCACCTGAGTTCAAACATTCCGAGTGAGGACATGCTCCACACTCGGGCCTTAGCCGCGAACCCGTTTCGCCCAAGTTCAAATACGTTCCGAGTGAGGACATGCTCCACACTCGGGGGCTTAGCCGCGAACCCGTTTCGCCTAAGTTAAAATACGTTCCGAGTTAGGACATGCTCCACACTCGGTGGCTTAGCCGTGAACCAGCTTTTGCCTAAGTACAATTATAGCGAAGGAATAGATAAAAGATCAATACTCTCAATCAAAAGTTTCAACCTGTTTGAATATTCCAAGCAAAAGCCTAATAAACGAGCCCTAGGCTCGGCAAAGTTTACGGTTACATCAACCATCCGGCATCCCGGGGCAAATTTAAAGCGATCAAGTTTCGCAAGCGTCTTGTTGAGGACTGGTCGGGTTGACGAAGGTCTCCAGATCGATCCCATCAGCTATGCACGTGGCGGACTCGGTGAAGGTCTCCATGAAGTCCTCACTCGCCAAAAGGAGGGTCAGTTCGCCAAAAGGAAGAAACTTAATGTAGCGACCTGACCCGGTAAGGGTCGAAGTCTCTGTGCTTACCATGCTAGTCCCTGGATCGACTTGCTAGCACGCACAGTACTAGATGAAATAGCAGAAATAACATACATCTCTTTATTACATCGATAGTAAAAGGAGCAATACAATTTATTACAAGATATGGCATAAGGCCAAATAAAACAAAAACTACGGAATCATAGAAGTAAATGAGTCCATCAACTCCATGAGCAAAAGCTGAGTGTAGAACATCGACCTATCGCACCTTATTCCTCGTCGAATATATCTGCAACATGATACGTTGCAGCCATATAGGTCAGTACATTGAATGTATTGACAAGTCACATCATGAGAGTATAATGAACCTATTTGTACATGCAATTTGGCTGGTGGAAAGCTCTAAGTTTAACTTTGCATAAAGCTAGTTTTCCCCTATTGTAAAAGAAATATTCTACTACTAAAAATAGCATATGATTGAGATGGTACCCCCTTCACAATCTATTCCCAAAGTTTAGTTAAAACCCAGATTAAAATGGGTGATGAGATCTCCTAGCATTTCCAAGGTCACACTATCTACTCAGCTAAGCCAGAGCTCGTAATGGCTTGTGGCTGCACACGTAAGCTTCTAGACATGAAAACATGTTTGATCCCTCTGATCCTGACCGGACGAACCACTAGTGTGCACTTCCATGGATTCCGCATGAATGCTCCCACTGTACTTCGCCACCATTCAAACCAATTCCGCCTAGGTAGTTCACTAAAAGTCATGGTCCTGATTACTACATTGTCGCTCATACTTTATGATGAATCACTCCCCAATCCACGCCTACTTTAGCGAAGCAATATGATATAAAACGGTGGTGACAATGTTGTAAGGTTCAGACCTACCTCAATGAACTACTGGGTGTAAAGCATAGACATCCAGCATAAATTCCTATCATGCAATTTTACTGCAAATGACTAAGTGCATATAAAAACATAGGTATTGAAAATATGATCAAGATGTAAACTTGCCTTGGTACTGCTGGTTCAACTTTAGAGAATGATAGTACTTAGCTTCGCACTCCGAACAATCTATTGCAAAGTAAATAAACATACGTAAGCAATCATTCCAGAGAACCAAAATAACATGCAACATACAAAGAATCAGAAAAACCAAATGAAATTCTAACACACTTGACTTGCATGAAAATTTTCTAAGTGCAAAACAACATGTGACATAGGGTTCAAAAATTGTGATGTAAACTAAAGTGCATACAAGGCATAGTAGTAAAACTATCATGGACAAATCTTAATTGTGTGAAAATTACCGTGACAATGGTTTAAGTCATAGGATTTGGCTAGGGTGACAAAGTGCAAAACGAATCAATTCAAACGGAGTGATAGTTTAGGAGATATGGCCAAATAGAGTTCAAATCTGAATCTGAATAAATTTCAAATTAGCAAAAGTTTGCAGAGATGGGTTCTCTGGATAAAGCTTGTCGAGTTGAACATTTTGCCGTTGGTTTCATCTAGTTTGGATCTACGGTTAAAAATTATGGCTAAACGAAGTTAAAGGACTAATCTGCTAAATCCAGGGACTAAACAAAAAGTTTTTTTCTCACAACCGGGTCCCTGGACAACAGATGTCCGTTGCGGGGCTTATAGGGCGAACAACCGACAATGAACAAAATTGCTACGTGACGGTTAATAAAAATAATGCTCGATTTAAAATAAACCACGATTCACCGCGTGCCGGTTCAAATCTAAAAAAACTAATCTAAATGAATGGTAGGAAGCGGGCGGTGGCTCATAGTGGCAACGGCGTCGGGCGGTGGCTCATAGTGGCAACGATGTCTGTGTCGGGCGGGGGCTCGACGTCGGCGGGGCGGCGATTGCGGTTGTCCAAAGCGGCGGGGAAGGACGCGTGGATGACCAGCGTGTCGAGGCAGTCCGGACGGCGGTGACGGTGCTCCTCGGGCGTGGGAGTCGAACGGGAGACGTTGGCGGTGCTCCGGTAGGGCTCGAGGTCGTCGGGGCGGGTTCTCCGGCGTGACCTAGGCGGCAAACATATGTCAAATGGGTGTGCATTGGCACAAGGGTTCGATCGACGAAGAATGGAGGCATGGAGATGCTCATCGGCGACGAAATCCTCCGGCGAAGATGGCTCGGCCGGCGAGATCCAAATGGACGAGGCGGGCTGTGCGGGCCGCATGGGGAGTAGCGGAATGGCGAGATGAGAAGAGCGGGCCCCGGGGTTTATATAGGCGAGGCTAGGAGGCTCGGGGCTGCGGGATAAGCCCTATCTGCACGAGCTGCGGCCGACAGTTGCGGGAGCGTGGGCGCAGCGTCCCTCCCGTGCGCTGCGGCAAAGGTTGAAGATGGCTGGGGTTGGGGGTCCCACTGGTTAGCGAGATAGAGAGAGAGATGAGGGGCAGGTGGTGGCCGTTGGATCGAGAGAGATCGGGCGGCGGAGAGTCTCCCATACCAGTTCAGTAATTAAAACGACATCGGGCCGAAATTGGCCGTGGGCCGACTGGCGTTCTCCTGGACCGAACTGGTTTCGGTCCAAGCAATGTGTGAGTGTGTGTGTTTTTTTTACAGAAACTCTTTGAGGTCCAAAAGTAAATACAATTTATAAAAATACTACAATAATTTCTAAAATCATTACATATAATATAGAGAATAGTGCACATTTTTTTCTGCTCAAATAATTTGGAAAATATTTTTATAATGCAATTAATGCACTTTTTGCCAATAAAATAAATACCAAATAAACTGCAAATAATATTATAATACTTTTCCAAACTCATTTTATATTTGAGGATGTCATTTTATCCTCTCTCTTTTATATTTTCTCGAGTGGAAAAATATTTGAATGTTTCAGAAAACTCCAAAATGCAATAAATCATGAAATGCAATGATGATTCTATTAACATCCAAATTTAATAAAATTGGGATGTTACACTTAACAGGAAGGGTTTCTGAATTAATAAATCCTACAACAAACCAATGGGACGCTGACCTGATAAATCAAACATTCTGGCCAGAAGGTGCAACTATCATCCTTCAGATACCTATTATAGAGCAAACAGCTGACTTCTTCACTTGGCATTATGATAAAAAAGGTATCTTCTCAGTAAAGTCGGCGAACAGGGTTGGTATAGATAATGCAGTAAGAGAATCATCTTCAGGACTAACTTCAACTTCTAGTGCGGAAATAGAGAATTTAGATTTTGACTGGAAGAAGTTATGGGCACTTCCCCTACCAAGCAAAGTGAGGCATTTTCTATGGAGAATAGCGACATACAGCCTGCCTCTAAGGACAAAACTAAAAAGAAAAGGTATGCACATTGATACTAGATACCCAGTATGTTATACGATGAAGATGGTGGACATATATTTTTGAAATGCAAAAGAGTAAGAGATTTGTGGAGAACATCCATGTTAGAACATATCAGAGTTAAACTTTTTCATTGTCCTGATTCGAAAAAGGTTCTTGAGGAATTTTTTAAACTAAAACAGGATGAACATCTCAAAATCCGCTTCTTAACGTGGATGTGATGGAACGAGAGAAATAAAGCAAATAATGGTGACATAACTCAAGGAAGTTTCATCTTTTGCTGATTATCATCTTTTGAAGTGTATGAAGGACAAAACTCAAGGAAAAGAGAAGAGCAACATGAAGACGGCAGAATGAAAACCACCTCCATAGGGAAACATGAACATTAATGTAGATGGGGCTTTGCCGAGGCATCAAATAAAGAAGAAAGAAGAAAGAAAGTCAACCTGCGAAGCCCTTCATGCGCCATATCTTTTTTAGAACACCCTCCTTTCTGCGTTATCTTTTTTTTTTAGAATCACATTGCGCTTTATTGCATAAGTTCAATGTTTACACGGATACGTAAATGAGCAGGTGGCGCATCGAACCACGCATGCTGACCTACGTCGAGAGACGTAGCCATACGATGTAGACCGTTCTGGTATAACATCACCTCAGACTTTGCAACCTGAAATGCAACAGCCAACATCCAGGGAAGCTTATACTCAGACAGATCTGGTAATTCAGTCTGCACAACCAAGTACGGTGCCAACTGGGCTTTCACAAAGGGATGCAGAACAAGCAAGCCTTTCTCGTGTACCATCATCTCAGTGTTTGTCATCTGCAATGCATTCATCGGTTCCACCGTCCAGTATTCTGCTTGAAAGAGCACACCCTGATCAGTGTCAACCACCAAGCCATCAACCCGAGGCTGCACCGGGTTCTTCACCACAAATCTTTTCGGTGGCGCCAATCATGTTTAATCATCCACCAGTTGGTGATGATCCATTGGAAAAATGAGTTGCACAGATTGCGGTTACACATTGACTTGCTTAACAAAACCCACCAATTAAAGGTTTGCTATTCCTTCTAGCTCATGTATGTACATCTTGGTTGTGAATTTCTTACACTAGCTAGTTCCGGGATTCATCTTCTTCTTCTCATTTTTTTTTCACTTATATATGGACAGGAATCACAGCTTAGGACCGAGTGTAGCCAAGAAATGGTGAAGCTCAAACAAAAGTATGATTTGTTACTTCGAGAACAAGAGTCCACTCATCTTCAGCAAACCAAGACACTTGCTAATTTATGTGAGAAAGTTCTCCTCAACCAGTCACTAGCTGGCTATCTTCGGGATGAATTCGCATCTTCTGGAGAACAAGGTATTATTGAGTATTGACTACAAGCAATCATTTTTTATGTCCTCTATCTAAATGAATATGCTGACATTTTTTCACTTACATATGGACGAGATCTGCAGTGGTGGAGTCACCAACTGCGTCGCCGTCAGCCGCTCGACCACCAGTGCGGATACGGGATACATCATGTCCAACCGTTACAGGTCGATCGACCATCACTATCATCATCGCCATCTTCGCAAGTGGTCAGACCACATCCCTCCATGCTAAGCAACATTGTCAGATCAACATCTACTCCCTCCGTCCCATAATGTAAGACATTTTTTGACACTAGTGTAGTATCAAAAAACGTCTTACATTATGGGACGGAGGGAGTACTAGTTTTAGCCTCGCGCCAGTTCTGCCACGGGGAAGCTTTGGAGTCCAGAGTGAACTAGCACATGCACATGCTCCTCGTCTTCAGCACAGGTTGCCTGCACAGGTGCATTCGATGGCATCTGCAACTCAGCAGCAGCTTCCAACTGGGCTTGAGAGCATGTCTGCAAGGACATGGTCTACCCCTGTGACTCCAGTAAATATAAGACAATCATGCCCACATGCAGTTCCCCCAGGGAACCCATCACTATCAAGCTTGCATCCAAGTTCACACTCCACTATACCCTTGGGGCCATCAAGTTCACATCAAATTCCACCACTGCCATCAAGTTCACAGGCCACTGTACTCGCACCCGTGGGCCCATCAAGTTCAAATCAAATTCAGCAGGTTCCACCACTGCCATCAAGTTCACAGCCAACACGCCTGCCATTGCCATTGCCAGTGCCTTCGAATCCAAATCCAGTTCTTCCACTAACATTACCACGAGGTTTGACTACGACATCTAGTGTTCCCTCAGCTGCGTCCAGTGTGTTGCCAAGTAAAGGTGTTGGGCCTTGCGCACCAGGCTCGCCGCAGTCAGATTCTGATGCAGAATCACTGGATCAATTTCTAACCAGTATTGGGGTGCCCAGTGATCCCCATGGCGTGGCGGCTCCGGAAGTGATATGCCTATCTGATGATGAAGAGACCGGTACGTTCACATTTCCTTGACACCGAGTGTAACAGGTTGCTTGAAAAATTAGAGATCTCAAGGATAGTACAACTGCACAAGTACAAAGATGCCAATGATAATTTAAATAGCATTATCTCAGGTGCAGATTTACAAACAGAAAAGACACTGGAATACTATTTTAGAACTAGTAGTTTACAGTAACTAAGAGGAAAAAAAAGGCAAGTGTTAACAGATTAGATTGTCAACTGGAGCCGCCATGTACACAGTGAGCCGATCCATTGTTCTTGCATGTTATCCAGTACGAAATTCAATAACAGACCTACAATGCGATTCAAAACCGATAGTTAGAAATACATATATTTCAGTTGCAACTAAACTGTAGATAACAATGAATGAATATTAACTACAGGCACTTAGGATAACACATGCTTATGGTGTTGAATCCAATATAAGGTGTCCTGTGTATCTTCCTTTAAAGCTGACATGTGTATTTATTCTCAAGAGAATACATCTGCACGTAGGGAACTAGCTAAATGAACTAGCTCTTGAGTCTCAATCTAAGTGAACTAGCTCATTAGTAGTCTTTGCTTTGCTCCATTAGTTGTGTTGTAGCATAGTTCCATTCATGGTTTCTGTTACTTATTTTTCTGTCATTTACAATTTTCGTTTAGCAAAGTGATGTGCCTCTTGAATAATCAAATGCTGCTACCAGTTCAGTCACTGCACTTAACACTTGCACTTTTTTGAAGAATATTCTAAATGAAGTAGATCACGAGTCTCAAATCTGGACAGAGTTGTTTGTTCCGTTTGTACAGCTAAATCTGCTATACTTTGATCAGGAATTAGTTGTACTTGCTGTTAGGGATGTAAATGGCGTGATAAACGGCGCCGCAAGGCCCGTTTAGTAGTTCATTTTTCCCAGAAAAATTAAGCTTTCTTGAACTGTTAGACCGACGAGTGGGCTTAAATGGGCGCCGTTTACATCATGACTTGATGTCAGATTAGTCGTAAAAGTGTTACGAAGTGAGATATGAAGGAGATACCAAGACAAGAAAATGTATCCTGCAAATTGTAACTTTTTCCCGTTTTTCGAGTTTGAGTACATGATGAATGTCTAACTGATAGAATGATTTTTTGCTCTATAGATCACCAAACCAAGCAAGAAACACCGCTCCTCGCTGAAGTGCTCGAACAGAAGGGTCCTTGCAAGTTTTTGGTCAAAGGCGATGCTTGCAAACAAGAAAAATTGATGCCCAGATCGATTCTATAATCACAAATTTGTGATGCAAGTCCTTGTTTCTACTAGAGAACTTTGAGTAACATGTAGTAACTGGGATTGATTGCTGCTACTTAACGCTTAACGCAACGCCTAATTATATATGACATGTCACTTAACGCTTACTTGGATAGTACAAGTAGGCATGTCCAGCAAGCAGCCAACCTACTTCTACACCTACTTGCTTTTTTTGTTTACTTTTTCAATTTTGCGAACTTTTGCCTAATTCATGAACTTTTTTGTCCAACTCGTGAACTTTTTTTTTAAATCGATGAACTTTTTCAGTTTCGCAAACTAATTTGTCAAATTTGTGTACTTTTTTTAAACTTGTGAACTTTCCATTAATCCATGAACCTTTTTAAAATTTTAAAACCGGTAACTAGTTTTTTCTTGTAACAAAACAGCAGCAGTAGAGAAACTGAGAAAAATATATAACAAGCAAACGAAAACTAACGATCACAAGCGGTCAACGCAAAGTGAAGGAGTGAGGTACTTCGGCCGCGGCCCACTATGGCGAGCTTGAGGGCCAACTTATCTTTCGGGCGCATAAGGGTCCAAAGTGGAAAAAAGTTTGTGAATTTGAAGAAAGTTCACAAAATTGAAAAAAAATTCATTGATTTGAAGAAAAAAGTTCACAAATTTGAAGAAAGTTTACGTAATGGAAAAAAAGTCCATTGGTTTGAAAAAAAGTTCACAAATTTGAAATTTTAGTTCATGAAATTGAAAGAAGTTCATCAATTTGAATTTTTTTTTCATGAATTGGATATATTTTTACATTAAATACTTATTTCACAGGAGGCCGTCCGACTGCGCCTGCCTTTTGTCATGCCCGGAACAGGGAAAAATTAAAACAACAACTTTAAGTAACTATTAAATTATGACTTTAAATACTTTTTTCCTTCAAACCTGGCATGGATGCCTACCATATGCATGCCCACCTACTGGCAAAAGTTAAGGTCATTTCATGAATGCCCAAAAAACACCATGCTCAAAGTAGGGTGTGCGAGTAGGTCAGAAGGCTCCATTTGAGAGCACATTGTTTCTCGACGTCCGCTAAATGACCCCAATTTTTTTATTGGCTTGTATGACCAATTTAGGGTATCATGCCAATTTTTTTGGTTTTCTACAAATGTTGATAAATGGCCGGACGTGTTGCAATTTGCATACGGTGTCGGAAATCGTTCAAACTTAGCATGGATGCCTCATGTGTCCGTGTGAGCAAGAAGTTAGGGTCATTTATCTATAGTCGAAAAATAATATCAATTGAGAGGAGTGTAACATCAGTTGAGAGGAGTGTGCCACAGTAGGCCAGACGGGTGCATCTGTGAGCATAAAGTTCTTCATAATTTGAATGCTTATGTTTGTAATTTTTGTCACTATCAATTGACATGAACATTTTCTTATGTCCTAACCATTTCTTAAAATTTGTCAACAATTTTGGCGCTGAGTGTTGGCGAACTGAAAGGCGACATGTTCAACAATTAGGTTTGGCGGAGATGCGCATGTTCAGATGAATGTGTAGCCACATAAGGAAGGGCTGGATCCAGAATGATGATATGCGAGACAGAGTTGGAGGTAGGACCAATTGACGAGAAGCTTGTCCAACATAGTCTGAGATGGTTTGGACATATTGAACGCAGGACTCCAGAAGTTCTGATATAGCGGACGACTAAAGCGTGCTGACAATGTAAAGAGAGGTCGGGGTAGACCAAACTTAACATGGAAGGAGTCCATAAAGAGAGAACTGAAAGACTGAAGTGTCACCAAAGAACTAGCCATAGACATGGGTGCGTGGAAACTTGTTCATGTGGCAAAACCATGAGTTAGTTGCGAGATCATATGCGTTTCAGCTCTAACTTATCTCAACTTGTTTGGGACTAAAGGCTTTGTAGTTGTTGTTTATTATAGTTGTCAACAATTTTGGAATTTCAAATTGTGTATGAAAATTTTACAAACTTGAACACCTTTTCCAAAATTGTTAACAAATTCCGAACAATTGATGAAAATTTTGAGCAAAAATTGCAAACCTATATTGTTTTACATTTTTTTTGAAACACAAACATTTCTTAAATTTGTGACTTTTTCAAAAAAGGGAACTTTTTATGAAATTCCAAAATATGTTTTAAAATTGTAAACAATATTTGAATAGGTTCAAAAAGAATAATAAAGTTTTAAAAGGAGACAAATTAATTAACAAAAAAGAGAAGAACGACATAAAACATAGAAAAAAATGCTTAGGCCTTGGTCCAACTAGGTGACTAGGGGTGGGCATACAACTCTGACCAACCGAATGTCGAACCGAAGCCGATACCGAAAAGGGTGAATTTTTTTGGTTTTTATTGTTAGTACAGTTAAAACCGATTTTTGCTTCAATAACCAAATTCAAATTAGGTTTCGTATTGATAAACAGTATAACCGGAAGAAAACCAAAGTTCAGGCATCCAGTATGAGGCTCTCTCACACGTGTGGCGCAACACCGATGGCTCAGTTGCGCAGGGGTGTCCGGCCACGTACGATACGAACGGCCCAATGCATGCTTTGTTCCCCATGTGAGAGCTAAGCCATCCTTTTTTTTTTTTTGAGCGGTAAACCTTAAACCTTAAACCCTAATTGCAAGGCTTCGCTGTCCATCTAATTTATTGCCAGGCTACGTCATCCAACTAATTGCAAGGCCCAAAGACAACTACTAGTACTTTTGTGTGGCTAGCGGAGGTGCAGCCATTTTATTTGTTTAGTACCACATCGCCTAGGTATGCTAAGGGTAAAAGTGCTCGTGGATATAAGCGCATGACTCAAAAATGTTCACAGCTGCGTCGTAGCTTGTATGTATACGCCACCAAAATGTTTTGGGTATAAACTAAAAACTGACCGAAACAGTCCATTAACCAAAATATCGGTTTGTTGTACCCGGTTGATATTTTTGGTTTTTTGGTTTCTACCACCCTAATAGGCGATGGAATCGCTCCGTTTGGGCGCCTACTGGGCCGGCCCAAGTGTTCACAGATTTGAAAAAAGTTCATTGATGTTGAAAAAATCTTCATGGATTTGAACTTTTTCACAGATTTTCAAAAGAAAGTTCAAGAAGAAAAGTTGCAAATTTTTTCGAGAAAATTAAAAATGTGTCACAATTTGAGAAAACGTTAACAAATTGTATTTTTTCAATTTTAAAAAGTTCACGATTTGGAAAAACAGGTCAAAATAAAAAGAAATAAACAAAACAAAACCAGGTTTAAAAAAACACGAAAAACCGTCGTGAAGATTCACAAAGTTACATTTGCCATATAAGAAGGCAAAAAAAGCAAGCAAGTGTTAAAGTCATGTTCAAAAAATTGTCAAAAATGTTAGTTCTTAAGTTTGCAAACTCCTCATATCTCTTTAAAATTCTTTAAAATGTAGTTCGAAAAACTGTTCTTAACATTTTGAACTAACATATCTCTTTATTTTTTTTTGAAATGTTCATGCTTTTAAAAAATGTTGTTCAAAATTTTCAAAAAATGTTCATGCTTGTAAAGAAAATGAAATTTTCAAGATGTGTTCAAGTTGTTCAAACAATTGTTGGATTTTCAAACATTATTTGATTTGTAAAAATTTATTCAGAATTTCCAACAAATGTTTGAAAAATTGAAAAGGTGTCTGGATTCTGAGTTGGTGTTAGTTTTTAAGTTTCCACTCTCCTCATTTGTCACAAACACTAGTCAGCTCAACTGGTGAGTCACTCACTCTTACGTACGGCGTATAGGTACTGGCGGGTAGGCGATATACTTTTAGAAAAGACCATGATTAGAAAGGGGTATGAAGAGATATCCTCTGTTGCTGTGTTTTGCGGAGTTGTGCCAAAGCAGAAGTGAATAATATCCTCCTAGGTTCGTAGCATGTACGCGATGCCATAGAATCGTCTCCATAGGCATACTCTCAGTGTCTGGACAGAGATTTACATCCTAAATTAAGTTTAATCAACCAAAAAATTAATATAAACACATACATTTGTCCATCCTTGATCGAACAAACGTTAGCACATGATAAATAAAGCACAGGGAGATGGAATGTTTTGACAATGTCGAATAAAGCCTACACACCAACCTTTGAGCCGTACGTTCCCCCCACAATGCACTTTATTAGTAGTATATATGTATATAATATGAGCAATAATAAGCACATATACTCATGGATCGCACCGTATCAATTCTTCTTCTTTATGTGCTCCGCGTTTCTGTGATAATTAACCAGAACATCGGCAGATTCTATGCACCTACATCCCTAACTATATTTGCCAAGCACGAGGTAGGAGTACTACTGTAAGTAGGAAAATTAAGGTACACATCAATCAGCTCTCTGAAGACTGAAATGGACACTTGTCGCCCAATCAGATCCTAACTTTACGCCCATATTACCACCTGGGCAGGAACATTTGGAATCCATGTTGGTTCCTTGTGCAGCTAACCATGGTGTGACATGTCCACTACTTATCTACTGCCTCCTACATCGATTAAGTGATTAACTAGTTAATTACAGCAATGCCCTGCAAATGATGATGAAGAATGCTGCTAATTAAATTACCACCAGCAGCACTGCCATGGAGAGAGACCATCATGCAGCACCGGGCCATGTTCCAATTTCAATTGTGCGCACACGATCGAGCATCTTCGCCTTTAGGGGTCCACCGTCGTCATTGGATCGGAGAATTCAGAGCACAATTCTAGACTTTACTCCCCTTTGTTTCTTCTTTTGAAAAAGAGAATAACCAAGAGAAAAATGAGATCCATATCAATGCCATGACATGCATGCTTTCCTCTTGACAAAGAAAATCTGCTGCTTTTTCTTTTCTTTTGAAAGAAATTCGGAGGCCCCTCACTCCACTTCCATGGATCGATCGACGCACTCGAGGTAGCTAGTCGAGTGTTTTCGAGTCAAAGCTCTCGCCGACGAATCATGAGTGACTATATCTATTTTGGTTCTAGTCTATTGCTCCAAGTTGCGCCTTTCCTGTCTATTTAATTTTACCTACAAAGGTAGAACATCAGCTATATACATATATCTACTCACAACTTGAGCAAGGTGGCTTAGTGGGATGAGCAGAAAGTGGAAGCAATTGATTGTTGGTACATTCTTCTGCGATCTGCACCGCGCCATTCTGAATAAGAAGATGCGTCAAGTTTAAAGCAACAAATGCGTGTCTATATATATATACAAGCAACCATGAAAATAAACAAGTAAACAAAATTTGTTGCTATCTGTTCCAATGAAATCTTGGCAAAGATTTGCTTTCACATACATAACCAATCATGGATGTAAGCAAACACCCATCTTTATAGCGCTACAGATTAAATTAGTTTCTGTTGCTGGACAAAGTTCTCTACAAAATCATGCTACTATATACCATATGTTTTTCTTTTTCTTGTAGATGGTAGGTAGGTCCATGGACTGAGTGTCTATCTGCTTTTGGAGTACACTACTACAGGAGATGATGAGATTAGAGCAGCAGCTACTACTAACCACTACTACTATTATATCTGAATTAAAGCTTCAGGTAACCACCGGCGCTCCGCTCTTTTCAGCATGATCCCCCCTGTGACATGATTAAAGCAGCTGTTCTTCATTTTTCAGCAGTTGCACAAAGTATTTTCTTTTCCTTCAGAAAAAAAAGATCACTTTTGTCTTTCAAATGTCTGCCTGAATGGGATTTTTCAAGGAAGATAAGATGAGTGTTCCGCAGCTCATTAACAATGACATGGCATCGAAAAGGGGAATGCTCATGTTGATCCCTTGAGGCACAGGGTGCTTTCAGAGATGCAACACTCCATGTGACATGATTCTCTGATCAATGTCCAGGAGCTTTCATCCCACACACACCCAGCCCCCTGTGCATGCAAGGTGGATGCAGACATTTGCAAAACGAATGAAATTTAGCGCGATTCAGCGGATCGAAAGGTGCGATTAGGACTTGACAGAGCATACAATTCATCTTTAGATCTCTCTTTCTTTTGCACAAAAAGAAATGTATCTATCAGTTGGAACAACTTCAGAAATTCATGAAGAACCTATGATAATAATAATAATAATAATAATAATAATAATAATAATAATAATAATAATAATAATAGTACAGCATGAGGACAAGCAGCTAGGTGTTGGAACACCCAAATGACCAGCTGTGGGGAGCTGGCTGCAGGTACTGTAAATAAACAAAAGGGGTTGAGATCTTCCAATGTATGAACACAGGGATACCTGGTGTAAAATACAGGTAGGTGCATGCATCAGGTATGCATAGTTCTTCCAACTCAACTGCCACATACACACACACACATAGATTAATCAGGCTCTTGCAAGTGTCTGTGTGATTCAGGAGCAGCTAGATTGATTAGCTAGGCAAGCATGTGGTGCATGGATGGATGGAATCCTCCATCATGATTGACTCAACCCCCATGTGTCCCCCAATTCTACATCTCAAACCTCACCTCCCTCCTGTGGTCACTCACAGCCACCACATGCACCCTGATTATTTAACAATTAGCAGCACCAACAAAGTTGCTGCAGATGAGATGGAAAGGGTGAGTGCTTGAGTAGATTGGTAGATTAGATATGTAACAACTTGTTGAATGTTGAGGAGGAGCAGCAAATCTACATCCTTGGATTTACTGTTGCCTCCATTGCCTCCCATGCAGTGGACATTGGGCTCACAGATGCATATATCACCATCATCATCTTGCTCACTTCAACTAGTGTAGTCTAGGGTTGCTGTCTGTGGTGATGGAGGGGCATGTATGTTGGTTCACCATCATCTCTCATCTCATCTTTTCTCAATCACAGAAAGAAAATGAAAAAAAAACACTACTCCTTCCGATCCAAAATAAGCGTCGCAGTTTTGAACTAGTTTTGAACTGGGGTTAGTTCAACACTGCGACACTTTTTATGGATCGAAGGTAGTACGTACTTAATTATCATAGTGTATATGAGAATATTGTTTGATTTCTATGTACCATTACATGCTAATTAACCACTCACATCAAGATGAAGGTGAACAAGAGATCCCATCCGGCCCCAATTACCACAAAAATCCTTTAACTAGGGGGAGGGGTGGGCGGACAAAACAAGAGGAACGATTAAACACACGGATGTCTGACTGATCAGGGCCGTTGGTTTCTGATCGGACGGCCTAGGCGCACGAGCTTACTGTTCCATTGCCGCTGCCGTCGACGGCGTGGTGGGGGTGGCCTCCTCCTCCTCGGCAGCTGTCGGCGCCACCGTCCAAGTCGCCGCCGCGCTCCACGAACTCGCGGTGCACGGCGAAGAGCGCGCGGCAGCTCATCTCCTTCTCGAACCGCCACACGTAGTTCAGCCCGACGAGCAGCTCCGCCACGGCCGCCTCCACCTTGTCCCGGTCCGCGAACTGCAGCGTCTGCAGCAGGAACGTGTTGCCGCCGCCGCCTCCGCCGTGGCGAGGGGGCAGCCGGGCTATGTCCGTCGTCGATGACGTCGACGTCGTCTTCCGCTGCTCGAAGCTGCGCTCCGCCTGCCACCGCACCGTGGCGTGCGCCATGGGCGCCAGCCACTCCAGGATGCCGCCCAGCGCGGCGCGCCACTCGCCGGCGAGCCCCGCGTCCGCCTCGGCCACCGCGCCGCGCAGCCGTGCCCGGAGCTGCGCGCGCACGCTCGCCGTCAGCATGCCGTACAGCTCGTCCCGCTCGTCCGGGCCCACCAGCCGCTGCGGCGACCGCGCCATCCGCTCGATCGAGATCACCAACCCGGCGTACCGCGGCGCCAGGGCCGCCGCGCCCAGCGTCCCCGCCGGCGGCACCAGTGTCGCCGTGCTGTACTCGAAGAAGCCGCGCCGTCTGCTGCCCTTCGCGCTCTGGGCAACGAGGGCGGCCACGTCGAACGGCACCGCCTCCATCGACATGGACTTGCGCGACGGCGGCGGCGGGGACTGCGCGTCGGCCGACGGGTGGACGGCCGAGGAGAGCGTGAGGCTCCGGTAGAGCGGCCCGTGCCGCTGGTCCTGGCCGCCGGCGCCGAAGACGAGCTTGATGCGCGCGAGGATGGTGAAGGCCGCGCGCGCCAGCGACGAGACGACGGCGTCGAAGGTGCACCCCCACAGGGACGTCTGCTTGAGGTTCTTCACGTCCTGCTTCTTGGAGAAGATGAGCTGCTGCTGCTCCGACGCCACCGAGATCTTGCTCGCCGACATGCTGCGCCGGTGGCACCCTCCTCCGCCGCTTGCTGCAGCGTCGGCCCGCAGGAACTTCCGAAGGCCGTGCTCGGCCTCCGCGAGCTCCTCCATGGCCCTGCGGAGCGCGGCGGTGGTGGCCACCTGCTTCTCCAACTTCCTCGCCCGCGCGTCCATCTCCTTCCACGTGGGCGCGGCCCAGCGGTACCGGTCGCGGCCGGCGTCGGCGAACTCGAGCAGCGCGTCCCTGAACTCACGCAAGCAGGGGTCGGCGCACCGCTCCGCCAGCGCGGCGACGGCGTCGGACGCGCCCCGCAGCGCGTCGACGAGCTCGGCGCGCGCGAGGCCGAGCAGGAAGGCGTCGTCGTCGGAGACGACCTTGCGGACGCCGTCGAGGTGGACGACCTCATGCCGGAGCCGCGCCACGGCCGCGTCACCGACGGCGCGCCACACGTGCAGCAGCCTGGACACGAGGCTGGCCACCTCGAAGGCGAGGATGCCGACGTTGCCCTTCTTTCCACCGGCGCCCGCCGGCGGCGCTCCAGAAGACGACGGCTTCGACGAGATGGCCGACCGGACCTTGGCCAGCCATGACTCGCGCGCCATGGGCATCGGTGGATCGATCTGTCTGTCAATGGCACGCACCAGCAAGGAAGAGAGCAAGAGCTACCCACTTGCCTTGGTGTGTGTATATATAAGAGGATAGTTGTAGTCCAAGGAATGGAAAGGTGTCAAGGTCAAAATGTTTCAAGAGCTTCCTATCTTAGTACAACACTATTGGGGAAGGAAACGCAAAAAGTCTCTACAAATTTGAAATGACCACAAGATGATCAAAGTGTTGATGAAAAAAAAAACACATGGTTGAAATTTGGTTTGAAATGTTTTGAATGTTGTAGAAAGATCTAGAGTGCAAATCGCGCACGTGTGAAAAGGTTGATGATGGCATCATTCCTAAATGTGAACATGAAGCATGAACTGATTGATAGTTTTGGTAATGCCATAAATATCCATTAATAATATTTTCATATACTTTGGAACAAAAGCATTTTTAGATACATTAATATCTAAAGGAAAGAAAGAAAGAATGATTTGTAAACGCGTGGTAGGAACCTGATTTGGAATGTTTGGAGTGTTATAGTAAGATCTAGAGCGCGAAATTGCGACGTGTGAAAGGTGAGTGGTGATGGTGATATGGTGATGGAATTGCATCAATTTGAGGATGAGTTGTAGGATGGTGGGGGAATGGGGGTCAACCTCCGTTCGTGACGACAGTGACACGCCTTGTGTCGTGTAGATCATACCATTGCATCGAGAAATCATGTCTTACAAAGCAAATATTGCGGCTAACCAATATTTTCAGTAATAAACAATGTATGATTGTGTGCATCAATCGGTCGACACAAAAGTTGTGATGATCCTCCTATCTGAAGGAAAGAAAAAAAATCTACAAAATCAGTGAACGGTTGGATCTCCATCCTTGCACAAATCCGGAGTGTGAAATTTCTGGTGTTATTTTGATTGACGGTGGAGGATTTATCGCATACGCTCTTTGTCATGTCGACGAGGAGGGTGGAGGGTTGCAAGAGAGGAGAAGAGGGGGCGTGACGTCGGCTGAATCTTCGTCCCGACACGTATGACCAATTTTGGACAAGGAAAGGGGGTCGGAGAATTAAGTAGGGTTGGGGGTTTGCAAGAGAAGAAAGAGAGGTGTGGTCACACTCACACTAGCTGGTGGATCATATTCTTCTGGTGCATGAGAGAGGGAGGGGTAAACCAGAAGCTAGACAAGTGAAGGTGGTGGAGTGGTGCTGCATCCCCATCCATCCATCTGCATCATCTCTTTTGACTTGACCACATTGGCTCATAGCTAAGCTAATCTAGATCCACCTGCTTGCTTGTTGCACATTGTGTGGAGGGAGCAGATCTCACCACTGCTTAAGTGTAAAGCTAGTGTGTTTGTGTGTGTGTGAGTCCACTTAGCTGAAACTGTTGGGAGACATGATTTATCTGTTCAGTCACCATCACACACACTCAGATTAACATTCAGCACCTGGCCTGTGGGTGAGGTTGCAGAGTCTGTCTAAGAAGAGATCTGAGGTGTGTGATTTGAAGTTTCATGGAGAATTCTCCAGTCCAGATTAGTATATAAATTAGCAATAATTAAGGTACTAGTACTAGTGACTAGTGTTAGGAAAGTTGGCTAGGAGAGGAGGCAATCATGCTAGATGGATAGATGGAGTACAGCCTTGAGAGTTGCTGCATCTGCATCTGCACACCCACCGTTGCCGTATCATCACATTCGGTCCACGCCATGGAAAGATGCTGCTACCAGCTTTTCAGTTTGTCAACCATGCATGCATGAATCATATTGGTCATACCCCAAAAACAAGCACAAAAAACATGGCTACTTTTAGTCAGACTCTGAAGTCTATCCTAAAAAAAAATACTCTTCTGAAGTCTACTTTCCACCCTCAACCCCAAGACAACTGCAGATGAAACCACTTCAGTGACATGGCATCCTGGTTGGCACTTGCTCTGGCTCTGCCACCTAGATATTTAAAAATAAATATATATTGAGCACTCTTTTTGTCTCATGCCTGGTCGACAGCTGGTTGATGGAAGCTAGCCACTAAGGGCAACTCCAAAGCGCCGACCCATTTCGTCCGTGCGAGTCTGTTTGGGTCGGCATGGACAGAAAAGTCGGCCCAACGCACCGACCCAAACGGACGCGCATCCGCTTTTCGTCCGCCCGCCGACCCATTCCCGGCCCATTTCTGAGCCGGATTTGTGTCGGCGCGGACACAAGACAGACGCGCGCGCGTGCCCGCATACTCCTCCCCTAGCCCGCTGGTCGGTGGCACATTGGCCATCCTCTCCTATTCCAACAGCAAAACCTCGCCCGCCTCCTTCATCGCCGACGCCGACGCCCATTTTTCCGGTGCCTCTGTCAGCTGCCGGTGCCGCAACATCCCCCCTGCTATGCTGCCACCTCCCACGTCGCCCGCCGCCGCCGTCTTGCCGCCGGGGAACCGAAAGCTTCCTACCCCCGCTCCCCCGACACAGCAGCAACCGCGACCAAGAAGCCGCCTCGCCGCACCGGCCAGATCCTTCGTCCTGACACCGGCACGCTCGTCGGACGCCGCCAGGGCAGCTAGCTGGATCGAGGGCGGCGCGACTCCCTTCGCCGGTCGTCTCCTTCGTTGACGCCCGCAAGTTGTTCGACAGTTTATCAAGGTACAAAATGGACTCCGCCGACGAGTTCTTTTTTCACAATTTCTTTTGCGAGTCCACGATTCCTCGTCCGATGATGAGGAGGAGATCTTGGATGCCGTGTTGGTCCATCGCCACCTCAATAGTCAGCGGCCGTTGTTTCGCGACTCCATTCCGGGGCACCTTCCGGCGTTGAATCGCAACCGAGAGAGCGAGCATTTTCTTCTTTGGAAGGACTACTTTGACACAACAAACCCGATGTTCAAACATCAGAAATTCCGCCGTCGTTTTCGTATGAGTAGGCATCTTTCAACCGTATTAGAGAGGGGGTGGTCGGCTACGATGACTATTTCCAGTGCAAAGAGGATGTCGTTGGAAATATTGGCTTCTCCTCTTATCAGAAATGCACTGCAGCCATCCGAATGCTTGCATACGGAGTGCCCGGTGATCTCATTGATGAGTACGTCAGTATGAGCGAGTCTACATGCCTAGACTCCATGTATAAGTTCTGCAAGGCTGTTATTGCTGTGTTTGGCCCTGAGTACTTGAGAGAGCCGACTCCTGAAGATACAACCCGTTTGTTGGCGATGAATGCCAGCAGGGGCTTCCCACGGATTCTTGGCAGCATAGTCTGCATGCACTGGGAGTGGAAGAACTGCCCTTCTGCTTGGCAAGGGCAGTATAAGGGCCATGTCAGGGCTTGCACTGTCATACTTGAAGCCGTGGCATCTCAAGATCTCTGGATCTGGCACTCTTTCTTTGGCATGGTTGAAATCACACAATAGCGCTCGCCGGTGTTTGCTAGGCTTGCCGAAGGCAACATCCCACCAGTGAACTTTACTATCAACGGCCACAACTACGACAAAGGATACTACCTGGGTGACGGTATCTATTCTCAGTGGACCACTATTGTGAAGACAGTCTCCAACCCTATCGGAGAGAAGAGGAAAAGATTAGCCCAAGAGAAAGAGAGTGCTAGAAAGGACGTCGAGCGTGCCTTTGGTGTTTTGCAATCTCGATGGGGCATCGTTCGGTATCCTGCTAATACTTGAAGCACGAAGGAACTGTGGGAGGTGATGACTGCTTGTGTGATCATGCACAATATGATCGTAGAAGATGAGCGCCTGGAACGTCTCTACGATCAAGGGTTTCAGTTTTAGGCTGAGAATGTTGTGCCTGAGCATGAAGGAGCGGCAACGTTTGAACAGTTCACCAATTTCATCATGAGTTGCATAATTGGGAAACTCACATGCAACTACAAAATGATTTGGTTAAGCATATGTGGGCTCAAGTTGGCAACCAATAAATGTATCTTTTTTATTTGGCTTCCAAAACTATGTCAGACTATTTCATTTTTTTCGGCTTGTAAACCTATGCTATTTATTTGGTTGCATTTTTTTGGTTTGTGGACTATATGTTTACTTGTGAATTAATGCAAAATTTGAGTGTGAAATAATATAAAATTTGTTCTATTTGTTGAAAAAGAGCGGCCAGCCGACCACGCCGGCATATATGGGTCGACGTGTTGGGTGCACTACCGACCCAAATCTCAAACAGGGCAGACGCCGAGCGAGCGCCAACCCAAACGGACAAAAGGAGAAAAAAAGCGACGTCCGTTGGGTCGGTGCGTTGGAGTTGCACTAAGGGCAACTCCAACCCTTAAACATATGGACTGGGGTGTTCGGACATTTTTTTGCCATCCAACCACATGCCTCAAACGTCCACGGACGCGTTCGGGCATCTTAAATCCTACAAACCGGTGGAAAAGCTAGTTGAGGTTTGCGGGCATCCGAACTTCCGCTACGTAGGTGTCTGACACCCCTGACCCAACAAAAACCGAGGCAGAGCCCACATATTTGGACCATTCCACGTTGTTTCCGCATGAACGTCCACCGTTTCCCACCCTCTTCGCTCCGATCGCCGCTGCCCTCCACCCTAGATCCCGCCCTTTTCCCGTCTACGGCCATGATGGAGTCACATGACCCCATGGAGATGTTCGTCGTGCCGCCAGAGCCGGAGATGGAGTACCCAAAGGTGGTAGCCGCCTGCAAGGCCAAATCGGCGGCACACACCGAGCGCCGCGAACAGAGGAGCAGTGAGGTAGTAGTTGTGGCAGGCGGTCAACCGCCACCTCATCCGATAAAGAAGGTGGATGGGGCGGCGAGAGGCACCTGTACACCCATTGATGAGGACAAGTACTTCGATCCCAATCACAGCGACATTATTCGTCTTCGTGCTTTGAAGTCGCTCACCCATTGATGATACACTATTTAAGAGGCCGTCAACATGAATTATGGCTTCTACAAACAATCAAAAATCGATGGCCAAGTGGAGCGCAAATCACCGAGCTTGTAAGTGTTTTGTTGCTCTATGTGTTGGTCATTTGGCCAGATATGCAACTTGTGTTGGATTTGGCCGAAAATATGCTCTATGTGTTGGTCATTTCGCCAGATATGCAACTTGTGTTGGGTTTGGCCGAACATGCTCTATGTGTTGGTCATTTGGCCAAATATGCTCCATGTGTTGATCATGTCTTTTCATGATAGCCAGCACGTGCATGCGCATTGTACTTCAAGGTGGAGGGCAAGAAATTCCGCTTCATGCATTTGTCGGGCTAAGCTGAATGTGCAACCCAAGTGGATCCACTTTGTTGGGAATTCCGCCAAGGCCGCCGCCATCACCAATGAAGATGAAGATGGTGATCCAACCGCCTCAACAAAAGGAGGGCTTGAGCAGTCCAAAAAGTTCAAAAGGCATCGGAGGAGAAAGTGGGAGGAGGAGAAGGGGAAACAAGAATGGGCAGCTGCCGAGATAACGAAGAGGTTCGAGGACATCAAGACGAAGAAGGGGGAGGCATGTGCCAAGCACCATGCCGTGGAGGAGGAAAAGGCCAAGAGGTTTGACAAGTTCATGGCGACGACAAAGAAGAAGATCAAGGCCGAAGATAAGAGGGCTGAGCTCGCGGCCAACTCGGACGATGCCAAGATGTTGACCTTGAAGATGGAGGATGTGAATCCCGATGCAGCGAAGCTCGTGCAAGCCTATCGTGCTAGGATGTTCAAGCGTATCACGGCCGACTTGGAGGAGGCAGCCACTGCGGACCAGTCAGACGCAGAGTGAAGAATTTGACACGGACAACCATATTATGAGGCACAAAAATGTCTTTTTTGCACGGACTGGCAACTTTTGGAGTCGGCAGCATGTTGAATATCGGCTCCTTTTTGGTTGTGATTGTATATGTTTGCATTGCATATGATCAAATTGCTATTATCAAATGGTGGAGGCCGGACCTGGGGCGGACATTTGGTGCACACAGTTGGATGACCGGCTCTGCTATCCTTGTCCGTGGATGCGTCTCGGACGTTTGGTGTGTTCGATTCGGTGATCCGTGTCGTGTTGGAGTTGCCCTGAGTGTCGAACATGTGTTAGGGAAGATGTTAGGGAAGTTGCACAATAAGATAGCAGTACTACTGACTAGTGTTAGGAAAGCAGTAGGATGCAATCATGCGTGCAGACAACCTAGCTAGGTACTCCCTCCGTCCGGAAAAACTTGTCATCAAAATGGACAAAAAGGGATGTATCTAGAACTAAAATACATCTAGATACATCCACTTTTATTCATTTTGATGACAAGTATTTCCGGACGGAGGGAGTAGGAGATGGATAGATTGAGTACAGGCTTGAGGTGAGCTGCTGCATCTGCATATGCACCCACCGTTGCCACATCATCACATTCGGTCCACGCCATGTAAAGCTGCTTTCTGTATGTCAACCATGCTTGCATGAATCATACTGGTCTGGTCATACCCCAAAAGAAGCACAAAAAACATGGCTACCTTTAGTCCACCCTAAAAAAATATATACTCTTCTGAAGTCTACTTTTCACCTTGAGCCAAAAGACAACTGCAGATGAAATCACTTGAGTGACCTGGCATCCTAGCTGGCACTTGCTCTGTTTTGCCACTTGGATAATGAAACATAAAACATATATTGACCTTTTTTTTGGAGTCCTGCGTGATCGACACCTGGTCGACAAAAGCTAGTCACTGACTAAGTGTCGAACGAATGCACTAAGTCAATTAAGTAGTGCTCAGGATGAAAGCTGGTCGAGTAGCAGCACACTAGGCAGTCAAAAAAGAAAAAGGAGTACACCACACTAGATCTTGTTGGGTTTGACCCCTCAATGGCGCCCATTCCATTGTTGCATAGTGAGTGCGTCTGGCTGTTCCTCCTGGCTTGGCTGGAAATCAAAAGCAGCAGCCATGGGTCATGACACCGATAGCCACCTCAATCAATCCGGCGCAATATATGCAAATATATATATATATATATATACAATTGCAAATCAGAAACTTGTTTTTGCATCAGGTATATATGTACCCCAACAATTTGGTTTTCTTTTGTCAAACCAGCCATCATGATGATGCCATGCTTGACAGTGCAGTGCAATGCCTAGTTAGTTACTTAAGACACTAGGAGCTTAAGTGGCCGTGATTTGTTATTTTCTTTTTTGTGTGCAGAGCTGTGCCACCAATCGAAGCCAACGGTCAACGGGATTCGGCATGAGAGGTTTTGAAATGAGGGGAAAAGCAGATAGAGATGGAGCAATGTGACATCTCCAGCCCCCTCCCACTTTGCGTGGCCAGCACCCAGAGTCGACGCCTTTCGACGGATGTGCGCCTCCAAGTTCAATGGAGGAGATATTCCACCCATGTATGCCTCACAAAGTTGCATATGCTGCCGTATGGTATGGTATGGTATCATGACAGTTGACAGTGCTGCTAATTTGTTTGGAGTGCGAACGATGCATGCACTCAAACATATGCACTAGTGCTGCTACTGATTAGGATCCTCCCTGCGTGGAAAGCATCCATGTACAAACCTCTTTTGATGTCATGATAGAAGTTGTGTCATGCAAAAATAATTACCAGATTTCCAGTAGACATTCTGTAGGGTAACAAATTAAGAGGAACAGTGATATACTGATATACCAATTGATCAATTTACAGCTATGCTGATTCATATTCAGAAGGTGCTTTCTGAAGCCCAGCCCTTCTTCTCCAGTGCCAATCTCAGTGCCTGCCACAGAACAAGAATCGCACATCATACCTTAAATATACAGCAGAACAAATGACAGAGATGATGCTTGCCTTTACTCTCTTCTTGTTAGCATTAAAGTCGATGAATCCTGACCGAGACGCCGATCGGTACTGAACGATTGATTTGTTGCCAGGAGGGAACCAGAACTCAACGTCATCTACAAACTGCACAGACGGAGGAACATAAAGTCTTTAGTGAATAATAACACCGCAATCTACACTTGCGTGAGCATGTGGATTACAAGAGTAACAAGGTGCTACCCCGAATATAGGGCTCTCGTATTCAACTCGAACATAGTCGTCTCCTTTCTCTACTACACGAGGACTGAAGTTGTCCGGCTTTGTCTTGGTCACCTGCCAACAGGTGTTACAATACAACATGCTGATATGACTTGAGTAATTTACCCTCCCGCTGCGCACTATAGAAACAAGATCGAGATGTTACATACAACTTCAATGAGCTCTTTCATGGCCTCATCTTTGCCTATGGGTTTACCCCTGGGGCCATCCTTGGGATTGTAATTCCTAAAAAAAGGTCATGTTCAGTACTCCACACTGCAGATGATGAATCTTTCAAACATTTTACAAAATCCGGATATATGAAAGAGCCATCAAAGGTGCACCTGATGATTAGACAGAATATGCGATACAGCATTTGTAAATGAAAAATTCATTTGCAAAGCAGACAGTCAGCAGTGCTCAAGTCAGACACTTATTCACAAAGGGAAAGTGTTGTTCCTCAAAGGTTTGCGCCAACAGATGCATATATAAGTGTAGTACTGCGACAGGGTAAAGTTTATCTTTAGAAGCGAGAGTACTTTAATTAATTGTTTTACAAAATGCAGATATCAGTGACTCTTATTTTGTCATACTATTTAGAACTGCAATTCCTGACTTACTGAACTTATCATATATTGTGGCTCGTCAGGAACTACCGTCCGGAATAAACCGAATCACACATATTACATAATGCACACGCCGGAAGAAGGATTAAAGAAGCAGGCCTGCTGTCGAACCAAAATCTTACGCTGTGCCGCTTATGGATTCGAATCACTTAGTGTATATGCACATATGCAGGACATGCGACACCAGCAGACTGTGAGCATTGCTCAAGGCAGACACTTGTTATACATACTAAGGGAAAGTGCTGGTTTTCTTAACGGTTTGTGTCAACAGATGCATTATTGCTTTTAGTATAACAAGCAGATAACATTTTTTTCATATTTGGGACTGCAATTTCTGACTCACTAAATTTATCATATGCTGTGGTTCATCATCAAGAGCTTCCATACATACAGAATAAACCGAATCGAACATTCCACAGTGCGTACGACGTACAAATTAAGGATGGATGAAGCAGGCCTACTGTTGAACCAAAAGTCCATGCCATGCTTACGGTTTTGAATCGCTGCGTGTTCAGTTTCAAAAGGGAGAACAACTGGAGTTTAACATGAACATAGGGCCCATTGTGTGTCCACAGCACACATCCAGCAACCGTAAATGCACATACGCAGGGAGGACAAACGACACACAGGTAATGCATCAGGAGAAGAACATACACTGTGTAAGAACTAAACACAAATGGTTACCACGGGGGAGCGTAGTGATTGGAGTCGCTTATCCTTTCCGACGTCGACACGCAGTTGTTGGTCGCCGGGCACAAGGCGAGGGAGGGGGGCCTCTTCTGCACGCCAAGGTAGCTCGGCTTCGTGCCGCTGGAGCAGCCAAGAGAGCAAGAGAAATGAACAACAGACTTGTCAGACCACCAGAAGAAGAAGAAATTCAGTTAACTGTTAACTGCATCCCCTTCTTCAGAGAGAGCTCAGGTTCTGAATTTTCCCGGTAAGGTACCTGAAGTGGAAGATGGCGGCGAGTGTGGCGAGCTCGCTGCTCCTCAGCACCAGGTCCCTGAACTCGTCCCGGGGTTGACATACAAGCCGCGACCATCCACCGTCAGATGTACTCTAGTCGGAGATGGGGATGGGGATACATACCTTCGTCCGATTCTTGTGCTGCTCTTGTTGTTAAGGCGTGGAGAGGGTGATGCCTTGCCGCCGGGAGCGGGGGCTGGTGGGGGGCAGCAGCAGGTGACCGCCGACGAGTTCATCGTTTGCTCGCCGGTGGTGGGCAGGGACGGAGGGACTCGCTCCGGCCACCGTGGAAAGGATGGGGGTGGGACGGGAGGCTGTTCTGAGTGGACGACCCGGCCTGGGCCACGAGTGTTTTTTCTGTTATTCTTTTAGTTGTGGCCTGGCCCACGAGTGTGTAACCGAGTTCGGCCCTAACCCAGCCCAGGCTTGCTGCTCTAGGGGGCGCCCTATATCTCACCTTCACGGAGTATTTGAAGATGGAGCCCCAAGGGTCTTCTAGGATGGGCTGAGAGCGCGCCACATAACGAGCTCTCAACCGCCGCCACATGTCACGCTCTGGACGCTCCATCCAATTTTGTGTTGTTCAGGCATGGTGTGGGTGGTGCCTTGCCACCGGGAGCGGCGGTTGGTGGGAGGCAGCAGCAGGTGACATCCAACCAGTTCATCGTTTGCTCCCGTCCGGTGGGAACCGACTCGGATCACCGTGGATGATGTGGACGGGAGGTAGGTATGAGTCGAGCCTGGGCCACGTGTGTATAACCAAGTTCGAGCAATTCCGCCCATGCTTGGTCTTCAGCGTGGGAGAGGAGGAGGAACCCCAGGATTTGGATGCTTTTTTATTCGGCATTACACTCCAAGAAGAAATATATATTTTTCACCGGAAAGGCAGTAGCTCTGCATTTTCATTTCAGCAGGGGGAACTATACAAGGCTGAAGCAAACTAGTCAGAGAAGGAAAAGTAAAAAGAAAAGACTAAATAAACAAGAATTATCTCGGAAGCATAAGCATTCTAGATCATTGGCAGGAACCAAGCAAGAGCCAAGATTTTGGCGACGACAAAAAAATTAGTATGCTTGAATGTTGACTAGCAAAATGGCCGTGCGTTGCGACGGACGAAAAAAAATCATAATCTTTGATGCCCATGGCCACATTTTGGTGAATCACCTAGATACACTATCACTCTCATTTTCATCAAATCAAGAGCAATTTCTAAAAATTTCACACATTTTTATAAAAATCATGAACTTATTTGAAATCGAGATCATTTTTCAAATTTGTGAACATTTTTACAGATTTCCGAAAAATTTCTAAAATCATGAACATTTTTTGATTTATGAACATGTTATACTTTTTGTAAAGAATATTTTAAAAAATTGTGAAATTTTATTAAAACATTTTTTAAATAGGCGAAATTTTTAGAATCGACGAACATATTTTTGGAAATTGGTGGAACAATTTTTAAATTCATGAACATTTGATTTTGATTTAACGAATATTTTTGGACTGCATGATCATTTTTTGAATCAGCAAACATTTTATGAATCAATAAACTATTTTGTAAGTTAAGAACAGTTTTTGAATTTTTAGGATATTTTTCAGTTCATGACATTTTCTGAATCTGTAAATTTTTATGCAATTTCATTAAAATATTTTAATAGATGAACTTTTTTTAAAATTCATTAAAAAATTGATTTCTTGGACATTTTTTGAAAAATGTGAACATATTTTTGAATATGTGAACATTTTTGTTTTCAAAATTGTGAACATTTTCTGAATCCACAAACATTTATGAATTATTAAACATTTTATTTCGACAATATATTTTTATAATTATCGAAACGTTTTTTAAGTCCCAAATTTTGGAAAGAAACCAAGACGAAAAACGAAAATGAAACATGAAAAATGATATTTAAAAAACAGGCCTTCCGGACATCTGCCAGCCCAAATAGTCGCACAATGTCTTCTCCCAGCGTGCAGAGCGTAGTATAGAAGGTTCCTACTACATTGGCCAGCCCATGCGGCGATTTCTCTGTGTGAAACATTTTTTTTACCACTTATAGGTGACACCGATGGGTAATATTTTGTAACTTTGGGGGTAATTTCGGTGACGTACCGCCAAAAGCAATAACCTCTTTATGTATAGATAGTTCACACACTTCTGAATCATTATTTAATTATATCAAAACTTGACACTATTATACACTGGAATCTTCTTCAAATTTCTAAGATGCTCTATCAATTTCTTTACAAGCTTATGAAACAGTGGACAAGCACACACACATAAATGCACACTTGAACACAATAATAGAGATACATTAATTTTGAAGTAATGTCTCACTTTAGAACTATTTTATTGTAGCAAAAGACTTTCTTAAATATCTCAAACAAGCTTTAATATGCAATTTATATGTAATAATTAATATTACAAATGTATGACAACATGTACCTTATACACGAGCATGTTTATATTGTTAGTTTTGCTACTTATAATTCAGAATAATATTTAATAAGTTATAGTGAAAAATATCAATAAAAGCGACATATGTTTAGTGACAAGATCAACTGTGATAAGTGAAAAAGTTTAGTAAAAATATACAAGAAGTTTAATTTGTGCAGGGATGGAAAACAATTGATAGTAGACTTTATAAGTGAAAGGTAAAAGACTAGATAACTAAGGCTCTGTTTGTTTGGTCTCATGCTTACAATTTCGAGGGTCTTAAAAGCTGAAGCCCAAACAAACACCAAAATATAGTTGCTAGCCTTGGCAGCCTCGAGCCAACTCTAAAATTTCTTATCCTCATATTTAGGAAAATTGTAACTCTATTGTAGTAGCTGCCTCGAGCCCACTCTAAAATTTCATGACTACCGCCGGAAGCTCACGACATCAAGATAAATGCGGACGGGGGTTTCTCTAAAATCGGTGACAAAGGTGCTTCCGCAGTGGTCTGTCGAGACAAGCATGGCAACTACCTAGGGGCCTCTGCTATCATCCTCGAAGGCCTTCTTGACCCTGCAACTCTTGAGGCGCAGGCATGTAGCGAGGCGCTAGCCCTCGTCACAGATCTCCACGTGCAGTCCGTGTGTGTGGCTTCAGACTGTCTTGAAGTTGTGACAAGGATAGCTGATGACGCCCCATGCAGATTCTATTCAATCTTACAAGATATCAAGTACCAGCGAAAGGCTTTTAGTGATGTTGAATTTATTCATGAGAGTAGGACTCATAATGGAGAGGCTCATGCTTTAGCTAAGGCTGCTGCATCCCTTTCTCCCGGGCGCCACGTGTGGCTTTTTTCGTTGCCCGATATCATCTGTATTCCCATGTCTTTGAACGTTCAATAAAGGATACAGATTTCGCTAAAAAAAAGCTGCCTCTTTAGGAAACCCGCATCGCCCGCCACCACGTGTTATTTCTCCCCACGACTGAAAGAGAGAAGCGAATGGCTAGAGTTTCCAGCCGCCGGTCTCACTTGAACAGCCGCCGCCGCCGCCCAACGACCGGCGTCCCTCCTGACTCACGCGTCTGGCTCCAACACGCGCCCATCTCGACCCACGAGCATCGCCATGGAAATCAGTGCCGGATAGCCCATCTCTGCCATCGCAAGCCTCCCTGCCTCATCGCCGACCATCGCCACTACCTGCTTTGGAGAGTGAAGTCAATAGTGAACCTATGACCGCCGGGTCCATTCTCAACTAATATTTGTGTTGCTCTATTTGCTCTTTAACTATTTTTCCGTTTTGCCATTTAACTAAATATCACTATTTTCTTTTTAACCTTGCAAGTAGCAATACAAGGGGATTAACAACCCCCTTGCCAAGTTGGGTGCAAGCATTTACTATGTTTGTGTGCAGGTGTTGTTTATCTTTCTAGTTTGTACTCTCGTACTAGTTCGATTAAACCTTAGTTCTTAACTGACGAAAATACTTTCTGCTACTGTGCTACATCACCCTTCGTCTTCAGGAAAATCCAACAACTCCTACGGGAGTAGGAGAAGAATTTCTAGCACCGTTGCTTGAGAGTTTGCTTCTATCAAATCAGGTGCCTTCGCACAAACTATTTTATTTGCTTGTTTTATCTCCTTCCTAGTTGTCATTTGCCTTCTTTTTGTTTGCCATTTTTCTTTTCAAAATACCATAAAAATCTTGTGTTGCTATTCTTGCTTGCTTTTTTAGTTAGTCTACTCCTGAAAATACCAAGTTATGTCATTTCTCTAGTACTAATAACGATTATTTTATAGTTCTCCTATTGCTCCTCCTGCCACTAGTGCAGAGTCTTATGAAAATAAAGCTGCTTTGCTAAATCTTGTTGTGAAAGAACAATTTTATGGAAATTATAACGAAGACTAATTATGTGGACAATGATATTACAAAACTAAAGTTATTTCCATTTTCTTTGAGAGATAGAGCTAAAGAATGGTTGGTTTCATTCCATAAAAATAGAATCGACTCTTGGTCTAAGTGTAGAGATGCTTTTATTGGTAAATATTTTCCTTCGCTAAAATAATATCTTTGAGGAATCAAATTATGAATTTTAAACAACTTGATGAAGAACATGTTGCAAAATCTTGGGAATGAATGAAATTAATGATTAAAGATTGCCGCACTCACGGAGTAAGTCTTTGGATGATAGTACAAAACTTCTATGTTGGACAAAACTTTGTTTCCAAAAAAAATCTAGATTTTCTTGCAGGTGGTACGTTCATGGGGATAACACTTGGAGAAGCCACTAAGATTTTCTATAACATGACCACAAATTATTCCCAATGGCCCACCAAGCACGCTCCAAGTGGTAAGAAGGTACACTACATCAAGGAAATTTCATCTCTTAATGAAAAAGTTGATGCTATTATGTCCATGCTTGCTACTAAGAGTGCTACTATTGATCCAAATGATGTTCCTTTATCTATTTTAATTGGAAAAAATAAGGACAATATCGATGTGAATTTTATTTCGAGGAGCAGTTTTAATAACAATGCATATATAGGGAACTTTAATAATAATCCTAGACCGTAACCCGGTAACCCGTCAAATAATTATGGTAATTCCTATGGTAATTCTTATTTTTTTTTGAAATAGAGAGTTGTATTAATTAAGTAGAGAAACATAGTTCGTACAATCGTGCAAGGCCTCACTCAACACGCAGGTTGGCACAGAGCCTTGCATAACCCCACCACGCAACTCTCTACGCCCCAACTGGGCAAGACTATGAGCTAACCTATTGTCCCTTCTATCTACTTTGCAAACTTTTACTTCTCTGTTCCCTTTCATGGCTTGAAACTCCTTTACAATTGTTGCAACCTCCGATCTATCAATAGACGAGAGGATAAGCGCCTTTGTCACCGAGCTGCAATCCGTCTCGATGATTAAGGGTAGATTCGTCCCCGACATTGCCATCCTTAGTCCTTCTAGGCAAGCCATGGCTTCCGCGCAGTCCGCTCCATTGCACCGCGGTATATAATCCCAAGCTGATAAGATAATTCTTCCATCATGATCTCGAATCACAGCTCCCCAGGCTCCACTCCTATTTTCCTCCAAAAAACTTCCATCAACATTGACCTTAGCCCATCCGAGCTCTGGCATTGTCCATCCTTTTTCCTTTGTATGATCATGTTGTTGCACTGATGGCAAGTTAACCATCGGACTTTTCCCTTTTCGATCTATCTCAGAAGTTCCCTCCGCAATCAAGCGGATGTTTGCAAGGTAGTTTTGCAGAAAACGAGCAGAGTGGGAAATTTTCGCTTTACCTTTTGCGAAGATCGCGTCATTTCTATGGTGCCAAACACGCCACCAAAATAGCATAAATTTTTGTTTCATATCTTCACTCACCTTATCTAGCAGGATTAGGACCCAATCCCTTCCAGTATATTCTACTTCCTGCTCAGGGGGCAGGTTCCATGCCTCCTTGAGTTCGTGCCACAAGGCCCTTGCAAATGTGCATCGATGTGCCATATGGAAGCCTGTTTCATCCTCGGCCCCACATACATTACAAATCGGGGTGAGGCCTGGGATGCGACGAAATCTATTAGTTTGAACCGCCAGTGACTCCGATGCTAGTCTCCATGTAAAAATACGTACTTTTTGGGGTACATTTGTCTTCCAGATATTATTCCAAATACTGCGATCTCCTTAGGTATTGTGGCTGGACCCAATCACCACAGAACCCTTTTCGTCCATGGCTAACCGATATGCGCTACGAACACTGAAAATTCCATTTTTTTCGGGCTGCCACACAATATAATCCTCATCATCATAATTTGGTAGTCGGATACTTAAAATATCATTTGCGTCTTCACGTGTAAATATATGCATGATGTAGTCCTCCTTCCAAGCGTGACTCTCCTGGTCGATGAGGTCTGCTACCCACCGAGTTCGGGACCTTGTTGGGTTCATGTTTATTTTCATGTTTCCTCTCGGGATCCAATTGTCTCTCCAAATGCGAACACTATTTCCGTTGCAGATGCGCCAAATACATCCTTTTTTAAGGAGTTCCAAACCATGCATGATGCCCTGCCAACCCGGCGACGCATTATAAATAAACGCCGTGTCTAGCAGATCAGCCCCATGGTAATATTTTGCCTTAAGTACTCTCGTGCACAAGCTGTCAGGATGTGCAATCAGTCACCAGGCTTGCCTAGCGAGAAGAGCCTGGTTAAAAACTTTAAGATCTTTGAACCCCATACCTCCTTGGCTTTTACGTTTTGTAAGTTTATCCCAACTCAACCAATGGATACGTCGGCGATCTTCATCATCTCCCCACCAAAAGTCTCTGGTCATGTGCATGAGCTCCTCACAGAGGGTTGCTGAGAACTTGAAGACACTCATTGCAAAAGTGGGAATCGCTTGGGCCACTGATTTAATTAGTGTCTCCTTAGCTCCACTGGAAGAATATTTTTCTGTCCAATCATTCATTCTTTTCCTCGCTTTATCTTTTGTGTGCTTGAATTTCCCTTTTACCATACGTCCTTCTGGAACCGGCAAACCCAGGTATTTCTCCTCAAAAGTCACCGTTACTACATTCAGGATATTTATTACGTCATGTCCATCTTCTTGTGAGCATTTGTTTCCAAGGAGCAGGGAGCATTTAGATGGACTTATTAGCTGTCCAGTGGTTCTCTCATAGTTGTCCAGGATGTTCTTAACCTTATTAGCCTGATCGCTATTAGCTTTAAAAAATAGCAGGCTGTCATCCGCGAATAAAAGGTGTGAAATACCAGGGCTTTGTCTACAAATTTTCAGCTCCTGTAATTCACCCGTTTCCACCTTACTCTGTATTAGCCGTGAGAGCCCATCAGCGACAAAGAGAAAGAGATAAGGGGACATTGGATCTCCTTGTCTCAAACCACACGTAGGCGTGAAGCTTTGCAGCAGGTTCCCGTTGAAACGAACAGAGTATTTTACTGTTTTCACACAAGTCATGATCCATTGTATCCATTTTTCTGCAAAACCTAATCTTTTCATCGCCCCTTCAAGGTAATTTCAGTCAACTCGGTCATAGGCCTTTGCAAGGTCTAATTTGTATGCACAATATTTTCCTTTTGCGTCAGAACTTCTTTGAATACTATAGATACATTCAAATGCAATCAGAGCGTTGTCCGTAATCATTCGCCCTGGGATGAAGGCACTTTGCGTTGGGGCTATCAAATCATGAAGCAGTGGTCTCAATCTATTTACCAAACATTTTGAAACAATTTTGTACACTACATTGCATAGGCTGATAGGACTATAATCTTTTAGGGAGCTCGGGTTTTCCTTCTTCGGTATTAGCACTATAACAGTATTATTAACTCCTTCCGGCATGACGCCCGAATTGAAGAACTCTTTTACTGCCTTGATCACCTCATTTTTCAGAGTACCCCAATGTCTCTGATAATAATAATAGGATGTCTGCTTAATTTGAAAACACTATTAAAGAATTTATTAATTCGCAAAAAACTCCAATACTATGGTAGAAGAAAAAATGAGTAAGTATGAAACACGGATAGATTTGTGCATGATGTGAATGTTTTTAAAATTAAAATTTTCCCGCCTAATAAGGATGAAATGTCTGAATCTCTAAAAGTTATTCAAGTCTCTATATATTATAATAGAAAAATGATTGATATGATTAGAGCTAGAACAGAATGAGAGGAAAAATAGGCTGAATTGCGCTATCTTGCTAATCATGATGAAGACATTAAAAATAGGCTGGACTGTTGGCTGCCCGACTTTGTTTTCATCACCTGCCAACAGACATCATAATTCAAAACACCAGCTAAATACAACATGCTGATATGACTTAGTAGAGTCTAACCTCAGTTGAAACAAGATCACAATATTTTACTGTCACATCGTGTTCATACTTTCAACTTCAATGAGCTCCTCATATTTGTTTATGGGTTTACCCTGGGGCCATCCTTGGGATTGTAATTCCTAAAACAAAGCCATGGTTAAGTATTCCATACAACAGATGAATATTTGAAAATGGTTGCAAAATCAAGATATATTATAGAGCCCTCAAAGCGGTACCTGACGATTTGATGGAATATTCGGTACAACATTCGTAAATGAAAATTGCATTTGCAAAGCTGGCTGTCAGAAGTGCTCAAGGCAGACACTTGTTACACTAAGGGAAAGTGTTTGTTTCTTAAAGGTCTGATTCAATAGATGCATATGTAAGTGTAGACTGTGTAGTACTGCAATGACTTGAAGTCAGTTTTAGAAAAGGAAGAGTACTTACTGAACCAGCATTTGGGTTCATGAACAACTCTCGTACAGGATAAACCGAATCAGGCATTATTCAATATCAATAGTGCGTATGCCTCACAAATGATGAATGAGGCAGACCTACCGTTGAACCAAAAGCTTACGCTGTGCTTACGTTTTTGAATCGCCAAGTGTTTGATCGGTTTTGAAAGGAGAATTTTTAGCAATTTAATAAAAAGAAATCGGCCCATTATCTGCCCACACATTCAACAACTGCATATGCAGTTATGCGCGCAGGACAAGCAACACAGGAGGAGAACATTCGTTGTGTAAGAACTAAGAAGTAAAGAAATGGCCATCATGGGGGAGCGTAGTGATTCGTATCACTTATCTTCTCCGATGTGGAGACCCAGTTGTTGGCCGTTGGGCACAACACAAGGGCGAGAGGGCTCTTCTGCACGCGGAGGTAGCTCCACTGGAGCAGCCATGTGAGTATGTGCCAAGACCAAGAGAAACAGCAAGCACACTTGTCAGATGAGAGAAGACAAAAATTCAGTTAACTGCACTCTGCTGGCCAGCTCAGGTTCATATTTCCCAACAAAATAGTCGAGCAGGGAAATTACACTTCGTTGTTAGTGAAATGGTGTGGTAATCTCCTCCATGATGCGAGACCAAGGGAAATGAACAAGCACACTTGTCAGAAGAAGAGAGCAAGAAATTCAGTTAACTGTTACCTGCATTCCCTTCTTCTTCAGAAGGAGCACAGGCTCTGAAATTTCCCACAAACTAGTGGAGTAGGGGAAACTATCTATAATACAGTTTCAGTAGCAACTACTCCCTCCGTCCCATAATATAAGAACGTTTTTGACACTACACTAGTGTAAAAAATGTAGTGTAAAAAAACCTTCTTATATTATGGGACGGAGAGAGTAGCAAGTAGCGTTGTGGTGACTTTACTCCATGGCTAGAAAAGTAGTAGCATTTTGCTGTCAAAATTGAAATGACATATGAGCAGAGAAGCCATGGACGGACTGAAGAAGCCGGCCAGGCGTACCTCAAGTGGAAGATGTCAGTGAGCGTGGAGATCTCACTGCTCCTGAGCACAGGGCACCTTCATTCCTCCCGGGAACACACAGACATCAACCACCATCAGATGTAGTGTAGTCAGAGATGGGGATAGTGAGCGGGACCATGGACGAGTTCATCATTTGCTCCCGTCCGGTGGGCACCGACTCCGACCAGGCGACCACCGTGGATGAAGGAGATGGGGTGGGACGGGAGGCAGGTCTTTTTTTTGGTCTTAGCTTCTCTCGCCAAGGAAATCCTCCACCCTCTCCACATCGCACGTGACAGAGATGCATCGATGCTTCCACAAAGGGACTCACCTCACAAATCTTAGTCCTTAAAAAAAACACATGTATGGACTCAAAGTGATGTTAGATCACGATAAGCTATGAAAGGATCCGGAGGTTGTAGCTTGACAATGTAGTACTTCACCATTGGGTTACTAGTTTGGATGCATGTAAGCCCGCCTCATAGTGTTTGGGGGCAATGAAGCATGTCTTGACTTTTAATTCCAAGCCAATCCACACAAAAGAAATTAGCTAGATGATGTTTTTGCCATCTTTTTGGTTGCCCATGTTTTTCACAATGTTGCAAGAAAAATAAACTGGAGTTATCTAGGAAGCATAAGTATCCTAGATCATTGGCGGGGAACCAAGTAAGAGCCAAGATTTTGGCGATGACAAAAAATTAGTATGCTTGTATGTTGATAGTTCGCACACTTTTGAATCACAATTTAATTACTCCCTCCGTTCCTAGATATAGGGTGTATAGTTTTTGGCACGGAAATTAAAGAACGCACGTGGAAGGAAAATTTCACAAGTTTTGAGTGAGATTACACATGACTAATTAACATGAGAAGATAGAGGAGCTTACATGATATAAGGAAATGTAATCAAATCCCTAAAAAAATTATCCAAACGAGTGGTGCAACGCAATACACCTTATATTTAGGACTTTTTCTCAAAAATCTATACACCTTATATCAAGGAACGGAGGGAGTATATAAAAAGTTGATACTATTATACTCCAGAATCTTCTTCAAGTTTCTAAGATGCTTTATCAATTTCTATACAAGCTTATGAAACAATGGACAAGTACAGCCATAAATGCACACATGAACACAATAATAGACATACATTAATTTTGAAGTAATGTGTCACTTTAGAACTATATATATTGTAGCAAAATACTTTATTAAACATCTCAAACAAGGTTTAGAATTGTTCCAAAAAAAAAACCTTTAGAAGTACACACACAGACACAAAATTTGCACAACAAATTGTATATGTAATGATTAATATTACAAATCTGTGACAGCATGTAACTTATACATGAGCATGTTTATATTGTTAGTTTTGCTTCTTATAATTCAGAATAATATTTAATAAGTTATAGTGAAAATATTAATAAAAGTAGCGTAAGTTTATTGACAAAATCAATTATGATAAGTGAAAATGTTTAGTATAAATATAAACAAGAAGTTAAATTTGCACAAGGATGTAAAAACAACGTTGTTTTGCGGTAAAACCATACTATACCACTGTTGATTCTACTAGGATCAACTATTTAATGCCAGTAGTAATCGGGTTAAACCAATAGTACTAATTCTTTATACATAAAAGACTAGGGTTAGTGCAGTGCTGACGGGAAGTACCGCCACCGCTACATTCCCTACCGATCTAGGGTTAGTGCAGTGCTGACGGGAAGCACCGCCACCGCTACTCTCTGCCATCACCGGCCACCGTCACCATGGCCGGCATCGGGAGCTCCTCGAGCCACAAGTGAAGGTAGGACCACCGATCTAATCTAGCCACATCATCTATCAATGGTATCAGACATGCTAGGATCTATATTATTTTCGATACAAATAAATCACAGAGAGAGTTCCCCTATGAACCCTAGCCCTAAAAGAACAAGAGGGGCAAAAGGGCAAAGAAATCGCGCCGCCGCAAGGCCGCGCCAGTTCCTCTTGATCCGGATGGGCATCGGCATGCCGAGCCGTCCAGAAGAAGAACCAACCCCACACGGGGAAAAGGGCACCGCAGTCAAGCCATTCGACAGCGACGCGCTTACCGCAAGGGAAAACGCGCTACCGGCGAAGGGGATGACCATGGCACCGCCGTAGAGTGCTCTGCCGTCGTCGATAACGAAGGGGAGCAGAGGGGGCAAAGTAGCCTCTCTCGCTGCCACGGGACAGTGGTGGATGGGTGAAAAGAAAGGAGGGGGAAACGAAAGGGAAGGGGCTCGCAGCGCGGTGGCAGACCGACATCGTCGCCGGCGGCCAACGCAGCCATAACCCGCCGCCTCTCGGGCGCCGTCGTGCGCGGTGGAGCAGAAGAGTGCTCAGCAACGCCTCTCTCTCTCTCTCTCTCTCTCTCTCTCTCTCTCTCTGGACAAAGAAGAAAAGAAGAGGGGAAGGAAAAGGGTAGCCGTGCCGCGGCGCGGTGGCTCTCCGTCGCCGCGGCCGGCGGCCAGGCCGGGGCACAACTCCTTGCTTCCGCTGTCAAGGGAGACAGACAGGAGGGGCGAGGCGAAAACGAAAATGGCTAGGGTTTCGGTCGGAGGATCGCCCTCTCCCGTTTTGATCTACCGAAAACGGCGCTCGACCGTACGATCCGATTGAATGGCTGAGATGCAAACTCTAGCTTGTGGCGGGCTAGTGGGCTGAAAGACAAGGGGGAGCTGGTCAAGGCTGCCACCGCTTGCACTCAACGGGCCATGGGCTGTGTCATTCGCTCCCAGTGGGCAGCGTCAGCGTCACGCGGGCGACAAATAACCGACGGGCGCTCAACAGGCCGTGGGCCGCACAGAACAGTTTCAGTGTCTTTTTTTTTCTTTTTTTGTCCATTTTTTGGACAAATCTTATACTGTTTTTCTATTCAAAATTATTCAAAGAAAATTTTTGTTTAAAAAATAAAAAAAATAAAAGAAATCGTTCTGAAAAGTAAAAAGTTCATGAATTTTTTATTCATGTTTTTTCGCTGCAAATAAAAATAAAAGTGCTCTTTTAAAAGTGAATAGAACTAAAGTAAAAGATTAAATTGTTGCTTGTCTAATGCAATTTTGAACCAACAGGTTAAAATTGCTTACAGAGTAAAAGAGTACATAATTGTTTCTCAATAGAATATTGTAAAGTTTCCGCTGCAAAGTAAAAGTTTTATCCTCAAATTAAGTTGGAACCAATGGGAAAATTTAATTGGAAGAACTGTTCTTATCAATGTCTTTCCCCTGTGGGTGAAATCAAATTCAGATAGCTTCCGCTATGATAAAAGAAAGATATTTGTTTTAAAATTAAAATATGGCATTGTTATCTTCTGACCAGCATTGATGATAACAGTGCTATAATTCTATGAGTCTTATGTTCAAAGCTTAGATCTCTGATAAATTTTGTATCAAAGTGATCAATTTTCAGAGAACAGATAAAGATCAAGAAAATGTTCTTGAACTAGAGAAATGTATATTTCTTGTTCCCGCTGCAATAAAGTTGTTGATGATGATTATTTCTTAGCAAAGTTGTTATATGCATTATTTATGAGTTATATGCATTATTTCCATTTCTGCCCAACGGTGACATGGAATTAATGTAGAAGGATGATGCCTTATTCTAATTCTGCCCAACGGTGATTTAGAATATAAAAGAAAGTTTTAAAAGTTTAATGTGCATATTTTTTAACCATACCAACATATGGTTATTTTTTATGCTCATTATTGTTGGTTATTGGCTAATTTTTCTCAGACTAAAAGTTTTCCATGCTTTCATTCGTGAAAGCGAATGTCTGGGTACTTGTGACCCGAAAGATGACCAAGAAAGGTCATAACGTGAGGGAGTATGTTCTCTCTAAAGAATGGCTTCAAAAGAAAAGAGATAGATCATTGAGAGTCTTGGTTGATGAATGCCTTTCATGTACTCTCTATGAAGAAGATTTTTCAGTTAAGATGATTTGAGATGAAACAAGCAATATGCGTGTTTAATTTGACCAACGTCGGATCAAGCATGTGTGCCAAAGAGCATTCAGATTTATTTCTGAATTTGATGATTGAATATGTAGTCAAAATAGCCAATTTTGGAATTTATGTCCCTTACAAGGAATTACCCGCATAGCGGGAAAAGATGATTATGATAAAACCCGCATGGCGGGAAAAGTCTGGGAAAATACCTGCGTAACTGGGTAAAGTTGACATAGTATTATGTCAAAAAAAATCCTGTATGGCGGGAGAAATTTTGGCAAAGGACTTATCCTGCATGATGTGCGTTTAATGTGTCCCACTCTTGGAGAAAAGTATGGAGTAGCTATTATGATTTCCTAGTATCGACCATACACCTTGTGTGTAAGGGTCATTAAGCACTCAATAAATCCAAAGAGAACAAAAGTTACAGACGAACCTAAAGATAAGAATGATATGCAAGTTTGACTTGCAAAAGTACTAATGATAAAGAACTCTGTTGAGTTTCTGAAATGGAATGAGGAAAAGTACTCCCATACCAGTTAGCAGATAACTTCATTTCATATGAAGCAATCAGATAAATGAAGTAGATAATTGAAGTTTCCTCAATTTGCAAGAGTTATGAATGGTTTTTTGAAATTGTGGCAGAAAAGTTCTTGCCACATTTCGAGGGGGAGAAAGAAATATGAGGTAAATTAAGAATGATAAAACTCCCCTATACTTTAGATAATGTGATACGTTAATGAAAAATGTGATCGTCTGGGGGAGTACGACGGTCATAATACCCCTAAAGAAAAGAAATAGTTGTATTCCTAGATCTTTTATAGTTTTGAAATCAGACTAAGGAATACTAAGACGGTGCTTAAAAATGCCATAAAGAAGAAAGTTTTAACAGAATAAACCCAAATAACAAAGTTTAAAGATACCCCATTTTTAGTGAAGATGGAGTAATCTGGGGGAGCATGGTATGGAAATACCTAAGATTCGAATAGATTGTATCTGGGGGAGCATGTTGTATGACCTATACAACACCTATTGTTAGCTCTATAAGGGAGGAATGAGTAAACATGGATCTTGTGACAAAGGTCCCTGTAAAACCTATTGCCTCTTGGAAGTGAAAGACTATAAAATTAATTTGCCTCTTGGCAATCACAGAGCAACAACAGCCCCATATGAAAGAAGTGCCAGTACCTGAGACACATATGATCTCAAGGAATGAGAAAATCAGATACCTTTGATTACTATAAAGTCTATGTTAGTGAAATCAAATGGAGGTTGATCCCACCTCTTTATAGCGCTCAATCGAGCTTTGGGAACTGTATGTTTGTCTAAATGATAAGAGACTATGTGAGATGAAATAAAATTGGTGAATCTCGACGATGTTTGGGACTCATAAGTAAATTTCCAATGGAGCCAAAACAGTAGGTTGTAAAGGATCTACAAGGTCAATGTGACTCCAAAGGAAATATGTAAAGGTGTAAAGCGTGACTTAAATCGAAAGATTTTGTGCAAAGAGAATGGATAGATTACAATGAGTGTTAGTGACACATCATGATCGACATCATGGTCTGAGTTACATCAGATGAAGTAAATAACACAAGGGATACTGCTTCAAGAAGTTTTTTTTTATGGACTAGAGCAAGTCTCTAGACAGTAGCATTTAAAGTTAAAAGAATCATATGTTATTTTGGGTTAAAGAAAATGAGAGGACATGCTTGCTAGTGGATTAGAAAATTCATTCTAATCCTGTGCAAAGTTATAGATTAGGAAATAATAAAGTTATAGATTAGGAAATTCATTCTAATCTTGTGCATGTGGATGACATTCTACTTGCTAGTGGTCATGTCAATCTACTGCAGGAGGATAAAATAAGTTCTTGTCCTCAAAGTTCTAAGGAATGTTCTCGGTAGAGTGTCTCTCGTTATAATTATCGAGATTCACCAAGAAAAGAATAAAAGGGGGTATTAGGAATGTTGCATGGACATGCTAAGAAAGGTATCTAAAGTGTGCATGCGAGAAAAAACCTACATCTGTTCTTAAATCAAGGGTAATGGAACTGGAAACTGTGGTGTCTCAAAAGTTGATGAGAAAATATTGAAAATGGATATGGTGACATATGCTTCAGCTGTTGGAAGCTCAATATATTACCCTGACACGGTTCACGTATCCGGGTTATTTTGGCAATGTCCAGTCCATATATAGATCGCTGGAATGGAAAGTTATCGGCCTCATGCTGAAATAAATAAGTGCTCTCAAAAGATTGTGAGTACAAAGACAGGACTTGTGAAATGTATAGCGAAATCCACAATTGTCGCTAACTTTCACACTAGGAGTTTTTCTGAGGAAAAGCTCTAAAGAATGAAACAGTTATCATCAATGTGATGCAAAGATATGTTTTTTTTTACTATTGATGCAAAGATATGTTATAGCTTTATATGAGGCCGAGGGACAGGAAAAATGGTTAAGGAGACCTGTACCCGGAGTTGATAATGGTTGACAACAGCGATAACCATTTTAAGTTTTCCGCTCCTATGACAACGAGTCAAGTGTTGATGCCAAACACACTGACACGGAGTTATGCATTGTAAAGGAGAAAGTTCGGAATTATGTAGAAATGCTTGAAGCATAAAAGCAATAGACAAGTGTTTGCAGATCTGTTTATTAAAGGCTTACCGCCCAGTGTGTTCGGAGAACACACAGTCGACATGGGTTTTATGGTATAGTCTAAGATTTCCGGACAATAAAGGTCCCAAGGTTAAAGAATTTGTTTCAAAACAGAGAGGTGCGTTGTGGCTGTCTGATTCTATCAGCAATTGAGCTGTTGATACGTCCATTTTAGATCATGCTTTATATTGATATTTATTGCATTATGGGCTGTTATTACATGATATATCACAGTACTTATGCCTATTCTCTCTTATTTTACAAGGTTTACATGAAGAGGGAGAATGCCGGTAGCCGAGATTCTGGGCTGGAAAAGGAGCAAATATTGGAGACCTATTCTGCACAGCTCCAAAAGTCCTGAAACTCCACGAAAATTATTTTTGGAATTAATAAAAAATACTGGCGAAAGAATCAGCGTCAGGGGGCCCACACCCTGTCCATGAGGGTGGGGGCGCGCCCCCTGCCTCGTGGGCCGCCTGACAGCCTCCGGTGGACATCTTTTGCTATATGAAGTCTTTTACCCTGAAAAAAATCAGAAGCAAGCTTACGGGACGAAACTCCGCCGCCACGAGGCGGAACCAATCTAGGGCTCTGGTGGAGCTGTTCTGCCGAGAAACTTCCCTCCAGGAGGGGGAAATCATCACCATCGTCATCACCAACGATCCTCTCATCGGGAGGGGGTCAATATCCATCAACATCTTCACCAGCACCATCTCCTCTCAACCCTAGTTCATCTCTTGTATCCAATCTTTGTACCAAAACCTCAGATTGGTACCTGTGGGTTGCTAGTAGTGTTGATTACTCTTTGTAATTGATGCTAGTTGGTTTATTTGGTGGAAGATCACATGTTCAGATCCTCAATGCATATCAATACCCCTCTGAGTATGAACATGAATATGATTTATGAGTAGTACGTTTGTTCCTGAGGACATGGGAGACGTCTTGCTATAAGTAGTCATGTGAATTTGGTTTTCGTTCGATATTTTGATGAGATGTATGTTGTCTATCCTCTAGTGGTGTTATGTGAACGTCGACTACATGACACTTCACCATTGTTTGGGCCTAGAGGAAGGCATTGGGAAGTAATAAGTAGATGATGGGTTGCTAGAGTGACAGAAGCTTAAACCCTAGTTTATGTGTTTCTTCGTAAGGGGCTGATTTGGATCCATATGTTTCATGCTATGGTGAAAGTGCAACTATCCCTAGGTGGTTTTGGTAATTCCTAACAACATATAGCTCAGTGAGCTAATGCTCTCCCAAGATAAATATTTTAGGAAAGCTCAATGATTGGCATGGCATGGATGAGAAAAGTGGACCCCTCAAAATGCTAAGGACAAAAGGATTGGCTCAAGCTCAAAGCTCAAGACTCTGCATTTTCTATTTTAGTGCTCCAAGATCACATTGAGTCTATAGTAAAAGCCAATACTATCAAGGAGGGATGAGGTGTTGCTTAATGAGGTTCTTGCTCAAAATGCTTAGTGATATGCTCAAAAGCCCTCAACTACTTTCTCACGTCCACATATGACCTAAACCAAAAGTCAAACTCGGCCCCACCGATTCTTTCTATCCGGCGCCACCGAGTTTAGATGTCATAGCCACTGCCACAAACCCTAGGCAAATCGGTCTCACCGATAGAGATCTCGGTCTCACCGAGATGGGATTGTAATCTCTCTGTTTCCCTTCGTAACATTTCAGTCCCACCGAGATGACCGATCGGTCCCTTCGAGATTGCAATGTAAACTCTCTGTTTCCCTTTCGTAACGTTCCGGTCCAACCGAGATGAGCGATTCGGTCCCATCGAGTTTACCTGACCAACTCTCTGGTTAGCTTATTACCAAAATCGGTCTCACCGAGTTTGTATAATCGGTCTCACCGAGATTACGTTATTCCCTAACCCTAACCATATCGGTCCTACTGAGTTGCATGTCGGTCCCACCGAAAATCCTAACGATCACTAGATTTACTGAATCAGTCTGACCGAGTTTCTCAATTCGGTCCCACTGAGATTGGTAAGTTGTGTGTAACGGTTAGATTTTGTGTGGAGGCTATATATACCCCTCCACCTCCTCTTCATTCGTGGAGAGAGCCATCAGAACATGCCTACACTTCCAACTTACATTTTCTGAGAGAGAACCACCTACACTTGTCTTGAGGTCAAGATATTCCATTCCTACCATATGAATCTTGATCTCTAGCCTTCCCCAAGTTGCTTTCCACTCAAATCTTCTGTCCACCAAATCCAAATCCTGTTAGAGAGAGTTGAGTGTTGGGGAGACTATCATTTGAAGCACAAGAGCAAGGAGTTCATCATCAATGCACCATTTGTTACTTCTTGGAGAGTGGTGTCTCCTAGATTGGCTAGGTGTCACTTGGGAGCCTCCGACAAAATTGTGGAGTTGAACCAAGGAGTTTGTACGGGCAAGGAGATCGCCTACTTCATGAAGATCTACCTCTAGTGAGGCAAGTCCTTCGTGGGCGACGGCCATGGTGGGATAGACAAGGTTGCTACTTCGTGGACCCTTCGTGGGTGGAGCCCTCCGTGGACTCGCGCAACCGTTACCCTTCGTGGGTTGAAGTCTCCATCAACGTGGATGTACGATAGCACCACCTATCGGAACCACGGCTCAAAAATCTCCGTGTCTCCAAATTGCGTTTGCCTCCTCAAACGCCCCCCCTTTACCTTCATATGCAATTGTGTTACTTTCCGCTGCTATACTCTAGAATTGCATGTGTAGGTTGATTGCTTGACTTGTGCTAAGTTGCTAAAAACTGCCAAGAATTAAAATTGGGAAAAGGCTAAGCTTTTATTTTTTCAAGTAGTCTAATCACCCCCCCCCCTCTAGACATACTTTCGATCCTACATATGGTTAGGTTTACCTTAATACTTCTTTTGTAGTTGCGGATGCTTGCAATAGGGGTTAATCATAAGTGGGATGCTTGTCCAAGAAATGGCAGTACCCAAGCACCGGT
>LR880970.1:862289542-862327449 GCA_904067115.1 Aegilops sharonensis | reverse complement strand
GCGGTTTGACCGATAAAGATCTTCGTAGAATATGTAGGAACCAATATGGGCATCCAGGTTCCGCTATTGGTTATTGACCGAGAATGGTTCTAGGTCATGTCTACATAGTTCTCGAACCCGTAGGGTCCGCACGCTTAATGTTTCGATGACAGTTCATAATGAGTTTATAAGTATTGATGCACCGAAGGTTGTTCGGAGTCCCGGATGTGATCACGGACATGACGAGGAGTCTCGAAATGGTCGAGACATAAAGATTGATATATTGGAAGCCTATGTTTGGACTTCGGAATGGTTCCGAGTGAAAACAGGATGTTACCGGAACACCGGGGGGTTACCGGAACCCCCCGGGGGGTATATGGGCCTTCATGGGCCTTGAGGGAGAAGGAGAAGGGCCGGCCAGGTGGGCTGCGCGCCCCCTCCCCCTTCCAGTCCGAATAGGACAAGGAGAGGGGGGGCGGCGCCCCTTCCCCCTTTCCCCCTCCCCAATCCTACTCCAACTAGGAGAAGGGGGGGGGGAGTCCTACTCCCGGTGGGAGTAGGACTCCTCCTTGGTGCGCCTCCTCTAGGGCCGGCCACCTTCCCCTTGTCTCCTTTATATACGGGGGCAGGGGGCACCCCAAGACACACAAGTTGATCTACGGATCTTGCCTTAGCCGTGTGCGGTGCCCCCTTCCACCATATTCCACTTCGGTCATATCGTCGCGGAGCTTAGGAGAAGCCCTGCGCCGGAGAAGTCATATCGTCGCGGAGCTTAGGCGAAGCCCTGCGTCGGTGGAGCATCAACATTGTCATCACGCCGTCGTGCTGACAGAACTCATCCCCGACACTTTGCTGGATCGGAGTCCGGGGATCGTCATCGAGCTGAACGTGTGCAGAACTCGGAGGTGCCGTACGTTCGGTGCTTGGATCGGTCGGATCGTGGAGACGTACGACTACATCAACCGCGTTGTTATAACGCTTCCGCTTTCGGTCTACGAGGGTACGTGGACGGACACTCTCCCCTCTCGTTGCTATGCCATCACCATGGTCTTGCGTGATCGTAGGAAAAATTTTGAAATTACTACGTTCCCCAACAGGTCAATGGTTTATTCTCAATGAATCTCGAACGTGATGTTACACATATTCATAGTGTGAATACCAAAAGATGTAAAGTTGATAACGATAGTCCCACATATTTGTGGCACTGCCGCCTTGGTCACATTGGTGTCAAGCGCATGAAGAAGCTCCATGATGATGGACTTTTAGAGTCTCTAGATTATGAATCATTTGACACATGCGAACCATGCCTCATGGGCAAAATGACCAAGACTCCGTTCTCCGGAACAATGGAGCGTGCAACCAACTTATTGGAAATCATACATACTGATGTGTGCGGTCCAATGAGTGTTGAGGCTCACGGAGGATATCGTTATGTTCTCACTCTCACTGATGACTTGAATAGATATGGGTATGTCTACTTGATGAAACACAAGTCTGAGACCTTTGAAAAGTTCAAGGAATTTCAGAATGAGGTAGAGAATCAACGTGACCGAAAGATAAAGTGCTTACGATCAGATCGTGGGGGAGAATATTTAAGTCATGAATTTGGTACGCACTTAAGGAAATGTGGAATCGTTTCACAACTCACGCCACCTGGAACACCTAAGCGTAACGGTGTGTCGGAACGTCGTAATCGCACTTTATTGGATATGGTGCGATCTATGATGTCTCTTACCGATTTACCGCTATCATTTTGGGGATACGCTCTAGAGAAAGCTACATTCACTTTAAATAGGGCACCGTCTAAATCCGTTGAGACGACACCGTATGAATTATGGTTTGGAAAGAAACCTAAGCTGTCATTTCTAAAAGTTTGGGGATGCGATGCTTATGTCAAGAAACTCCAACCTGAAAAGCTCGAACCCAAGTCGGAAAAATGCGTCTTCATAGGATACCCTAAGGAAACCATTGGGTATACCTTCTACTTAAGATCCGAAGGCAAGATCTTTGTTGCCAAGAACGGGTCCTTTCTGGAGAAAGAGTTTCTCTCGAAAGAATTAAGTGGGAGGAAAGTAGAGCTTGATGAAGTACTACCTCTTGAAACGGTAAGTAGCGCAACTCAGGAAGATGCTCCTGTGGTGCCTGCACCGACAAGAGAGGAGGTTAATGATGATGATCAAGATACTTCGGATCAAGCTCCTACTGAACTTCGAAGGTCCACAAGGACACGTTCCGCACCAGAGTGGTACGGCAACCCTGTCTTGGAAATCATGTTGTTAGACAACGGTGAACCTTCGAACTATGAAGAAGTGATGGCGGCCCCAGATTCCAACAAATGGCTTGAAGCCATGCAATCCGAGATAGGATCCATGTATGAAAACAAAGTATGGACTTTGACAGACTTGCCCGATGATCGGTGAGCAATAGAAAACAAATGGATCTTTAAGAAGAAGACGGACGCGGATGGTAATGTTACCATATATAAAGCTTGACTTGTCGCTAAGGGTTATCGACAAGTTCAAGGGATTGACTACGATGAGACTTTCTCTCCCGTAGCAAAGCTGAAGTCCGTCCGAATCATGTTAGCAATTGCCGCATACTATGATTATGAGATATGGCAAATGGACGTCAAAACGGCATTCCTTAACGGCCATCTTAAGGAAGAACTGTATATGATGCAGCCGCAAGGTTTTGTCAACCCTGAGAATGCTAACAAAGTATGCAAGCTCCAGTGATCCATTTATGGGCTGGTGCAAGCATCTCGGAGTTGGAACATTCGCTTTGATGAGATGATCAAAGTGTTTGGGTTTATGCATACTTATGGAGAAGCCTGCGTTTACAAGAAAGTGAGTGGGAGCTCTGTAGCATTTCTCATATATTATATGTAGATGACATACTTTTGATGGGAAATGATATAGAACTTTTGGACAACATTAAGGCCTACTTGAATAAGTGTTTTTCAATGAAGGACCTCGGAGAAGCTGCTTACATATTAGGCATCAAGATCTATAGGGATAGATCGAGACGCCTCATAGGTCTTTCACAAAGCACATACCTTGATAAGATATTGAAGAAGTCCAATATGGATCAGTCCAAGAAAGGGTTCTTGCCTGTATTGTAAGGTGTGAGATTGAGCTCGGCTCAATGCCCGACCACGGCAGAAGATAAAGAAGAGATGAGTGGCATCCCCTATGCCTCGGCCATAGGGTCTATTATGTATGCCATGCTGTGTACCAGACCTGATGTAAACCTTGCCGTAAGTTTGGTAGGAAGGTACCAAAGTAATCCCGGCAAGGAACACTGGACAGCGGTCAAGAACATCCTAAAGTACCTGAAAAGGACTAAGGATATGTTTCTCGTTTATGGAGGTGACGAAGAGCTCGTCGTAAAGGGTTACGTTGACGCTAGCTTCGACACAGATCTGGATGACTCTAAGTCACAGACCGGGTGCATGTATATTTTGAATGGTGGGGCAGTAAGCTGGTGCAGTTGCAAGCAAAGCGTCGTGGAGGGATCTACATGTGAAGCAGAGTACATGGCAGCCTCGGAGGCAGCGCATGAAGCAATCTGGGTAAAGGAGTTCATCACTGACCTAGGAGTCATACCCAATGCGTCGGGGCCGATCGCACTCTTCTGTGACAACACTGGAGCTATTGCACTTGCCAAGGAGCCCAGGTTTCACAAGAAGACCAGGCACATCAAGCGTCGCTTCAACTCCATACGTGAAAATGTTCAAGATGGAGACATAGATATTTGTAAAGTACATACGGATCTGAATGTAGCAGATCCGTTGACTAAACCTCTCCCTAGAGCAAAACATGATCAACACTAGAATGCTATGGGTGTTTGATTCATCACAATGTAACTAGAATATTGACTCTAGTGCAAGTGGGAGACTGTTGGAAACATGCCCTAGAGGCAATAATAAAATGGTTATTATTATATTTCTTTGTTCATGATAATTGTCTGTTATTCATGCTATAACTGTGTTATCCGAAAATCGTAATACACGTGTGAATACATAGACCACAACATGTCCCTAGTAAGCCTCTAGTTGACTAGCTCGTTGATCAACAGATAGTCATGGTTTCCTGACTATGGACATTGGATGTCACTGATAACGGGATCACATCATTAGGAGAATGATGTGATGGACAAGACCCAATCCTAAGCATAGCACAAAGATCGTGTAGTTCGTTTCGCTAGAGCTTTTCCAAATGTCAAGTATCATTTCCTTAGACCATGAGATTGTGCAACTCCCGGCTACCGTAGGAGTGCTTTGGGTGTGCCAAACGTCACAACATAACTGGGTGACTATAAAGGTGCACTACGGGTATCTCCGAAAGTGTCTGTTGGGTTGGCACGAAGCAAGACTGGGATTTGTCACTCCGTATGACGGAGAGGTATCTCTGGGCCCACTCGGTAATGCATCATCATAATGAGCTCAATGTGACCAAGTGTCTGGTCACGGGATCATGCATTACGGTACGAGTAAAGTGACTTGCCGGTAACGAGATTAAACGAGGTATTGGGATATCGACGATCGAGTCTCAGGCAAGTAACGTACCGATTGACAAAGGGAATTGTATACGGGATTGATTGAATCCTCGACATCGTGGTTCATCCGATGAGATCATCAGGAGCATGTGGGAGCCAACATGGGTATCCAGATCCCGCTGTTGGTTATTGACCGGAGAGGCGTCCCGGTCATGTCTGCATGTCTCCCGAACCCGTAGGGTCTACACACTTAAGGTTCGGTGACGCTAGGGTTGTAGAGATATGAGTATGCAGTAACCCGAAAGTTGTTCGGAGTCCCGGATGAGATCCCGGACGTCACGAGGAGTTCCGGAATGGTCCGGAGGTGAAGAATTATATATAGGAAGTGCAGTTTCGGCCATCGGGAAAGTTTCGGGGGTCATCGGTATTGTACCGGGACCATCGGAAGGGTCCCGGGGGTCCACCGGGTGGGGCCACCTATCCCGGAGGGCCCCATGGGCTGAAGTGGGGAGGGGAACCAGCCCCTGGTGGGCTGGTGCGCCCCCCCTTGCCCCCCCCCCCCTGCGCCTAGGGTTGGAAACCCTAGGGTGGGGGGCGCCTCCACTTGCCTTGGGGGGCAAGCCTCCTCCTTGGCCGCCGCCCCCCTTGGAGATCTCATCTCCTAGGGCCGGCGCCCCCCCCCCCCTAGGGGGCCTATATAAAGGGGGGGAGGGAGGGCAGCCGCACCCATGCTCTTGGCGCCTCCCTTTCCCCTTGCTACACCTCTCCCTCTCGTAGAAGCTTGGCGAAGCCCTGCCGAGATCGTTGTTGCATCCACCACCACGCCGTCGTGCTGCTGGATCTCCGTCAACCTCTCCTTCCCCCTTGCTGGATCAAGAAGGAGGAGACGTCTTCCTCAACCGTACGTGTGTTGAACGCGGAGGTGCTGTCCATTCAGCACTAGGATCATCGGTGATTTGGATCACGACGAGTACGACTCCCTCAACCCCGTTCTCTTGAACGCTTCCGCTCGCGATCTACAAGGGTATGTAGATGCACTCCTTTCTCTCGTTGCTAGATGAACTCATAGATTGATCTTGGTGAAAGCGTAGAAAAATTTTATTTTCTGCAACGTTCTCCAACACGATGAATTGTGGATTTATGATCAGATTATCTATGAATATTATTTGGTTCTTCTCTGAATTCTTATATGCATGATTTAGTTTGGCCTACTAGATTGATCTTTCTTGCAATGGGAGAAGCGCTTAGCTTTGGGTTCAATCTTGCGGTGTCTTTTCCCAGTGACAGTAGGGGCGGCAAGGCACGTATTGTATTGTTGCCATCGAGGATAAAAAGATGGGGTTTTCATCATATTGCTTGAGTTAATTCCTCTACATCATGTCATCTTACTTAAAGTGTTACTCTGTTCTTCATGAACTTAATACTCTAGATGCAGGCAGGAGTCGGTCGATGTGTGGAGTAATAGTAGTAGATGCATAATTGTTTCGGTCTACTTGACACGGACATGATGCCTATGTTCATGATCATTGCCTTAGATGTCGTCATAACTATGCACTTTTCTATCAATTGCTCGGCAGTAATTTGTTCACCCACCATAATATTTTCTATCTTGAGAGAAGGCACTGGTGAAACCTATGGCCCCCGGGTCTCTTTTCCTTGTTATTAAATCTCGTTTACATCTTGCTAGTTTCTGATCTACTATTTTGCAATCTTTTACTTTTCGATCTATAAACCAAAAATACCAAAAATATTTACTTTACTGTTTATCTATCTATATCAGATCTCACTTTTGCAAGTGACCGTGAAGGGATTGACAACCCCTTTATCGCGTTGGGTGCAAGTTGTTGATTCTTTGTGCAGGTATTTGGTGACTTGTGCGTTGTCTCCTTTGGATTGATACCTTGGTTCTCAAAACTGAGGGAAATACTAACGCTACTTTGTTGCATCACCCTTTCCTCTTCAAGGGAAAACCCAACGCAAGCTCAAGAGGTAGCAACAACCTCCCTACAACTATTTTGTATTAGTTTTTCTGCATCAAAAGCTTTAGCAGTTTCACTCCAAAGAGCCATCTAGTTGTCTCCTTGGAATAAATTAAAAAATCACAATTAGAACTGAAGCTACGGAATGCAAAAAAATTCTGACTTACCACCATGCACAAATGAATCTGGGAACTATGTTCTCGAGCTGAGAGAAACACTTTCTAAGTGGGACATTGTATTGGTAAGACTCAAGGTTCTGTTCGAGTTGGACGTCCTTTCACGTCCGCAGTGACAACAGGTGATACACCTCTTACTATACTAATCACATTTATAGATATAGGGAAGACCCAATATTCATGTAAAAGCTGGTAGACAGTAGTTCCAATGAGGCACAATAAAAAGACAATGTATACAACATGTTTTTTGCTAATTACCTGCAAAGTAAGTCTTGTCATTGATGCTACTCAGTATACTCTAGAACTACTTAATCTTGTAAATATAGTGCAACTTACTTCCAGGCACGGGGTGAATCTCTATATATTTGTTTCATTCGTGAAGCCATGAAACAATGGTCCACATCACGAAAGGAATATTTTGCTTCCTTGATCTCCAGAATTTCCAGGTAAATAATCATGTCAAATAAACTTCTCTAAATGTGCTCCAGATATGGAACCTTGCATGGAGCAACCCTGCATCCGAATTTCAAGAAAGAGTTATCGCAAACCCCAACTACTAGTGAACATCGTAGGACAATCAGACAAACAAAAATTTAAAACACCAAGGCAAAAGTAAGGACCAATCTTTATCTTTTAAGATGTCCATTTCTTCGTCTGGGTGCGAACAATAGTTGAGCACCATGCTGAACAACTAATTTCATCCACTATGTGGTAAATGTAAAACAAGATTCTTTTGAAGCTAATCCGAGTGTAGGCAATAAGTGTGCCCGTTTGCAAGGAAGAAAACCTTGGTTTAATAGATGTCCATAACTCTTTACTGGATATAGAAATACAAAAACAATGGCCCTTTTCGATAGCAGTGAAATAACATGCGTCTAAATAAAAAACACAAGGCTGCTAATGATGTACTGAAACCATGTGTAACCTGCATCCAAAAACCTCAATGGAAACACACCAAGGATGGTTGTTTTCACCATGGAACCAACATACAGGGCACTAAATGTGGCAACCGGTTCAAATGTATGCAATTACCAAGGAAGTTCGATCAGAAACACCAAACTGAATAGAAGAATAAATATATCGGCCATACAGATCTCATCATAACATTGGCTTATGTAGCACTAATAAATTCCAAAAGAAAACTTGTCTTACTTCATGTATTCATTATCATAAAACTTAATTTTTATTCTAAACAATGGAAGGGGAAAAGGTCCCTGCTCACCCCATCTAAATTAATAGAGCACTGGAGCCTATAGACCAGGAACCACATGCACAAAAAGCGAAAATGCAAACCAACCATCTTCAGTACATACTGCCAAGCTCAATCTAACCATATATTAACAGGCACCTACCCTTTCATCCACCATGAAAATGTGGCATTGAAGCAACTCATTCTTCACAAAATGTAGGTTGACAGAACTAAATAGAATTTCCATAGCATCAGTAAGGCACAACTAATGGACTGACCAACAAATGAAAAAGCACCTCACCCTGAATTAACGTAGACCAAACTACAAAACCAATCGACCTGGTGCTGATAGTTCAAGGGAGTTGATGGGGATAATTCAGACATCATATAATGATTAATCTCACAACAAATCCAGTGGTGCTAATGTTTCCATTATAAGCCTTACGGTACATGTAGCATTTAGATCTTTGCATAACAATGGGCGTGAGACTATAGAAGAACAATAAAATGACCCTACTAGTGATATTGGCGCTAGTAGAACGCTGGTAGAACACTGGTCATTGCATACATGTAGGGGGACTTGAGTGTGAGAAGAAAATTGCACTTGCAGTGAACTGAATATCATGCCTATTATTGGATTCTCTAGATGAAAATATCATGTGTGCTAAAACAATATTATCTCAGTGATTATGAGGAATTAGAAATTAAGATGGTTGGCTAAAGTGTTCTCTTACCTGAATTGGCTGGTCCGCGCTAACAACAAAAACATTCTTGGCAAATGTGTTCCTCATGCAAACATTGGAACCGCTCACTGAATGGATATGGCTAGAACAATTATGTTTCTACTACTTGTGGAGGGCATCGCTGGTGAACTTGCAACAATGAGGAAGTCATGGTCTGCTTGAAGTGCTTGAAGTCTGCAGCTTCATATTGGTTGCTCCCCTAGCTAATCCACCTTCCAAACAGCCTAAGTCAAATCACTAAAATCTTAGGTCCACTGTGAGTATGCAAGACAATCAGAAACAACTAAATACATTCTCTTAAAGCAACAAATGAAAATCACTCAGCAAAGATTCAAGGTTTGGTTAATTTCCATGAATCCCAATCAATTCAGGAACCAAACATGTCAATCATCCAAGAGAAATGCAAGCTTTCAAAAATTATTGATGATTCACTCAAGAGGAACACACGGGCTGGAGCACTTGCTGAGCTCCAAGACATGAGGAGGAGCTTGACTAGATCCATTCTGCTGCCTCTCCTTTGGAACTCTATGAGTAAATCAAGGAGGCATGGATGGTGATGGGGTGGTAGCGGGACAGAGAACGGAGGGATGCAGGTGTGGAGAGTAGATGGACAAGGGGGCAAGCGCACCGGCCGTTCTCAAAGAGGAACATGGGAAGCCACGTCGATGGTGCGCGAATAGGAGGGATGGCGGCCATGGCGCCAGCGTGCCGAGAGGAGCGTGGCGACAACGGCGAAGCAGGAGCTACCGCCGGGGAGATCCACGACGGCATCACGGCGGTGAACGGGCACGGGTGGCAGGCCAGAAACCCTAGCACGGGCTCTTTTTTTTTGAGAAATCCTAGCACGGGCTCTTGGAAGTGAATGAGGTACACAAGGGGTTTTGTGTGGCCGTGCGAGAGCGAGAGGCCGACGAAGACCAAACACAACCGACTATAGTGGGCCTACCGACAGTGATACCTCCACTGGCCCAACCAACGCCCTCCAAAGCCCCTACGAACCAGAGCGCGGCATTTCGTGGGAGCTTAGTATCTATAGCGATGATTTGGGCACACATAGACATATGACCGGGGTGGCGGAGTAACCAAATCGGCACCATTGCTGCCAAAGCATGCACCATCGGCCCGGCGATGACACAACCAACCCCACTGCTTCCACAAAGGGACTCACCTCACAAATCTTAGTCCTTTTTTTACAGTGTCAACACATGTATGGACTCAAAGTGATGTTAGATCACGATAAGCTATGAAAGGATCCCGAGGTTGTAACTTGACAATGTAGTACTTCACCATTGGGTTACTAGTTTCCATGCGTGTAAGCCCGCCTCATAGTGTTTGGGGGCAATGAAACGTGTCTTGACTTTTAATTCCAAGCCAATCCACACAAAAGAAATTAGCTAGATGATGTTTTTGCCATCTTTTTGGTTGCCCATGTTTTTCACAGTGTTGCAAGAAAAATAAACTGGAGTTATCTAGGAAGCATAAGTATCCTACATCATTGGCGGGGAACGAAGTAAGAGCCAAGATTTTGGCGATGACAAAAAATTAGTATGCTTGTATGTTGATAGTTCACACACTTTTGAATCACAATTTAATTATAGAAAAGTTGATACTATTATACTCCGGAATCTTCTTCAAGTTTCTAAGATGCTTTATCAATTTCTATACAAGCTTATGAAACAATGGACAAGTACAGCCATAAATACACACATGAACAAAATAATAGACATACATTAATTTTGAAGAATGTGTCACTTTAGAACTATATTTATTGTAGCAAAATACTTTATTAAACATCTCAAACAAGGTTTAGAATTGTTCAAAAAAAACAAGCTTTAGAAGTACACACACAGACACAACATTTGCACAACAAATTGTATATGTAATGATTAATATTACAAATCTATGACAACATGTAACTTATACATGAGCATGTTTATATTGTTAGTTTATAGTGAAAATATTAATAAAAGTAGCGTAAGTTTATTGACAAAATCAACTATGATAAGTGAAAATGTTTAGTATAAATATATACAAGAAATTAAATTTGCACAGGGATGTAAAAACAACGCTATTTTGCGGTAAAACCATACTATACTACTGTTCATTCTATCAGGATCAACTATTTAGTAATCGGGTCAAACCAATAGTACTAATTCTATATACATAAAATACTTATCCCCACTATGTTATTTATCTCAACGTGAAAGCTATCCACATAAGCAGCTAACCACGTTAGTGTTCTCTTACTAGCTTAGAAGAGGGATACACCATAAATTGACCAACCCTAGAATTATAACTCCAACTAGATGACCCGTTGCGTCGATGGTGCAAAAGGCGAGAGCAAACTAAGTATTCAAACAATGCATGTAAAAAAAATTAGACACCGATAAAAGCATAAAGAAATGGGTACTTAAGTATGATGTTCTTAAATAACATTATAAAAAGTTTAAGATAACTTTTTTTATACTCGTGTTAATAGACAAGCTACATAGGTTGATGCATCATATAGAGTGAGTGAGCGAAACAATGTTGAAGAAAGCATTCGAAGGCTCTATAAATTCATCATCTCACCTTCCATATGACAATTACTTCCACCTATTTAAAAACAAAAGTTCCAAAATTCCATTTTCTTGTAGTATGTACATTGCACTCAGGTTGATTCAGACTACTTAATGGTTGGAGTTATGGTAAAACGGCAGTAAGCATTTTGTGATGCCTCATTGTGGTGGGTATTCGCCTGATCATCGGCGCCTCTGAACAATCTGTTTCCAAGATCGACATTTATATGTTCACTCAATAGCTAGAAACAACCCTCATTGACAAACCTCAAGTTTAGCATCCACACACATGTAGAGAACTCCACAAGCTGAGAAGATTATTCATCATTCATCATCAAGAACACCATACACGCTCCTGCACCAATTGCTTTTGTAAGGTAGCTACGTAGAAGTATTGAGGAATGAGTGAGTGGAAGAATGTTGGAGAAAGTGTGTGATTTCTCCATTCATCACTTTTCTTCCCTTATGACAAAATTTTATCATTCCGCAAAAAAAAGACAAAATTTTATTAACTTCAAAGCAAAATTTCCAAAGTTACTTCTTCATTTATGTACATTCGACTCGCTTAATTTGGGTTATTTATGGACTAACCATGAGTCATGATCAAACATGGTCAGGATTTGATCGCAGGTAAAACACCTAGCAGTTATCCAGCAAATCGCAAATCCTATTCCGCATGAACAATTTTAAAATCAATGAACATTTTTTAAATTTGTGAATATATTTTAAATTAATGATTTTCTTATATATGTGAATAGTTTTCAAAATTTGTGAACATGTTTTAGAAACTATGTATATTTTTCAAAATTGTGGTGTTGGGCCAGCCCACTGTAAGTGTTGTGCGCGATTGCTCCACTACTATGTGCACTTGGTTGTGTGCATACTGATGAGGAACACTAGATAAGAAAAAAAATCGTATGTCAGATTTGTTTGCCTACTTTTAGATGCTTCCACACTAGTGTAGTATTTCTTTTCTTTTCTTTTCTTTCTACCATACCTACTGTTTTCTAGAGTCTTCTAGTTGTGAGTAGCTATGAGTAGAATCTTGAAACTTACATAATGTTTTCTAGAGTATTCCAGCTATAAGTAGAAGTATGTGAGGGCTTCCCAAAGCCCTATAAATGGAGGTCCTCACCTCTACTTTGTAACACAGACTATGTATCCACTACCTATAATAGAACTTGTTGTTCTTATCTAAGATCTTGGAGTAGATCTTGTGCTCTAGGAGTTCTGGATTGAACTCTTGCTGCCATATCGGCCTACATTTGCCTCTAGTGCGATATCTAGCGCAGCAGGTTGAAGTTGTTACTTCAACACTTGTGTTGTACACATTGTAGCAGCAAAGTGGAGTTGCTCCTCCACAACCTTTGTGCTGCTTCAGGTGGCATCAAAGCCTCGTTGACCCACACTAGTTCTTGTTGTCCTCTTCGAGAGCAAGCTGTAGCAAGCAATGGAGCAATTGGAGAAGAGGATGGATGCTGCAGAACAACAAATCAAAGAGCTGCATGAAGATCTTAATCAAAGATTTGACCAGCTGGTTGAGATGATAAGAAAGGGTGTTCCCCCTGCTACCAATGAAGGAGATTCATCTAAAGAAGAAGATGTTCATCAAAGAAGAAGGAGAGGTAATCTTGGAGCAAGACCGCCACAACAACATGTTGTTTAACGTGCTTCAAGAAGGCCAATTTATGTTCAAGCTTCTGAAGGTGAAGAATATGATGATGCCCTTGAAGAACCAGATCTCTACGCATATCGGAGAGTACCCAACCCTACATATGCAAGAGATTCATACAGGGTTAAAACTGAGATCCCAACTTCTAATGGAAATGTTGATATTGAAGGGTGCCTAGATTGGTCATATGAAGTGGAGACTCTCTTTGAGGTCATGGAGGTTCCGGAAGATTGTAGAGTTCCTTTGGTCGCATACAATCTGAAAGAAGGAGGTGCATGGTGGCATAGCGTTCAAGAAGAGCGCGGGCTGAGAGGAGAACCTCGTGTGAGAACTTGGCGGCAAATGAAAAGTCTCTTGAAAGGGAGATTTTTGCCCGCTGATTGTGACCAGATCCTATTTATCCAATTTCAAAATTGTGCTCAAGGAAATAGGATCGTTTCAGATTACACGGAGGAGTTTCTAAGGCTACAAGTGAGGTGCAACCTTGCTGAAACTGAAGATCAACAAGTTGCAAGGTACATCAATGGTCTCAATGATGCTATTCAAGATCGATTGATGATGCAACAAATCTGGTTCGTTGATCAAGCACAAGCTCTAATCTTAAAGGACGAGAGGTTTGTGAGGGCAAGAAAGGCAACTAAAGCTCCATATCCTCCATATCCTCATACCGAAGACTCTTCTAGGAGTCAGCCTAATAGAGTGGAAGAAAAGACCGCTCCACCAAAGGCAAAACGACCCATCCAAAAGCAAACTAGAGGCAAGGGTAAGTCCAATGAAGGCCCAAAATGCTATAAATGTGGTGAAGAGGGACACATATCCAGCGGCTGCCAACTAAGGAAATTTGTTAACACAACTATCCATGATGGCGAAGGCGATGATGAAGAATACAAATCTAAAGATGTAGAGAGACAAGAGGTTTGTCAATAAGAAGGTGAGGAGGTGGTATGAGTGATTCAGCGTCTCCTATGTTCCACACCACAACCCGATGACACACAACGGAAGAAAATATTTGAGAGCAAATGCACAGTGAATGGAAAGGTATGCAAGTTAGTGATTGATAGTTGCAGTTGCGAGAATCTTATCTCGCAGAAGTGGGTGAGCCATTTAAAGCTTGATACTCATGATCATCCAATCCCCTACACTATTGGGTGAATCAAGAAAGGAGTGAATATGAGGATCACTAAACAATGCAACCTGCCACTTTCCTTGGGCAAGCATTATCGCTTAAATGTGTTGTGTGACCAGGGGCGGGCCCACGTTAGCTCAGCAGGTAGCCCATGACACCGGGTAGAAAAGTATTTTACCTTATACATACAGAGCCCATGAAGACTGGGACACCCCTAAATTTCGTGACAGGACACCCCCTGCAGACCAAAAGGCCAGAACTAGCAAACTAGGCCTCAGATGGGCAAGCCTACTAGCAGCGGGTGACGCCCAGCGGAAGGCCCAGTACATATATCGATCGATCTCGATTCATCATATGTACGTGCCTTCTCCCATCTCCTCGCCTGTTCCGCTGTTCGTTTACTCGCCGCTTCGCTTCGCGCCCCCGTACGCCGTGCTCGCGGTCGCTGCCTATCGGCAGATCTCCCCAATTCCCAATCAGTTAAAAAAGAAAGAATAGGTATGTTGCATCAGACCCCAATTCGGTGTGTGTGTCTGCCTCTATTGCAATTTGCAAATTCCGTTCTAATTTTTGCTTTGTTTCTCTAACCCTAGGAAATTAGGACTACTGGATAAGACTAGAAATCTTGATCGTATTGGCTATTGTAGTGGTTAGTGGAGAACAATGTATCAATATTGCAATACTCTAGGAGACTAGGACGACTGGAAGCTCCGGCAAAGCGTGAGGTAAGTTTACTAATGATGCAGTAATTGACCGCCTTGAGGCCATGAAAGAAAATAGAAAACCATTTTAGAAAGGTAATTGTTTTAACTTACTTATTACACTTTTCGCAAAAAAATACTTTACTTATTACACAAATGTAATTAATACGTTGCTAAGTGGTTTTGTTTCTTTTGATTTATAGAGAATCAGGATCTAGTGCTGCATTTTCTTGTAATCGGTTATACTTTATTCATAATTTTGAACACTTTGATTCTCCTTTAGTGTTCAATTTCCTACAATCCACTAGTATTTCAAGTGAACTCTTTATTTGGACCTTTGGTAATCGTATTTACGGTTATATCGTATTCTAGGTATATTGTATTGTTAAGTGTGTTACTTTTATCTATATTATGACTAGATATCCACGTACATGTGATAGATATGGGACCCCGGGTCATTTTTGTCCTGGGTCCGCCCCTGTGTGTGACGTAGTTGATATGGACGCTAGCCATGTTCTTGTTGGGAGACCTTGGCAATTTGATGTGGATACTACACACAAGGACAAGGAAAATTCTTATTCTTTCATTTGGAACAAGAGAAAGATCATTATCTTACCAAACCAAACCGAAGGTAATACCTCTAAGGAGGAGGGGAAAACTATGTTAACTATCTCCCATACCTCTCATGAGTTTATGGAAGACTTGAAGGAGGCAGATTTGTGTGCTGCACTTGTTGTAAAAGGAGAAGAGCACCTGACTATTGAAATTCCAGTAAAGGTACGTGGTTTATTGGCAGAATTTCATAACATACTTGGAGAGCCACAAGGCTTGCCACAGATGAGAGGAATTCAACATAGAATTGACTTAATTCCGGGAGTAAGTCTTCCTAATCTTCCACACTATCGAATGAGCCCAAAGGAGCACGATATATTGAAGGAGAAAGTAGAGGAATTGTTGCAAAAGGGGCACATTCGAGAAAGTATTAGCCCATGTGATGTACCAGCCCTACTTGTGCCAAAGAAAGATGGATCTTGGCGCATGTGTACAGACAGTACAGCCATTAACATGATCACCGTAAGGTATAGATCCCCGATTCCCCGTCTGGATGATATGTTGGATCGGCTTATTGGAGCAAGAGTGTTCACAAAGCTAGATTTAAGAAGAGGATATCATCAAATCCGTATCAGACCTGGGGATGAATGGAAAACCACCTTCAAGACAAAGGAACGGTTGTTTGAACGGCTAGTCATGCCATTTGGGCTCTCAAATGCACCAAGTACCTTTATGTGCTTAATGAATAAGTCCTTCAACCCTTCTTGTCCCACTTTGTTGTGGTCTATTTCGATGACATCTTGATCTATAGCAAGGATGAGGATGAACACTTTGATCACATTCGGAAGGTGCTAGAAGTACTAAGGGAAAATGAGCTCTACGTCAACTTCAATAAATGTGTTTTCCTGCAAACACAACTTCTTTTCCTAGGATTCATCATAACATGTGACGGTATTCGTGTTGATGATTCTAAGGTTGAAGCAATCCGAGAATGGCCAACTCCGAAGACCATTTCTGCGGTAAGAAGTTTTCATGGCCTTGCAACTTTTTATAGACGATTTGTGAAGAATTTCAGCACTAGCACGGCACCAATTACCGAGTGTTTGAAGAAAGAAAAGTTCCAATGGACACAAGCAGCTGAAGCTAGTTTCGATGAGATTAAACAAAAACTATCACAAGCTCCTGCCTTGGTGCTATCTCATTTCAACAAGACTTTTGAGTTGGAGTGTGATGCAAGTGGAGTAGGCATTGGAGCTTTCCTATCTCAAGAAAGTAAGCCCGTTGCTTTGTTTAGTGAGAAATTAAATGAAGCTAAACAGAAATGGAGTACCTATTAGCAAGAATTATATGTCGTTTTCAGAGTTGAAAACTTGGGAAGTCTATTTGCTGTTGTTCGATGAGAATTTGTACTATAAATAGTACGACAATATTGTGTGCCAATATTTATGTGGAGCAAGGAATGCCCACGGATATTGCATGCGTGTCATGCACGTGCATGCGTGTACATTGAAAACTGTTGGCTAAAAGAAATTTTAATAGGCGAATGGCCGGTTAATTGATTAACTGTACATTAAGCTAGCTCAATGTGTAGGTGGGTGCAACTGCACTGCATGGCCATGCAAGTTTGAGAAGGGGTACGTACATGAAGCGCACTGGTTGTACACGAGCGCAGTAGGATGGCAATGGGTAGGGTATGGGTAAGGTAGAGCAATACCATACCCATACCCGTCTAGTCAGTGGGTATAAAATTCTACCCATACCTGTAGCCACGGGTATAAAACTTTACCCATACCCATACCCGACGGGTATCCATACCCATTGGGTACTCAACGAATAGAACAAATAGTACACAAGTTGTTCATGATTTTACACTCATTCATAGGAAATTTGACAAAAAATCAAATATCTTAGCTCAATAACAAGTAGATGGGTACAAGACTACTATCAAAATTTAGAAATCACAACATACTCATAAATCAATAGGAGTAGACGAGTCACATGACAAATTAATGATTAATTGACAACAACTTAACATTACTTTTACAAGCGGGCAGGGTATGGGTATACCCACGGGTACAAGGCTATACCTGTACCCAACCCATAACTTAACGGGTAGGGTATGGATACTACCCATGAGTATAAAAATATGTCCATACCCTACTCATGCGGGTACCCGTACCATGGATAAAATTGCCATCCTTAGAGCGCACTGGTTGATCGGGTGATTACCCTAGCATTATATGCATGAAAACCCGCGTACTAGCCGGGGTTGCACGTAATGCTAATACGAATGTGTCCCATTATATGTACGCATACCAGAATACGTGTCCGCCTCGCTGGTACGTACGTATATCTCGAGTAACGAATATCGGCCAGCCCGTGTTCATACGTACTCAAATACCACGCAGACCCACGAGCTGCAGAATCGTTTTCCTCCTGTCCCTGGCGCTGGAACCCTAGCCGCCGCCAGGAGACCCAATCTTCCAGCACCGTTCTACGGCGGCTCCCCTCCGCCGGCGACCTCGGTCGTAGGTGGTGAGAGAGGCCGTCGGATCCACGCGTGTGGATCGTTTTTACTCTCTTATCGTTTAGATTTTTAGGCTGTTCATCGTCTTCGTTTCGGCGGCAACGATGACAGTGTTGAATAAAGATTCTTCGGATCCTTCCTTGACAAGGCCATCGGTCCTATGGTTGGGGATGGATTTGGAAACCAGTCTGTTAAAGCAAGGATGGCGTGGCGGCGGCAGCATCCTCGTGGTGGACCTGTGTCCTCGGGCTCCGCCGTTGGGGCGGCGTTTGCTCCAGCGTCGACGCGGAGCTTGGGAGGTAGTCCAGGAGCGGATGCAGATTGTGGTCTGCATCGATGACATCTGGAAGACGGAATATGTGCTGGGTTCGTGGTTCGTGGATGGCAGGTATGGTTTCCTTCTGCGACGTCTTAGTCGCGGTGGGGTGCTAGATCTGGAGTTCGATGGCGTGTTCGAGGTGTTGCCCTGGTCTGATTCATTTGACGGTAAAGGCTTTACTTTTGGTGAGCCACCTTGGAGGTCCGCAAAGCTGCATATCAGCGATGGAGCCGCGTCGAGCTCGGGTGAGGAGGTGATCCATCATTCTTTTCTTCGGTAGCTGCTGTTGTGGTGTCGGAGGCAGGTGATGGGCGTTGGTTTCAAGCTCAGAGATGTTCTGCTAGCTTTTCAGTTTTGTCATGTCGGTCCTTACGTGACTTGTACTTTAATCTTTATGATATGAATGAGACACATATTACCATGTAAAAAAAAATCCACGAAGATCATGCATCGAGCGGAAACACTCCAGGCCCGCGTGCAGCCACGCAGCTAGGTACATCAAGTAATTGTTCCTTTATGTGCAGGCTTGTGCATCAAGAACACCGAAGGTCACTGCAAAAAAAAGAACACCAAAGGAGATAAACGCACGGTGATCCTTATCAAGTCCAAGAAAATCGGAATGGTGACGGCGGCTGGTGCAACGCCCTACCCGTCTCCATCTCCCTATAAATACTCACCCCGTCCAGCTATCGAGGGGAAGAAGGCATGCACGAAGCACCCACGGGGAGCCACCAAGAGATCCATCCATAGCACGCCTCAAGCATCACGCACCAGCCAGGAGATCGACGCGAGCTCGGCTGTCTTCTGGAGTAGACGGCCGGGAGGGAGGTAGCATAGCCGGCGCCGTACGCGAGGAGCGCATGCATCAGCGGCGAGGCAACGATGCCGATCGTTTTCTCGCAAGGTGAGGATCGGAACTAGTCTCCCCCTCCCGGCCAATCTCTTCCCTCTCTCTGCATCCCTCCCGATGGTGGTGACCGGAGCTGCGGTCAGACGGCCGGAGTCGACGCTGGCCGTCGGCTCCATCGCATCTTGTTGAAGACAATGACGCCGCCCCGGGGCTGCCGTCTATGCATGACCCCGACGCACTCTCAACTAGCGACGATGAGCCGGGACCGCCGTGTGTGCGCGGCCTCCTGCATGCCCGCCGCTCACGACGACGATGTGCCGGGGCCGTGCGCCTTCGGTGCACTCTCCATCGGCGACGATGAGCCGGGACCGCCGTGTGTGCGCGGCCTCCGGCATGCCCGCCGCTCACGCCGACGACGTGTCGGGGCTGTGCGCCCCCGGTGCACTCCACCGGCGACGACGAGCTGGGACCTCCGTGTGTGCGCGGCCTCCGGCATGCCCGCCGCTCACGCTGACGACGTGTCGGGGCTGTGCGCCCTCGGTGCACTCCACCGGCGACGACGAGCTGGGACCGCCGTGTGTGCGCGGCCTCCGGCGTGCCCGCTGCTCACGGCGATGACGTGCCGGGGTGGTGCGCCCTCGGTGCACTCTCCACCGGTGACAACGAGCCAGGATCGCCGTGTGTGCGCGGCCTCCGGTGTGCCCGCCGCTCACGACGACGAGGTGCCGGGGCTATGCGCCCTCGGTGCACTCTCCACCGGTGACGACGAGTCGGGACCGCCGTGTGTGCGCGGCCTCCGTCCCGCCCGCCGCTCGCAACGACGACGTACCAAGGCCGTCGACTGTGCGCGGTCCCTGGTGCACCCTCCGCTGTCCAGTCCACCGGCAACACCATCGTGCCGGGACACGGTGGCACACATCATGACGACTCTTCGTAACCATGGAGGCGGCACGAGTCACGATGACTCATCATAACTATCGTGGCGGAGACATCATCCGGTTTAGGCCGGGACACGCTTAGGCGCATCTCGCGACCACCTTTGTCAGCACGAACACATGTCACATGTGTCGGGGTCCACTCATGTCTAGCGTCTCCCAATTCGGCACTCCATGTCGGTGGCGTGCGCATTGGCGTGCGGCTCTTATGCCGTCGCTGGCGGTCTCGAGCGGTGTAAGGTGGCGACTTCCTCCGCCATGGGTGGCGGTGTATGCGATCATTGATGGATGTGTGCACTCCATGTGCCGCATGTCCATCCATTCCTTCTTCTCCTTTCGACATCTACTCCCGCGGGGCATACCCTTCGCACTTCCGGCGAAGCTACAAAGCCATCAACGACGTCCAAGCCAAGCCCAATCATGCATGCTACCCAGCTCCAACAACATCGACACCGCTCGAGACCGACGAGCCAAAACAGCATAGGCGGGCGTGGCCGGAGCAAAGGCCACGTTTTTGACGGCGCGTGTACCACCTAGTTCATGGACTTTGCCGCCGCCACACACACACCACCACCATGCATGAGGAACGCGAAGCAAAGACCGAAGACAACGACTGAGCAGCTTAGTCGGAGGTGTCCCGCGGTACTATCTGTGGGAGTAATTAACTGGGGGCTTTCCGAGGCCCCCAGGAACCAGGAGACCATGATCGCTAGATCACTTGGGCCGCGCCAGCAGGCCCCCATTTTATTTTTCTTGTTCTCATATTTGTGTACTTTGTACACTGGTACGCCCGCCACACTTTGTACCCCGGGTCAAGGGAGACGCTTATACGAAACCTTCTATCTTTTTTGTATGAGTTGCGTCTTTCCTTTTTCGTGTCAAACAACTGCCTAAAGAGTTCATTGATTATAGCGACCATCAATCCTTGAAGCATTTTAGAAATCAAAAGCATGTTGACCGCATGCTAGCAAGATGGGCGGCACATCTGGAGAGGTTTAACAATCTCATCGTGCATAAATCTGGATAACTAACAGAGTGGCCGATGCTTTGAGTCGTCGTGCATGCCTCTTGACTTATTTTGAAGCTGAACTTCCGGGCATGGATCAAATAAAGGAATTGTATAAGGGTGACGAAGACTTTGGCCATGTTTGGGTAAAGCACGCAAGAGACCAACCATTAGGTGATGACTATTTGATGCAAGACGGATATCTCTTCAAAAATGATCGTTTGTGCATTCCAAGAAGTTCTCTATGTGACAAGCTGGTTAGAGAGCTCCATTCAAGTGATCTTAGTGGCCATGTTGGGCGGGACAAGATTATTGCTAGCCTGGAAGCTTGCTACTTTTGGCCACAACTAAAGAGAGATGCTGGAAAGTTTGTTCAGCGATGCCCTATATGTCAAACCTGCAAAGCCCAAGTCCAGAACACAGGGTTATACATGCCTTTGCCTGTTCCTATTGCTCCATGGGAGGACATCTCTATGGACTTCGTCTTGGGCTAAAACAAGATGAGTAAGTGATGTTGTATTTGTGATCGTGGATAGATTCTCTAAGATGGATCATTTCATCCCATGCCACAAGACAATGGATGCTCATCATGTGGCAAACCTATTCTTTCGAGACGTGGTCAGACTTTATGGAGTACCAAGGTCCATCGTCTCGAACCATGATAGCAAGTTTCATTCCAAGTTGGTGATAAGGTGATGGTCTACCTTCGAAAAGAGAGGCTGCCTTTAGGTGTTAAGGGTAAGCTTAGGCAGTGAAGGTATGGGTCCTTCTCTATCATGAAGAGAAAAATGATAATGCTTATGTGATAGATCTTCCAACCGACATGGGCATATCCAACACTTTCAATGTTGCGGGCTTGACTCTCTACCATCCAGAAGAAGTGCTATATGAAGATAACTCGAGGGTGAGTTCCAAACAACCAGGTGGAAAATGATGAGGAACACTAGATGAGAAAAAAAATTGTATGTCAGATTTGTTTGGCTACTTCTAGATGCTTACACTCTAGTGTAGTACTTTTTTTTTCTTTTCTTTCTATCCTACCTACTAATTTTTAGAGTCTTCTAGTTGTGAGTAGCTATGAGTAGAATGGTGAAACTTACATAATGTTTTCTAGAGTATTCCAGCTATAAGTAGAAGTATGTGAAGGCTTTCCAAAGCCCTATAAATAGAGGTCCTCACCTCCACTTTGTAACACAGACTATGTACCCACTACCTATAATAGAACTTGTTGTTCTTATCTAAGATCTTGGAGTAGATATTGTGCTCTAGGAGTTCTGGATTGAACTTTGCTGCCATATCGGCCTACATTCGCCTCTAGAGCGATATCTAGCGCAACAGGTTGAAGTTGTTCTTTCAACACTTGTGATGTACACATTGTAGCAGCAAAGTGGAGTTGCTCCTACACTTGTGATGTACTTCCCCAAAGCACGACGACGACGAAATTATTTTTGGCCAAGCTCGTAATCTGCCGAGCCTCCACCATCAGCGCCCCATGACACCGCAGTGACCGCGGACGGTCGTGCCGAGCCGGCACAGGCGCGCCTCCCATCCGATGCAGCCCCTGCAAATCACACGCTGGCGGGCAGTGAAGCATGGATGCCCGGCGGTGGGGTCACCGCGACAATGGAGCTCAGATCGGTGGAGAAAGAGGGAGCTCGGCTAGCGGGGTTGAGGCAGATGAGGGAGCTCGGACCGGTGGCGCAAGAAGGAGCTCTATCCAGCAGCGGCGGCTTGTTGCTGTGCATCCATCTGATCTGATGTGTGAGGGGAGGAAAGAGAGATAAGGCTGGTCATGGTGGGAGTAACTTAAGGAGTAACATAGATGCCACATAAGCAAAAATGATGAGGTGGCAAGTAGTTAATGAGGAGAGAGGCAAATAGAGTAACATAATATGTTACCATCACATAGCGCTTTCCAATGCAAAATGAGTCTACATAATGATAAATGAAGACATCTATGTTACTACACATATGACACTACCCACTATAAAGATAGTAACATAGACTAGTAACATATACATGTTACTACTCTAAGTTACTCCCCATTATGACCAGCCTAAGGGAGGCTACGGTGGCAGTTTGAAAGTAATTCTGGAAAACATCAGGGCCAATCGCACGTACCGTTTCGTTTTAAGTGGAAGGCGTGCAGGCACGAGGCTGCATTAGCGATACGGCCGATTCTGGCGTTTCTCTCAGCCTGGCTCCCTTTTTTCTGCATCAGTCGGGCCAAGCTGAGAAGCCCCCGCAGAAAACCAAACGGGCTGAGTTTTGCACGCCTAATGCAAGCCAGGTGCAAGCCACCCAACCAAACACGCCTACCATATAACGTCAAAAAAAAGAAAAACACGCCTACCATATTTAACTCCTATACATCCTAATCCTCGCTCTTTCATATCCCCATTCTTCTCCCGGTTGTTCTGTGCACCCGGCCACGCACCAGATGACTGCAAGGTGAGTGTTTTTTTTAGGGACTGCAAGGCGAGTGTCAATCACCTTCAACACAAGTATCTCACCTGAATTCACGAGTATGATCATTCGGGAGATTCAGATGAACGGACGAGAGTTCAGGCCATTGAGTATTGTCCATGAAAATCGTGAATTTCAGCTGTTGGGATTACTAATAAAGTGGCAGCTTAGAGGAATCGGCGCGTAACAAAAACCATATCCTCTCGTGGGCGAGACTGAAAGTACTTGTGTGAAGAACCCACCTGTCTTCCCGCAAAAGAAATAAACGGAATGACTAACGCCTATACGTGTGGCAGTTTTGCAACTCGCCCAAACGCGTGGATGACCGTTTAGTCGAGTTTGCACGAATCTTAACACATTGAGATAGAATTCGCGTGCCACATAGGACGGGGCTGGTGTGTGAGCGTTGGAGAGCTTTGCCCACACACCGCAACACGCGGTTTGGCAGCTGCGCTGTGTGAGCGAACTAGTTTCTGCCCACACAGCCAATATCTTGTCCACGCGCGTGTGGACGAACTGATTTCGCCCACACGACACCCTACGTTGTTGGTTGACAAATGCAGTACGCGTACGTGGCAACTACGTAAACACACATGGCAACTATGATTCGTTGCAAGACGGCAACTGCAGTTGCGCGTACGTGGCAACCAGATAAACACACATGACAACTGTGATTAACCATACATGGCAACTATGGTTGAACCACACATGGCAATTAGGTAAACACACATGGCAACTACTGTTTGACCATATGTGGCAAGTAGTTAATCACACACGGCAACTATGGTTTGATTACATGCGGCAACTACCATAAATTAGACATGGCAACTATAGTTAACCAAAACAGATAGAGTTGACATGCTTTTACAACTACATTTGCCATCCCCGAATAACTACATCTGCCATCCATCCCAGATGGCAACTAAATCGTCATCCCGCGGCAGTACCTAACGTAGTTGTGCCAGGATGTGTGGGCATTTTTCTTCGTGCCACACGCTCGGGTGATGAGTAGTACTTTGTTGGGTGTGTGGCACGAAGTAGCTGCGCCCACACGTATGGACAATTCTAATGTTCGCCCACACACAACCCGTGTGGGTTGCCTCCTGCTCACATCACACATGATGTGTGGACGGATGACTAGTATGTCACACGTGTGTAGCCACGTCCAAAAAAAAGAATGCACCTGTCAGCTTGATGATTAAGAACTCCGGGCAATCCTGCGCCATGTCGCCCCTGATTTTATTTTATCAGAAAAATGCTGCCCCTGATTTTATTCTATCAGAAAAATGTCGCCTCTGATTTTACGCACTTGTGGTAAATGAGTCCCGCCTCCCCGGCAATCTTGCACCTTGCTCTATCAAATCGCCTCAAGCTTGTGTCTGCACATCATCTATGCCACACGAAGGCTCAGATGAAAGCGAACCACAGCGACTGCTCCGACGAAAGCGAATGATCCTGAGCCATGGATCAGAACCCAGGGAAGACGGCGCCATCAATCGATCGTTCAAATCAACCTCCCGCCCTACGTGCCAGGCCCACAATAGCGCACTGTTTATGGAGTGTGGCGTCGCAGAGGCTGAGCGTCAGGTAGCTCGTTATCCACCTCGTGGGAATATGCTTCGCGACACTCCTGACAGGCTTTTTCTAGATATACCTCGCAATATACAGGTACGGAAATAGTGCAAAGCGTATCATTGTCAGCTCGAGTGAATGCAACGATGTTGTTTGCTGCGCGTGGTGGAGCGGTGACTTGACTACTCTGAATCAATACGGCATGAATTTAACACGGACCTGTTGCAGGCAGCGAACAGTATCATCTTTATATTAGACCAGGCGTCTCGCCCGTTGCTGCCTGTTGGAGGAAATCTTGGCGATTTCCAGACATGTGCAGTCAGCGTATTTCTTTTTTCAATGACAAATCCTCTAATTAGTGTACTATTACGTGTTAGATTTTGAGCAAACTAACTAATTTTTTATATCTAAATAGCTAGCCCTCACTAACTATGTCTCTCAATATGCAAGCATGCCACATCATCGCGCAACATGTACGAGAAAAGACCCGCACTCACTACCATATGACTTGTACTCCCCCCGTTCCTGAATATTTGTCTTCTTAAAGATTTCAAATAGACTGCCATACATGGATGTATATAGACATATTTTAGAGTGTAGATTCACTCATTTTGCTCCGTATGTAGTCACTTGTTGAAATTTCTAGAAAGACAAATATTTAGAAACGGAGGGAGTAACATGTAAGCATGCCACTTCATCATGAAACATGCATAAAAAAGACCTATCTCAACATGCGAATTTCTATTCTATTATTTTATTTATATTTAATAAACATTTTACAACTATATAGTGAACAAACATAATAAATAAAAATACAATTTTATCCTTTTATATATGTTTTATACAATGAATCACATTGAGATATGTTGCAAAATATTCCCGCAACAATTCGTGCGGGGTATCATCTAGTGTAAGTAAAAGTATTGCTCATTAGGCATCACGCATGAAGCTCTAGATCCTCTCTTTCCCACTTGATAATGATACAAATAGTGGTAGGGCCCCTCTCTTCTGTTTTTTCTAACTGTGCAGCCTACGATACATCAAACTCGTTGAATTAGTGAGCAAAAATATACTGCATTTCTGTTTCGAAAAAATATATACTGCATTTTCAGTTCAAAATTAACACGCGTGACTATGCTCAAGAAAAATTAAACCTGCTTTCCTTGTAAGCGTTTCTCTATTTTCACATTGATAATCTCCAAACAAATGGTTCAAACCCTAAACTATTTTTGAACAAACTATTGTCCGTAGATCCGTAATTAGAGTGCTAATAACCCAAGATCATTAAGTAATCTCCGTAATTAGAGTGAACTATGCTATCCTGGGCGAGCTTTCCGACCTGTGCAGTCAGCATATTTCTTTTTTTAATGACTATATCAATTAGTGCACTGTTATGTTTTAGATTTTGAGCAAACTAACCAAGTTAATTAAGAGTACTGCTCATTAGACGTCACGTACGAAGCTCTAGATCCACTCTTTACCTACGGATAATGATACAATTATGTGTAGGCCCCTTCTCTTTTGTTTTCTGTAACTGTGCACCTATGATTTTTAAAAATACTATCAAACTCACGAACTAGTGAGCAAAAAATATACTGCATTTTCTAGTTCGACATTAACAAGCCTGAACATTCCCAAGAAAAAAAGAACTGCTTTCCTTCTAAGCGTTTCTTTATTTTCACATCGCTAATCTCCAAACCCTAAACTATTACTCCCTCCGTTCCGATTTACTCGTCGTGGTTTTAGTACAAATTTGAACTAAAACCACGATGAGTAAATCGGAACGGAGGGAGTAGTTAACAATCTATTGGTTGTAGATCCGTAATTATAGTGCCAATAACCCATGATTTTTAAGTAATCTTCTCCCTTCATGACAGTCAAAACCTGCATGCCTGCATGCAAAAATTGATGGTCCATCATGTCACTAGTCCAAACCGATGGCCCACGCGCAAATGCCCAGATTGGAGGGATGGATGCTGCTTCGCCCAGGTTCGGTACCTGTTGGCAACTTGGGGCCTATCCATTGAATACGGTGAAATACAACGTTGCTTACGATGGTGGCAATTAAAATACGCCTGACAAAGTTTATTTTGTGTACTGCAGGCGGTTCCATTATTTTCTTAATCAGAGTTCTGGGTATGGGCTTATATGGTTCCAACGAACCAGGATTAGATTTGGAAAGATTAATTAATCAATCATACCCTGCAACCTTGGAAATACTTTTATATTTTGGCTTCCTTATTGCTTATGCTGTCAAATTGCCGATTATACCCCTACATACGTGGTTACCAGATACCCATGGCGAAGCACATTATAGTACATGTATGCTTTTAGCGGGAATATTATTAAAGATGGGAGCATATGGATTGATTCGGATCAACATGGAATTGTTACCTCATGCTCATTATCTATTTTCGCCCTGGTTAGTAATAATAGGAGCGATCCAAATAATCTATGCAGCTTCAACTTCTCTTGGTCAACGAAATTTCAAAAAAAGAATAGCTTATTCCTCTATAGTAATACAAAAAAAAAGAATCTACTTCAACTTCTCTTGGTCAATGAAAATTCAAAAAAAAATAACTTCTCGTATACAGTTTGGGAAGGGGTTTTTTGAGAGAAAAGAAGAATCTACTTCAACCGATATGCCCTTAGGCACGGCCATGCATAACATAGAAATCACACGCGACGTTGGCTCGGCGGGGATTATTCCGAGCTACCTGCAGACCGGCCTCTGCAACGTTTTATCGACTGTTTATGACTGTATATAATCTATATTCAGATTTTCCATGAACCAGACCTGCCATCTGACACTAGATTTCGCCAATCCCCATACAACAATCAACAAACAGGATATCATGTGCAGGGTACCAAAAACGCCTTGTCTGAAAACTTTAAAAAATTGTTAGGAACTAAAAGAACCGACTAAAAACAGGCTGCTACAGTAAATACAATCGCTACACTGAAACGTAAATTGCTCTATAATGTTCCGCTGCGGCATGCCTTGTGGAGTGCCCTTGTGCATCTCGGTGCTATTGGGAAGGGAGCCCCTATTCCATGACCTACGCGCTGCCGAGCGAGGCAACGCACACCCCTCGCTCGTCCAGGCGCGAATTTGGTCCGGCCCAAGTTTTTTTATTGAGATTCCGAAACAAGTTCTGACCTTCAAATTATGTTCATGAATTCAATTCTTGAATTAAAATATGTTCATGATATCAAAAGAATGAACGGGTTTCGAATTTTAATGAACATTTATTTATTTTGATGAAAAACAATTATGAGCATTTGTTAATAATGAAGACCATTTCTTTTGCATTTGATTAACAATTTTTCAATTCAGTGAACATTTTTTAACTTGATGAACAAATTTTTTTATTCAAGAATAGTTTTTTAAATGGATGAACAAAAATTGAACTCAATGAACATTTTTTGAATCCGATGAAATTTGTTGAATTTGACGAACATATTTTGAAAGTCAATAAACAAATTTCTAATTTTATGAACACTTTTAAAAATCAAAGAATAAAGTTTGAATTTCATGAACATTTTTAAAATTTGATGAACTTGTTTTTACAACGATGAAATTTTTTTAATTCGATGAACAAAAAAGTTCGTGGTTTTGAAAAGAAAATTCAAAAAAAATGGAAATGTAGAAGAAAAGAGAGAAAATAAAATGGGAAAGGAAAAAAGAAAACAAAACAAAAAGGAAAAACAGAAAATAAAAAAATAAGCGAAGAAAAATTGGAACAAGAATCAAGAAAAGAAAGAAAAACCTGTTCTTCGTTCACTATGCGAGAACGCACGTGAAATCCCGAAATATGGGCCGGCTCACTGTGCGAACGATCAGGGAGGGGGTGCGCGATAGGTCGCTCCACAGCGACATATGCGCCAAATAGGAGCTGCCGTGCTATTGGGCGCAATGACCAAGTCTACTAAACGTCTATCTGCCTGGGCCAGTGGACAAGCCCATATTAGGCAGAATCATTCTGAAGGCCCGCAAGGCACAACAATTTAATGTTTTTTTGGCTATTCTGAAAACATTGTAACTATGTTTTTCTAGGCCTAGAAAATGTTACTCGACCACCAAGGGCTCCTTTGATTCAAAAGATTTTCATAGGAAATTTACAGTATTAGAATCCTTAGAAATTGTTACTACGATTTTTACTACGTTGGTTGTTTGCTTCATAGGATCAAATGCTTTAGGAATTTTTCTAAGGATCACTTTGTATTACTTTCTTCCAACATCTACTTGAACCTCTTTGAAAAAAATCCTTTTCTTTTCTATGGTGCAATCTACGTTGGTTGGTTGATAAGCATGACATTTCAATTCTATGTTTTTTCTATTCCCACGTTTTTAGAATTCTGCGAATCAAAGAGGCCCCAATGTTGTAAGGCAGAGTATCTTCTAGTACATTATTGGCCCTTTCGCTTTGTGATTATCCCGAGGACCTGCTTTGTTCTTGTGGTTCTAGCTGGAAGAAATAGCTGTAGTACTACTGTCTTAGCATGGCATTTCTTGCTCAATTTCCTTTTTTGCTTTCTTGTCTTGTCTTTGCCGTGCCAACGTCTGTTCCATGTACCTAGTGAAATCATAGTGGCATGGCAGCAAGAAATTCACTTTGTTGAACGTGCTCCAAGTATACCTGGCCAAACCTCGGGCCGGGCCGGGCTTCGGGCCGGGCCTAGCCAAGCCCGACACAAAAAACCCAGGCCCGGGCCCGGCCCGGCCATTGGGCCTGTGTTTCTGGGCCCGAGCCCGGCCCGATCACCTAAAAGCCCGTCGGGCTTCGGGCCGGCCCGGCCCGACCTTCAGTAAACTGCAAAAATGACGGGCCCGGGCCTGGCCCGGCCCGGCCTTCGGGCTCAAAAACTAGGCCCGAGCCCGGCCCGGGGGTAGCGTCGGGCCGGGCCGGGCTTTTTCGGGCCGGGTCGGGCCGGGCCGGGCCGGCCGGGCTTCCCATGGCCAGGACTAGCTCCAAGTGACACCATACTTTGCACAGTGTCAAAATGGTATTTTAAAGTTTTTAAAAATCTCCCAAAAAAGGATGTACACTATACATATGCAAACTTGCGTGATGAAATAAGTAAACGAGTGAGCATGTAGGTTTTTTGAAAATTTTGAGACTTCAAAAATGTGATTTTCAAATTATTTAAAATAAAGTACCCCAGTGCAGTCGTGCACCAAAATCCCGCTTTGGGCATGGTAGGCAGTAGGGCTGCAAACGAGTCGAGTTCGAACGAGTTGGATTAGGCTCAGCTCAACTTAGACTAAAATTCGAGCGAGCTCAAACCGAGCGAAGCTCAAGGTCAAGCTGTAAAAGGTAGCTCGTGCTCAGCTTGTAATGATCTCGAGTCGATCCCGACCTAGTTTCGAGCTAAATAAGATGATTTTTGTTAATAATGTAGCACAAATTTTGAAATAAGGTAGGCAACAACACAACATAGGAGTTTATATAATTCAAATTATTCTCTCTCAACTCAGCACTTAATAGCAATAAATCATGGATGAATTAGCAAGGGAATAAAATGAAGGTGCGTCTGCTCTCAAACTTTGATCAAAATAACATGATATTTGACACATGTCTGACCACATACCATAACAGGGCTAAATTTTCGCCGCACATAATTAAGCCTACATGTTTGGTAGTAGAAAAAATGGAGACAAATCGTACATAACATACATACTAGATATTATTTTTTTACTAGCTATATGGTAAATAATTATCTCATTTATTTCTAATATATATCAAAATTATGTAATATAATTATATGATGTCGAGCTATGGAGGTAAAATCGAGCGAGCCAGTGTTGGCTGAAGATCAGCTCATTTCTCGATCGAGCTATACAAAGTGTTCATACTCGCTTATTTCTTCTTGATTCGCTCTCGAGTCAAGCTGAAATACGAGTCGATCTCGAGCGACTCACGAGCCTAGAGTTTTTCATGCAACCTTGAGTAGGCACTACACTCCGAGGGGAAAATGTTCTTGGAGTCCACTCGTCAGCTTGCTTATCTTCTTCGACATAATTATAAGCTTACTGTTTCCAAACCAAAATTTCCGAAGTCTCATCCTTACATATGTATAGTCGACTCGATTAGATTAGAGCACTATGGAATGAGTGAGTGAATGAGTGAAACATTGTCGGAGAAAGCATTCCAAGGCTCGATTCATCGCCTCACCTCCCTCATGACAATTAATTCTACCGATTTCAAAACAAAATCTCCAAAGCTTCATCTTCAAATAGGAGCAGTATGTACATTGCACTCAGATTGATTCAGACTACTTAATGGTTGGAGTTATGGTCAGACGTCAGCAGCAGCATTTTGGGGTGCCTCCTTGTGTGCGGCATTCGGTTCGTCGTCGTCGTCGCCGGCGCCGGTCCGCAGCCGCGCCTTGTCGGCCTCGGCGCCCCAGTCCATGCGCGCGATCACCACCACCAGCACCGTCAGGCTGGCCGCGGCGCCGATGATGAACCCGGCCAGCAGCCCCTCGATCCCCAGCCGGGCCCTGAACCCGAGCGCCACGCCCACCGGCAGCGCCACCAGGTAGAACCCGCCCAGCACGGCGTACATGCCCACGGCCGGCCTCGCCGTGCCGCGCACGATGCCGCCGCACACGTTCAGCGGGAAGTTCACCACCTCCAGCGCCGCCATCACCTTCATCGCCTTCCCCACGCCGCCCCGCACCTCCGCGCCCCGCGTGTAGAGGCGAGGCCACTGCCGCCGCAACGCCAGCATCAGCAGCCCGCCCATGGCGCCGGCGAGCACGCCGCCGAGGATCGAGACGGCGCCGGCCCTGCGCGCCCCCGCGGCGTCGCCCGCGCCCAGGGAGTTGGACACGCGCACGGACGCGCTGACGGAGAGGGAGAGCATGCCGGCGAAGAGGAGGTAGTCGAAGTTGAGGGTGATCGCGATCACCGCCACCGCGCGCCGGGCGTCGGGAAGGCGGCCCGTGAGCAGGATCAGGATCTCGTAGCACCACCACTCGAGGCACGTGTTAAGGCAGCATAGCACGGCGAGACGGATCAGCCGTAGCCAGTCGGCCGCCGCCGTCTTCGTCTCCTCGGGCCACCACCACCGCGCGCACGGCGCCGCTGTGGCCGCCGTCTTGGCGCCCTTCCTCGCGAGGAGCACGTCGGACGCGAGCACGTAGGCGGAGAGCAGGACCGCGACGACGAGGTCGCTGAGCCAGACGGCGGCGGCGACGCCCTCGACGGCCCTGGTCCGCGCCAGCCACGCGGTGAGCGGGACGTGGACGGCGAGGCCCACGGCGGAGGCGAAGAGCGTGGGGAGCGTCACCTCCTGGGAGCTGAGGTACGACTTGAGCGGGGCGAGGAAGGAGGTGACGGCGAGGTCGGGGAGGAGGCACAGCACGTACCGCCTCGCCACCACGGCGATGTCGGGCTGCTGGCCGAAGACGCGGAGGAGCACGGCGTCGACGCGGAGCCAGAGGAGCGCGATGGGCAGGGAGGCGGCGAGCAGCATGGCGGTGGCCATGAGCAGCGTGCGGCGGAGCAGCGCCGCGTTGCCGGCGCCGTGCGCCTGGCCGCAGATGGGGTCCATGGCGCCGCAGAGGCCCGTGAGGACGGCGAAGCCCGTGGCGTTGGCGAAGCTGAAGCCGAGCGTGCCGGCGGCGAGCTCGAGGTCGCCGAGGCGGCCGAGGAAGGCGGTGGTGACGGCCTGCTTGGCGAACCAGGTGAGGTTCATGCCGATGAGCGGCAGCGCGATGCCCCGCTGCGCCCTCGCCTCGCCGGCCACCGCCCGCGCCCACCCCCATGGCCCCTTCTCCCTGGCCGCCGGGCACCCGTCCTGATGCTCCTGCTCATGCTGACCATGATCGTGCGGCGGTGGCGGTGACGACGGTGGATCCATGGCAGAATGCCTGCCCAGCCCGTGCTCAGTGTGAGCAGAGCAAACTGGGTTTGCTTGGGTGAGAAGAGAGCAGAGCAAAACGGGCGAGGAAGTGATGCAATGCAATGCAGAGAGATAGAGATATGGTGACGCCCGTTTCGATCAGGCATACAAAAAGAGATATGGTGATCCAAACCGACTCCAAGTTTGGCATTCCCAAATAAATGCCATACCAGCAATTTATTTAGCACAAATAGAGGTGGATGACACGGAGGCATGTGAAAAAATAGCAACTTTGTGCATGTGGTTGATTTGGGGAGAAAAGGGAAGAAAGAGAGAAATTTGTTAATCCATATTTATACTCTGTGATTGAGAATCAAGACCATCTTTCAATTCAAAATACTCGATATGGTTCGTAAATTCCCAGTAGTTAATTCTGAGATCTGTTTAAGATTTTATAGTGCTTTGCAGTGTTAGAATAAATATTGGGGGTGTCCAGGTCTCAGTCGACTGAGACTTAACCAAAGTCTCAGTCAAGTGATATAGTATATGGAAAGAAAAATAAAAAACTGAAAATAAATTTTTGTACGAATCTCAATGTAAGATCAATGGAATATAACATCAACTGAGACATAACGAAGTCTAAGTCGACTGAGACTTAGCAAAACTGATAAATATTACGTCCTTCTAAAACAAGAATAACTATTACTCCCTCCATTCCATAATATAAAAACATTTTTGACACTATACAATGTCAAAAACGCTCTTATATAATATTATGAGGAATGAGGGAGTACATCTTTTCTTTGCCAGCTAGACAAACTCTTACTAACATGTTGAACGTGTTTACTGCACATATGTATGAAGAAATTTATAAAGTTGACCGAGAAATTATCCGCGGCCAACAAATTTTAAAATAACATTTTTTTTCACAGGATGGACAAATTTCACAACGTGATGAATACATTTTTAGATTGTATTAATCACATCTTGTATATGAAACATAGACTGAATAATAAAGAATATATGGCTTTATGCACCTATGAATGCAGAGATCGGGGGTTATCCTATTTTCTGAAAGAAAAAAATGAGGCATCGACTGACCCTAATAGATACGGGTGGGATAGGTGGATGACACGAGGGCATTGTGAAAAACCAGAATGATAAGCTAGATTTGGCGCCAACTTAATTAATCAGGACTAGATAAGATGATTAGCATACACCACTGATGTACTTAGTGCTAATGGATTCTTGCATCCATGATTACCAAGTGGGGGAAGATTACCCCAATTTGCTGGTATCATAGCTAGTGGAATGGAAAGGCAGGCACACTCCATCATTGAACAACAAAGATGGTACTTACTAAGATACATGGCAATTGGCAAGACAGTAATTAACAAGAGAGAATGAATTCTAGGATGTACAATCGGGGATCAAGATCAAGTGGGTTCATTCCATGGAACCCTTACTCAATCCTATCCTAGATAAGGCTGGATTGAGATATGTGCATCTACATGCATGGTAAGGAGTATATCTGAATCTGATAAGGCTGGCATAATATGTGCAACAAATTCAGGGAAGCTAGCTGCATGCCGACTATCCGTGCTAGCTAGCTTTGCTTGTGCGTGTGTGTGTTTGAAAGACGAAGATTGTGGGTCCGTTATAAACATAGTTGTAGGTGTGGTGCACTGAAAAAAGAAGGCAGTTACCAAACCATGTGCCTGATGAAACTAACGACAATCAACGACCATGATAAGATGAACACCGATGTAGTTAGTGCTAATAGTTTGATTCCTATATGAATGAATGATTGCAAAGTGGAACAAGATTACCCCGATCTGTTGGTGCCATGGCTAGTGCGCAGCAAAGGTAGTAGGATCCATGGACACGGACATGGCAAAGCCAGTCAGGATGCAGAGTTCTAGAATGCACAATTTGGGATCAAAGCTCAGGTTTATTCCATGGATTCCCTTAATTATCATTCATATCCTAGATAAGGTCACGTTAGATAAATAACCACTGTGCATTATAAGTATATAGTTCCGGGTGCAAATCAAGTTCACAGTGGTGAGTGATATGATTCAGAGCATCAGATTCACACGCATGATGGATGGAGGGATCTCATCTCTCAAGTGGCGTGGATCCTTCCTAGTACTGGCTACAACGACGGCCACATGCATGATCGATCTGCCACCTGACTCTCACACACGCGCAAAGCATGCACTGATCGACACGTACGAGCTGATCCTAGTACATGCATGCATGATGTATATCTGGTATACTAGTAGACAAGCTAACAGAAGCAGGCGTGCGTGATATGTGCGCAACAAATTCAGGGGAAACGCATGCCAATCATGTGTGCTGGCTAGCTTTGCTTTTATGTGTATGTTTTAAAGACTTTAGATTGTGGATCCGTTATACTACTAAGATATCAAATAAAGATGAGGCAGTTATCAAATTAAGTGCCTTCTGAAAGCAACATTAACAAAGATGATGATGATGATGATACAAACTTGTAACCCACAAGAAACTCTGCCGCAACCAAAAAGAAATAAAATACATCTGTTTTGGAGAAGAAAAGGGGGATGATAAAGATTGTGTGTATGCGTCTGTTGGATGATAACCAAGCAAAGCCAAATAATGGGCTCACCATCACCCCCCACTATCAGCGGAATAATTTGGCCAAAGTGACTTGCCTCCTCTTTTCGGCAAATCCAAGTGCATAGCTTTGAGGATATCCTACATTTTTTTGTGTGCCTTTCCAGGGTGCAAATGCAATATCGAGATCTCTTTGTCTTCCTCTTTCGCTAGCAAATTTATGCTTTAATACATTGGTGGAATTGAAGGAGCAACTTTAGTTAGTTTTCACCATCCTATCCGCCTAATTTGCCTTGCAGATTAAAACAGAGTTGCTTGCAGGAGTCTCTCACGTGCATGGCCATGCACTCCAGCTGCAAGCAAGCAAATGTATAATGAGGCAAACATGTGTGTGATCCTTGTCGTCAAAATGAAGAGAAAAAATATGTGTAGTTCTTTTTGGAGAGAAAAAAGGACAAGTGTGATATCTCTTTTAAAAGGCAAATGGAAGGTCGGGAGGCTGGGGCGGATTTAATAGGATTTTCTTGTAACAAGAATCGCTTTGATAATTTCCACAGAAACATGAGTTTTATTCGCCTCGGTATTCAAGCGGAAATCAAATGTGTGACTGTTCACTTTCTAGTCTTAGGGAGTGAATAATTACTTGATGTACGTTTAGAGAGAGAAAGAGGGGAGGGGGAGGGGGAGTGATGTGTACTAGTACAATGAAGAAGGGAGGTTGACCGGGCTGATCAATGGCACCCCGATCTCATGGGCTCGTCGGCATTGAATGAAACCGACACCCTTAAGTTCAGGGGTGTCGATGAGTTAAGTGAATCAGAGAAGCAAGAAGGAGAAGAACGCCGGGGCGTGTTCACGCAACTGGACTAGGCAGCGAATGCCGCGATGTTGTCCGGTGAGTAAAAATAGCTTGGCTTACCTGAATTGATATAGCCCGATTTCGATCAATGAAAAGGAGTAGCTATCATCATAAGTGATGGTGGAATCCGAGATGATGTGCACTCGGATTTAAAGCGGGAGCACATCTGTTCGCACACGGCTGGACTCTCATCAGTCACGCGTCCATCCGTCCATGCGAGTGTAGAGCTAGCTAGCAGTGTACGTTACGTGACCTATGTCACATACGTAGCTGATAGGTCACTCATACACTGTTCCCATGCATCCATCCATCGGGGTACATGGTTTGTCTCTGCCATCTGGATCACCTGCACAACCAAATCGAATCGAATCAAAAAAGAGAACACCGTGATCGATGTGCATGTGTGATCGATATGTACCACACATGCCTCCTGTCTTGTAGTATCTCAAATGAACTCCATTGTTTCAAATATGAACATATGTCGAAATATTTTAGTTCCATTGTGGTACCGGACTGCAAAGTTTCAAATTTGTATGCCGTGTTATTCGGGAGAGACGGAAAATATAGGTTTCTATTAAGCGAATCGCGCATCTTGATGCAATGATGAACGATCTGGATAGAAGGTGTAGGGTGTATGTGTACCTGCAGGGCCACGGAAATTCCACCCTCACGCGAATATTATGAAAATTCGTCACCAGAGCCAATAGTTTTTACAATAAAAGGTGTATGCACACAAACGAGATATGCACACAGATTAAGTAAGGCTCCGTTTGGAATCCCTCCGCTCTTTAACTCCGCAGCGGAGCGGAGCCGCATGCAGTTGAGTTTTGGCGAGCGGGCAAAAGCTCCCTGGTGAAGGAGCGGAGGATTGCCGAACACAGCCTAAAAGTCAGACTCTAATATATATTTTCTATGTAACTCAAATGCTAGTACTTACTAATGGAGTATGTTCAGAGTAATAAAGAAGTATAACATATGCATATGTGGCATACGAGGTATTGGAATAAATATATACTCGAAGGAGCAGAGAACAATTTTTTTCTCTATTTCACTGTGTTTTGGGGACTGACCCACCGACTTACTAATTACTTGCATAATTCATAAGTGGATCTCAAATGGTAAAATAATAATCTCTTGACCATCTATCTATACCACTATATAGTATGCGAATAACCTTGAATATTGATTATTGGATAAAGCCAATCTAACAGTGGAGAGTTGGCAAATCCGAGTATTGTTGGCCACTGGATATCCATTACACTACACAAGATTTTTGCCATGTGTACTATCTAGAAGATTCCACTATTATTAAACTAAAGCACAATCTCTCTCCTTTGTTTCTCGTCATTTTTCTGGGCAGACAGCCCAGACGATAGTCTAACAGAAAAGCATTCTATAAGCAGACTCTCCACTCCCAGCCCAAATAATACTTGTGTAGATACTACCAGGAAAAAACATAATTTATTTAGATGACATTTTATTAGATATAGAATTTAAATAAAATAAGAACTTCCACGCGTAGCGTCAAAACATAATACAAAAAAAAAAAGCAAACTACTCTTTTGCTTGAACAAAAAATAGGGAAACACATATTTGCCTTCTATTAAAAATATGAACATTTTATTTAGATTCCATCATGTATTATAAAATGTTTAACATGTTTTATGATTTATTAATAATGTGCATCGTGTAAAATATTCATCGTGTAATAATTTATTAAAATTCATTAAAAATGTTCATCATGTATTAAAAATGT